>CM061920.1:249497201-249567486 GCA_031002005.1 Vandiemenella viatica | reverse complement strand
CGTGTCATCCGACACCTCATCCAACACGGTTGGCAAACACGTTCCCCTCCACGCCATCATCAAGACCTCCAGTTCTACTACTCCATCCGCCACCAGCTCTCAGTAGTAGAGGGAGTGCTTCTCCGCACAGAACCAAATTCCACCCCGAGGGTCGTCGTTCCGAGATCCCTACAGCCGACAATCCTCCAAACTCTCCACCAAGGACACTGGGGAATTGCCCGCACCAAATCCCTTGCCAGACGTCATGTATTCTGGATCGGCCTTACCACGGATGTCACGGAGATGGTGCGACGCTGTACCATCTGTGCCCGACAACTGCCCCGCCCTCCTCAAAAGTTCCTTTCCTGGCCGGCACCATCCGGACCCTGGAAACGCATTCACCTCGACTTCGCTGGCCCATTCCTAGGCCACCAGTGGCTCTTAGTGACGGACGCCTTTTCCCACTTCCCATATGTCGTCCGTTGCTCCACAATCACCACAGAGGTCACCATTTCAGCCCTCACGAAAATCTTTTCCATCTAAGGATTACCATACGCCATCATCACAGATAACGG
Source organism: Vandiemenella viatica (assembly GCA_031002005.1). Taxonomy (NCBI): domain Eukaryota; kingdom Metazoa; phylum Arthropoda; class Insecta; order Orthoptera; family Morabidae; genus Vandiemenella; species Vandiemenella viatica. Next base: position 249,566,932 of record CM061920.1, on the reverse strand, counting down.
ACCGCAATTTCGAAGTCGGGAATTCCTATCCTTCTGTACCGCCAACAATATCCAACACCTCCTCACCCCGCCCTTCCACCCCCAATCTAACGGGGAGGCGGAACGGCTAGTCAGAACATTCAAAACCCAAATGACCAAATACACCACAAGTCACAAACTCGAAGAGGCATTGACACTCTTCCTCAGTACCTATCGAACCACTCCAGTGGGGGCTAAAAGCCCGGCGGAATTGCTGCATGGCCGCCAACCTCGCACTCTCCTCCATCTCCTCTTACCCCCTCCCAAAGTACAGGTACCTTCGGGCCCATTCCGTTTCACCCCGGGCTCCCTAGTCTGGGCCCGCGGGTTTGGCTCCCAGGCCGGTTGGCTTCCGGGGGTCATCCAGCGGCCCCGGGGCCGCCAACTGTTCGACGTCAGCCTGGATGGCCGGGTAGTGCGACGCCATCGAAACCAACTACGTCCCCGCTACCCCACGGCACCATCCTCTTCCACCACGGCACGGCCATCCACTTCTTCCTCTCCTTCCCCGCCCCCTCCACCACTCCTGCCGTCTAACCGTTGCTCAGGGACAGTTACAGCGCCACCACCGACGCCACAACCTGTCGGTCGCACCGACACCCTTCAGCCGCAGCCTCTCGACCACCTGCGGGGACCATCTTCAGCGCCCCCCCGTACAGCCCCCGGCCATCGACGCCGACGAACCGATGCCGTTAGCTCCACAGGCACCTCCATCACAACCTGCACCACGACGCAGGTCGGCACGCATCGCCAGGGGAACAGCTCCGTACTCCCCCGGAGGTAGCCTTCATAGTCTGCTCCAGGGCGCCGCGGCAGACGACCTCGCAGACGTCGCAGACATCGCTTCCCCCCCCCCCCGGAAGGAGGTATGTTCAGTCTGCCAGTAAAGGCCCCTGCCAGGCAGACCTCACACACAACGCGCCTGCACGCCGGGAGACATATACGACTCCAAACAGGCACAGAGGCATCAAAACAAACCAGGAAAATAAATAGAATCATCTAGAGGCTAAGTGGGACCTTTTCTTACAGAGGTCGCCGTACTACCACACAACGGAATTCCTGCGCCAGGCCGCCTATATAAGCGTAGCCGGCAGCTCCACCGACAGTTCCGACCTGACCGCTGAACCAGCGTCAACTACAGAAGACCACCGGAAGTTCGCGAGAAGCAGAAGCCGTCACTCTACCCCGGATCAGGACCAGGCTAAAATTCTCGACGGTCATCTGACAACTGTACCCACATTTGTTTATGGTTTACCAGTTGTTTTTTGTGTACAGAGTAATAAACCTCAAGGAACCGTTAAGTGTAGTTCACTTCAACCACACACATGAAAATCGCAGGGCGACATGTCCGGACTGTAGGGCGGATGGTCCAACGTCTCCCACTTGAACTTGGCCAGTTCCATGTGCGTGACTCTGGAGACGTGTGGATGCGCGTTATCATGGAGCAGAACCACACCCTCCGTGAGCAGCCCCGGTCTTTTGTTCTTGATGGAACTGCGTAGGCGTCGGAGTGTCTCACAGTACACATCCCCCACCTGTACGCCATTCTGTCTTCATGCGGACTGCCACATCATTTGGACGCCGCTCTTGATAAGATCCCCTGCTCTCTACTGCGCATGCGGGCGCCCGCGCATGCTCCGATCCCAGTCAGAGACTCCAATCGCATCCTGGGATGTCTCGCTACGTTCTCCCATGGCGGAATATGCAAATATTTAACTGTTACGTTATTACGTCGTTTCGTACCTTTTCATTTGATCGATCACCCCTTGTACAAAATTTTCCGCGAGAACAGAATGTTGGAGATAAAATTACTGAAGTGGGTTATGAATGCCAAGAAATGACTGATCTTGATACCGAAAATGATGCAATGAAAATACCAAAATCAGTTGTTCCAGAGAGTAGTAATCTGCAAACAGAATAAATAGGAGATGACATGGAGGTAGGAAAAGGAGACAAGATGTCTCTAAAACCGCGAAACCACCTGTAAACTCTGGAGCCGACTGCGCATTCGCGGTGGCCATATTCGTAGGTTCAAAACATTGGTCCGTTTTCATTACCTTCCCATTTCATGTTCTGATATTACAAAGTGTTTTTTAATGCCATCTTGTGTTGCCAATGGATCCACAAACAGGACAAGTAAGAAACAACCTGGAATAACATTCCATACGTAAGGCACGTTGTAATTATTGTTCTTGAAGTATTTGTAATGCGGTGTCTACAAGAGTAGGACCTCCATTATAGATTTACAATACCTGTTAAAAAAGTTTATTCACAGCTCTCTATAGGACGACGGTGTTTTCAAATATTTGTTTATGCAGAGAACAATTGTATCTTACTATTTTTCACGTGTGGTTCAAGTTTACATCGCGCTGCAGCGAATACATTGTTCTACGTGCTTTAGTCTAGTTGTAATTTATATTGAAAGAGTATGATGAAATTAACTGTGATAATTTGTGTTATGGAATCTAGGAAACGTAATGAAGTACATTTTGTTGTTATCTGAAATGTAATTCGCAATACGTTTCATGTGCTTAGTTGCGTTTGCATCGTTTGACTTTTTAGCGGCAATATTAAGTCAAATTGTGAATAGGCTCAAATACAGCCTGTAGCAGAATATTCTTTTTATAGGATAAGGAAAAAATTATCTATATGTTATTAGTAATTTATTGAGCACCTTGTTAGCGACACAAGCTTGCAACTTTTGATGTATGGTAGCAAGATAATTGCACTGGCCAGTTCTATCATTACTGTGGCGCCACAACCTGATCATGAATTCTTATGTTACTTAATGAAACTAATTGAAAGTAAATAACAAAATTTTTGATACCTCACTTAGTTCTCTTTTCTTTTGGTCCAGGCCGCATTTCAACCTAACCACCACACTTTTGAGACAGTATATCTCGTTAACTAAGCGAAATATATATAACCTTTATTTTCGATTTGTCTCCTAGAGTTATATAAGAATTCATCATTAGATTCAAGCGCCACAGTAATGATAGAATCCGCTAGCACTGATGCTGCTGGCGAATATAAATAGGTATATCCACTACCAGTGCAATATCTTCTGAGTAAGCCGTGAATTCTTTTGAAGGTATCAATAGTTTTAAAGTCCTAACCATTCTCTTAGGGTATTTTTAAAATTTCATATAGGCCCTATTTTTATTGATTTTGTAAACTTTTCCATCAAAGATTTTGAAAGGATTAAAATTACTGAAATGGAATGTAGAAATTTAATCTATTTGAACATAAACCAAAATTTAAGGACTGTGGGTATTAACATTCAAACCTTCAACAAGCAATTGAAGAACCCTTTTCTTGGGTCTAGAGGCGGGAAAATAATGGGTGGAATGAATTCGGCCATGTCCTACTGAGAGAACCATCCCGGCATTCACCTGGAGTGATTTGGGGAAAACTTGTTTGCCTATGGATTTACGTCTGGTCGACGTTGAGGTCATTAGAGGCCGAAAAGGACAGGTGTCAAGGAACGGTAAGGAATTCGGTCATGGTCTTTTGACAGAACCATCCAGGCATTTACCTGGAGTGATTTGGGGAAACCATCGAAAACCGAAATCTGGGTAGACGCACGGGGATTAGAACCCACATACTCCCGCATGCGAGGCCAGAAAGCAAACCATTCACCCACTACGCTCATTCACACAAGGTAAGTTCCCATCAGAACATACATTTAGAATTAAATGTCTAGAACATGTAAATTTTTTTATCAGTCTTTAAGAGTAATAGGGATTTATTCAATGTATCCAGAATAGCAATATGACCCTCTTCTTTTTGCGACTGTAGGGAGAAAAAATGATCCATTTCGACATACAAAATTCCAATCAAAAATTATTTAGCAGCTTCTTTTTCTTAAACCCTAATGTGTGTAGGTTATATCAATTAGGGAATTTATAAATGTGACCCCATAATACTTCATTTTTAGTGATGCGAAGGTTAAAAACAAATAAATTCTTCCGTTCCATATACATTCCCTGTGTTTCTTGGCACCACCATACAGCGACCTCCCCACCCCACCGGTCTCCTCTCGGCTTCGCTTCGTTGTATGGAGAAGGTCCCTTACGTGGTCTCCTCTTTTTTCCTTGCTCCATGGGAGATGACGATACAGACATGAGTTTAAACAATCCTAATGTCATGTTATTACGGCAAATGTCTTCACAGATGTTTGCCATGAGAAAAGAAGTTTTTTCCCAGATTAATTCAGAGAAAACAGAGGTTAATTCTCAATTATCCTCTATGAAGGAAAGCATCAATGACCAGTTTTGATCGATGCGGGAATGTATCGATTCCTTGGAAAAAGGGGAAGTACGGCATAAGTGCAAAGATGAATGATTCAATGTCTAAAATTCGGGACGAAATGGACGCTAAATTGGAAGCTGTGTAGGCAAGCAACAGTGAGAAATAAAAACGAACTGTGAACGCATTCAGAATGAACAAAATAAGTTGGAGACCCCAATAACGTGTACGGAAAGATCGATTTTGAGTTTGTGACTCGAAACCGCAAATAAGAGAAAAAAATGTCTGAGCTTATTCATGCAGTAGAAATGAAAAGAAATTTTTTAATCTGTTGGGAACAAATTAAGTGAAATGGATATATCTGTGAAGTTAATACAACAAGCTAACTCCGATTTATGGGTGGCTCAATCGGACGTAATTGAAAAATGTAAGGGTCTGGAAGAAAGAATGGTGACCATGGGGCTTCATGGGAATAACAAAAGATTGCCTATAATGCATTGTGAAAATTCCAGACAAGACGTTTCGGTGTGAGGCGTGAGAGTAGTGTTGTAAAAAAACTGTTTTTTTTCTGGCTTGAAAAAAAAACATGAAAAAAAACTTTGAAAAAAAAACATGTTTTTTTTCTGGAACATGTTTTTTTTCACAACTACTAAATCTCAAATTTGTAACGCAGTTATCATTTAAAATGACTGTTTTAGAGTTTATTCTAAGTACTTATCTTAGTTTAAAATGTACTATATTTTTCTGGTTCAGTAGGAAAAAAATTACGAAAATATTGGCAAAATTGACTGAAATTTTCTTTATGAACGGGGATTTCCCGAAGAGACTAGGTTGCGCGAGATGGAATCCCCATTGTTTGGATTATACTTGCTATTTGAAATAGTGCTGCCAGCCCTACAAAATTACCTACAGAGCTTTTAAAAAAATTAGGAATTTAAAATTTATCCACAGTTTTTTGCCTCTTTTTATTACTTATTGGGCTTTCCTTATATTCGTATACTTGTTAACTCTCAGAGTATAGTGGTACTGATTCATTAAATTGTCAGTAAGGGAGCGTGCATAAACCACATAGCTTCATTTTGGCCTCCTGTGAACCCCCCTCCTCCCCCACGTGGCTTTTGCCCCCCCCCCCCCCCGCTCACGTAGCACGTACCTTTCTTCCGTTTTGATTCCAGAAGACATTTTGTACTGTTTTCTCTTGTCAGACTATTGTAAATTACATACGGATATAATTAACTGAGGGAAATAAATACTCACATGCTGTTGTGAGTTCAGTTCCTCATTTTAACTGTGAAAAATGTTACCAAAGGAAAGTTACGTGGCCGGGCTCGGAACATGCCCCCCCCCTCCCCACGTAGCCCAGCGTAGCCTTCCAGCTAACCCCTCCTCCCTCTGGACCGAGCCAAGTAGTTGGTGCACGGTCCCTAATTATGAATCGTTTCCTTGCAACCGTTGGTGTAAACAAACAATTGAAAAGAAGTAAAGCTCCTATTTTGTATGATAATAGATTTTAATTCAAACTTAAAAGACCGTAATACAGAACTATCGGCGCAGTCTTTATGCACAGTGTGTACTTTCCTCGCAATTTAAAATTGCAATCTCAAAATCTTTTGCGTACAATACAAGAACAACCAGTAAAAGAAAATTTAACTATTTCTGAAGTTATGGATCTAGAGGAGACAGAAGAAGATACAGAAAATTCCGACACCGATCGAACTAGTGTTGGTGGTGCTGGTACTAGTGAATGTGGTACTGACATAGAGGATGAATAAAATTATGTTACCTATATAGATACACTTATGAATCATTATGTGAGACATTATATGATTCAGTAAGACTTAAAACACACTTGTAAAATGGAAGTTCCTTAAATAAAACTATAATTTATCAAATATATTGTTTTCTGAAAAAAAACAAAATTTAGAAAAAAAACACGGGTGCTAGGTTTTTTTTCATGTTTTTTTTCGCAAAGCTGAAAAAAAACATTTTGTTTTTTTTCAGTTTGCAACACTACGTGAGAGTAATCCAAAACCCTTCCTCATGCAATTAGACGATTATTTTCGTGTTAAAAATGTCCCAAAGACTCTAAAACTGATTGTTACACAATAACTGCTGGATTCGGAAGAAAGGGCATGGGTTCGAGTTATTTGAAGAATTTAAAACATTCTTCTTGCTGAGATTTTTATCAACTCATGAGCAGTTGCAGTGTCGAATATGCATTTATCAGGGAAAATATGACCTGAAATGTGGGAATTCTATGAATGCACACGCTTCAAAGATTGCTGTTATTGTGGCTGTACAAGGAACTTTACGCTACAATTCTATGAAAAGTTAATACTGGTAGATGAAGGGGATTGGATGTAGCAGAGTCAAAACCAGGGCACGTTACAACACAGAATTGAACAAGTTAGAGGCTGTGGAATGTAAGCAAGGAGGGTAGCAATGCCTCCAAAGTAAAACAGATTGTCAGCGAAATTAGGAGTTAGCACGACGTCATGTGCAGAGAGCTGGTTGGATAGGGGTGATGCTGATTGGTTGGAGGGCACTCCCTCCTACTATTGTCAAAGAGGGGGAGGACGACACAAAACAGGACTGCAGGGCTGAAGAGAGGTCGTCGTTGTAGTCGCCCTGGTCGTCATCTTGATCGTCATCGATGAAGCCAGTTGGAGACTACGAGTGATGCCACCAGGAGACTTCACAGGTGGGAGAAATCCAGTGAGCTATAAGCAATGTAATCAACAGGGATTAAAGTCAATGAAGAGAATGGTAGTCGGAGAATTTATGGGGAGAAATCCAGTGAGCTATAAGCAATGTAATCAACAGGGATTAAAGTCAATGAAGAGAATGGTAGTCGGAGAATTTATGGGGAGAGATAGGAGGAGAATTGATATACATAATTGATGTATTAAAGTGTAAATATGTAAATACCTCTACTGGGAGTTCTATTTATAGTGCTAAGCCCCACATGACAAAGTGGTTACCCACGAGTATTTGTATTCCTCTTGGGAGGTGGCAAGGCGGACAGCGTGAGAGAAAAAAAAAAAGTTCGCTCGTCCACCACACTGTAATATCTTGTCATCTGAATATACCGATGTGTGATAGAGAACTTGTAACAGCCCTTAGTACACATTTCAAACCAGATGTGTGATACCAAATTAATCCTATTGTAATTACCACAATGGCACAATTACTAGATACCTTGCGCAAAATCGATCCAATTGATTTTTTTTAAACTGCTTTACGTCTCTCAACAGCGAGGTCTTTAGAGACGGGAAAGGATGGGGGCAAGGAATGGGAAGGAATTCGGCCATGGCCTTTTTAAGGAAGCATCGCGGCATGTGCCTGGAGTGATTTGGGAAACCATGGAAAACCCAAATCTGGATGCCCGGACGTGGATTCGAACCGCCTTCCTCCCGAATGCGAGGCCAGAACGCTATCCGTTACACCACCACGCTCGGTCGATCCAATTGAGGCGTCTAACAAGATGGCAATCAGCCAGGAATGTCAGATACATCAGCCCAAAACGATGGACACAGTTGCCCGCAAAGGGGGCAGAAAATAATCGCAGATGGTACAAAAACGGAGATGAGAGAAATCAAAACCATAATAATTGACCTCAGTGGAGAGGGAGAAACTACAATAACCGACATAAATGGAAGGAGCCAAACACGGAAAAATGGAATGCCAAAAGGACTTTCATGAACGGCATTGTGATTTAAGCGTCTTTAATCGACAGACAAGGATGCGGCCAGAATCAGAGGGATGTCCTATCACAATGAAACTTTTCAGGGGGCGTCACTACGACAAACAGAAATATTAAAGGTGGAGATCTAAAATTTTGGAGAGTAAATGTCGGATAGTGAGAACATGGAAGCAGACGATACGGGAATGCCGGTGCGATGACCCGAGGGGAAATTTGAACATTTATGGCATAAATTGCGTAGCCCAGATTACCACGAGTGCGGAGATACTGCTGTGCCGATTACAAGTAATTAGACAGAAACTTGAAATTGTACCAGCACCCGAGGTATAGGTCATTTCGGCTTTTGGCGCCAAAGTAAATTCCGTTAGTAGGCAAATAATGATCCCCATAACTATATTTTATGGTAATTGCTTTGATCATCAACAAGTTAGTGATGGAAGTAATAATAGGAGCTAATGTATTAGGGGAACCTAAAGACAACATAGATTATAGTAACCAAACAAAAAGAAACATTGTAGCGGACGAGGTACCATGGACGAGCTCAATGGAAAGGGAAAATATAATGAGTACAACCAAATTCCCACAGATGGGACTCACAGTAAAGAAGTAAATAGTTCTAGGTCACTGGCAAGAACCATTTGTGCAATGCTGGATGAGAGAAACGAAATAATGGATACTTTATGATCCCGGGTCAAGACCAAAAAATCCGTTTACCGATAGGCAGAAGAGACAGTTAAAGCAGTTGATAGAAAAGAACCTATCGGTGTTCTTACATAGTTCTGGAAAAATCAAAGGTGCCATCCACAAATTTAAAGTAACGGATCAGTCCACTAGCAAAGGACGAATTTATTCAGTGTCCCAGAAGTAGCGCGTCGCAGCACGCGAGGCAATAAACGCACTTGAGGATCAAGGTATTATCTCACGCAGTCCTTAGCCACATGCTAGTCCGATAACTTTGGTGGCTAACAAATATGGATAAGTCAGGTTATATATGGACGCGAGAGCAACAAACGCACGTACAGAAGGACACCGTGAAAGAACTGAACGTATCCCAGATTTGATGACACGTTTCCATGGTAAACGATGGCTGACCACACTTGATGTAACGGCGGGGTTTAATTAAGTCGAGTTGGCACGTGAATACAGATCTTACACGGAGTTTATCTTTGAGGAGAAACAGTATTATTTAATCCTGTTCCTTTTGGGCTGAAAATCTCGTCTTCAGTATTCATTCGTGCAGTGAAGTTGCAGTTTACTCTCCACAAACTTTTATCGCTGCTGAGTGTACTACAGCGATGTGCCTTGTAAGCAACCAGAGACATTCGAAATAGCGAAATCTTGTATGGATTAATTGTAATTAATACCGTAGTTCCTTTAACAAAAACCGATCGATTAAACAAATTTTTAGGTGCTTCTTTTATAGTCACATTTGTCACTATGAGCAAAATTATTTACATAACTACCCGATTAATATGGCAGGGATCAGGCAGTCTTAGACTCCAATTTTACTAACTTTACATTGACATACAATAATTGATAGGGAACAAAATGAAAAATGGCCGAGATATATAAGGGAAATCATATGGCGCAGTCAGCTTAAATATGGAGATGACTTCCAATCACTTTTTTGTTTTTTTGTGTTATGGAAATGGCCATCCAACAGATTTGTTCCTCGAGTTCATTCGCTTGTGCCGTCCTGATGTCATGTATACTGATAAACTGAAACAGCTTTATGGCATTTGGAAATGGCTAGAATGGTACGTTGATGAAAGAAGAACATATTGAGAAAACGTACCTATTTATATATTCTCGAATGGAGAGTAGGTATTTTGTGTCCCAATCAGTGACGTACAAACGCACGTGAATTACTCATTTCGGAACTAAAGCGCTATTTTTAGCGGTAAAAGGCTCTTTTAAGAGCAAATTGTAGTCATTCTAAAATTATTGTTGTAGTAGTGAACCCTGGACCACAATAACGATGATAAATTGACGTTTTTAAAATAGTATTGCATCCACGTATTTTGTGTGTACAGGCTGTATTACGACCTAAACACTAAGGAAATTATAAAATATGATTTCGTCAATAACCTTTTTCGTTTAGCTTGTAATGCAGCCTGGACCACAGTAATGGAGATAGATAAAATTTGAATATTGGGAATCCACAATATTGTGTGGTGTAGTTAGGTTTCACTTTGGTCCAAGCTGCATTGAATTGAGTTTCTAAAGTACTCTTTATCCACTATTACAATGACGTTTAAAAAAATATTAATAATTTCTGCATGCACGAGTTTATAAACTTTTCTATTTAAACTTAATTTTTAATTATATTTGTTCAAAACTACCCGCAAAACTGATTGCATGCAGTTAAATTCATATACACCGCTCAGAAATGTTCATACTACTACTTGGCGGCGATTTCAGTAACTACTATCGTTCGTAACGAAATCAATAGTTTCACCGAATAAATTCATAACCCTAGTGAAAATGACTAATTATTCCCTCCGCCATTATGTATATTCTTGTTTGTAAATTTAATGTTCTCTTCTTAATTAGATCTGTACAAAAATACCCGCAAAATTTTTCCCACATATACCTACATTCATATCCTTACCTAATGTAAATAATTATTTCCTCGGCCATTGCGAATATTATTGTACTTTAAAATCCTCTTTTTAATTAGATCCGTACAAACCTACTTGCAAAATTATTTAGTCCGAACATATTAAAATATTTCGCTTACAAACGCTTAATCTTGGTATTGACATCTATGGTATAGTAAAAACAAATGTCTTTGGTTGCTTACAGGACACGTCGCTGGAACACAATCAGCCGCGATAAAAGTGCCTGTTGAGTAAACTGCAAGTTTACCCATTCGTGCACTTAATGGAATACTAACCCAAGGAATTCTGCATCGTGTACAGTCTTAATCATTAAACGTGTCCAGGCTCGTCTGAGTCTATCTCCCTAATTTTGCACAGTGTGGCAACACAGCATAAGCACGATGTCATAGGAAACTGTAGCCCGTCTCTTGGCTCCTCCCATGACGGCATCCTATTGGTGGGTGTTGAATCCATGGAGGAAGGAAATATATGGAGAAGTGGCGTTAAATCTGTGAAGCCGGTTCTAAACTCTCGCGCATGCGCAGGGGCGATATTGCACTTCCAAACAAATGCGAAGTTCACATTGTGTTAGATGCTGTGATTATTTCATTTTGTAATGTGTATAAGTGTTTTATAATACCATCTTGTGTTGCATACGGTTGCACAAATAGGCAAGAGAGGAAAGAACCTGGAATATCATTTCATAAGTAAGTTGAATTCTAATTATCGTTGTTGAAGTGGGCAGTAGAAATTGCAAACTATGATGCCTCTCTATAAATATTTGGTCATAGCACTCAATGGGATGACTTTGTTCTCAAATTTTTGTTGGTGCAGTGTAGAAAATCAGCATACCTTGCTATTTTGCACATAATACACTAGCATTACTTTTTAACGAGTGTTGAAAATGAGATTTAAAGGGGTGTGTTTTACATCGCGATTCAGTGAATTTAGTATTGCGCTTTCTTTTGTCACGTTGCAGTTTATACTGACAGTGTAAGATGAAATTAAATGTGTTAAATTATGCTATGCAATCTAGGAATATTGATGAAGCAAACTATGTTGTTACCGCAAATACAGTTTGCGATTCAAATACGCGTGTGGGTGTGTCTACATAGTTTGATTCTGTAGCGGCAATTTAATGGAGATAGTGTTTAGGTCTAAATGCAGTCTTTACCAGAATGGCTTTGTTGTTCCGTAAAGGACAAAGAATTTATCTATTACTGTTAGTAATTTCATGAGAACCAAGTTAGTGACAAATGTGTATCGCGATGTAAACTACTTCCAGCTATTCCCAATTAAGCTTACGATGTATGTTAACAAGATAACTATTTTTATTCTGGTCTTGGCCGCATTTCAATCTAACCATAAGTGGTAGTAAAAAAACTGAAATATCCATTCTGCATGTCCACCATGTAATTCATTATGGCTTTGGCAGAATTAATTTTTGTTTCAGGCCGCATCCGAACCCGATCCCCTCAATTTGGAGACAGTAAAATCCCGAAAACTAAGCACGATATCGAAAAATTTTATTCTTTATTTTCGATTTGTCTCATCGTGTTATATAAGAATCCATCATCAAATTTGAGTTTTGCGAAATTTTTCTTCTGCATTTCAACTCAAGACACCTCACATTTGAGACAGTATATCTCGAGAACTAGGAGAGATATCGAAAACTTTTAATCTTGATTTTTTTAATTGTCTCATCTTTTTAAATAAGAATCCGTTATCAAATTTGACTTCGACCAATTTTTTCTTGTGAATTTCAACCAAAAACATTTCACGTTTGAGACAGAATATCTCGACAACTAAGTAGAATATAAAAATTTTGTATTCTTCATTTTTTATTTGTCTCATCGAGTTACGTAATATTCCATCATCAGATTGCGGCGTTACGTTTATCCTAGAGTCCCCATGAGGTTTTTGTACATATACCCCGTGTATGGGTACGGCCTAGCCCCCCACTCCTCAGCCGCCCGTCGTCACTTCAATGCTTGGTGAAGGTCTCTTGCGTCTTTTCCATATATTTCTTTCCTCCATGGTTGAATCGAGGGCCTTCTATATTTCAGACGATTCGTTTCGTAATGTCAAGTTGCAAAATATAAAATTAAAGTTAGGTGGCAGATATATGCCTAAGCTCCGCCATCTGAAGTGTCTGATTGGCCGGATATTTCAACAAATGCCACTTATAGCTGATTCCTTTTCTAACGTCATGTTATTAAATCTAATATTAATGTTTGGAAAATAACTTAAAGAATTGGTTTAAAGCATAGCAAAGAGTAGACACGATATTACATTTTATTCAGATATACCCTGTTTACGCTAAAGAAACGTTTATTCTCATTTTATTTTGGATAATTTCTTTTATTATTTATGCTTATCGTATCATCCATAAATCCGTGTATAAACGGACCAAAGCATAGGCAAGTCGTTGAAATCTTAATTTTTAGTTGATATGGAAGCGGACATAAGGATATTATCCTAAAAACATGTATCTCGAAGCCACAGTTGTGAGCGGACAGGAAGTTCCAAATAGGTTGATTTGTTTATGGTCAGGACGACCGAAATCGTAGAACAAACGGTGTGGTCTAGCTACCGTTGTAGGCTAGTAACGGTGCGGTAACTAGTTCGAAAATATATTGGAGTAATTTTTTTTTCCATTTCCAAACTATTACGACATACCCATTGTTTATGTATAAGATATGTAATTTCTGTAGTAAAAACAGATAACAATTAGAACATCAGACTAAAAAACTATTTCTATTAAATTTTTCTGAATAAATCTTCACTATAAAAACCATAGCGTTTAATCGAAAGCACTGAGCTATAAACAGAATCATCTCTTAAATTCACTCTGTGGAATTAAAAGATTATAATATGCTGTTTTCATTTATGATAATTATTTAGCACAGTCACAACTTATCATCTATCTGATTTGACCTTGCCTATCGGCTATCAGTACTTCATTCATAAAAGAAATTAATCAGGAATTATTAACACGGCCACCTGGTTGTATGGAGGGTGGAAATGCTCTGCCAATATTTTTAACTGAACGAAACACACAAAGAAGTATGCTGAGCACAAACACTATTTATTGCACAAAGTTTTTCAGTTACACCACCGACCACCAGAACCATATTTATTTAGTTTTTCGTCAAGAACAATTAATGACTACCCTAAATAATTGTTCTTGAAGATTGCAAGTCGATAGCGAGTGCAAGCGTTCTTAACATTCCACATTTAGCACAACACTGTACTTCGTTATATTGCAGTGATCGAAATACACTACTAAAAGCAGTTCAGCGTTTATAGTATTCACTCAAGATTCACGAGTAGCCACTGGCTTATCCAACCGTACGAAACGCCGGCCAGAGCTAATTACACTGATACGGAAGAGCGTAATTTGTATCAACGATGACTGCTTCTTTTAACAACACCATTCTCACAACAGTCAAACTGGCTAATCACTTTATCTTCGAGTGACTGGCTTCAACAGGCATTACGAAAAACGACAGCCAGCCCTCATCCGTCGCGGTAGCACGAACGAAACTTCTTTTAACACAAGATTACTTCACTGTTCATTGCACCCATACATACACGCGCTCTCGCTTAACACGCAACTTCCCGCCATAGATCAGCGATACTCCTCTCGATCGTTGAGATGGATAGTTGAACTCACGCCCGCTAATCAACTTTACAGATAGACTGCAAGGTCCGATAAGCTATCGTAATGTGACAACTCCTCATGACTAACCATTTCCAGCACTTGCATCTCTGGAATTATTGACTATTTTCAAAGTTGATCTTACCATTTGCAGCACGCAGCTGATTTATTTATTTTTTAAAAATATTTTCACATAGCTATAGAAACAACGAGAATAACCTGGATCAATTAGGTGTGATGAAAAGTCAATTTACAGCTTTAAGTTTAAGCAGAAATTCTAATCTCTAACGCGAATAATCTTCCCCCTTGGCTATAAAAAGATAATATTAGATGAGAAACGCATATTAAGAAATTGTAATTGAATGATGCATTTTTAATTTCGCCCAGTTTTAATTTTAAAATAATTTTGTCCTATCTGGAAGTATTGCGGAAGAAATTACTAACAGCAGAAGCACTTATTTATAATCGATTAGAATTTTTGGTTAGTGGACAAACAAGGGAATAACCATGTCCACAGATTTTTTTTTACGAAATTGCAGAAACAATCCTAAATAGCATGGGCGCCCATATGATAGTTTGTAGGGGGGGGGCCAAGACTTGATCGATTGGGGTATTTTTAATATCATACCTATACTGAAATTTTTCTCGCTGTTCCCCCCCCCCCCCCCCCCCCCCCCCACCGAAAAAAATTAAATAAAAAAAACTATCGCTTACTAAATTTTCGATGTTCATGCGGTTAAACTTCAGCATATGCCATGACGTTTTAACTTATTACTTTTAACTATTGACACACTACAAAAAGTATCTACATATACTACTGAACTCTTCAACAAAATTACATCACCCCGCGACACATAGTGCAGGAATTAGAACGTGATAGATACATATACGCTTCAAAAACTACCTTCTGTTAACATCGGAATGCAGTAAACTCAACATCACGTCTGACGTTATAATTTATCACTTTTTTGCTACTAAAAGATATTCACAACTTATTTTACATATGGCATATGTCAATGTATACGTGCATGCACCTGCAAGATTATATCGCTGTACAGCCAGTAGTTGAGGATAGATGATGTCATAAATAATGATATGCACCAAAGACGTGCTTTTCCTAAAAATGGAGCAAAAATTACCCTTCAAATATTCATCCAGTGTTTCATTATGAGAGCACTTCCAACAAACTTTAAGCACAATTTCAGTAATTTTTTAAACATTTTCTCACTTACATGTTTATCGTCAAGAATAACGGAATTAGAGCGCGCCGCGCTACCCTATGTCTCTCTCTCTCTCTCTCTATCTCCTTCCCTCTCTCTTTCTATCTCTCTCTGAATAGGGTAGGCAATTTAGTTAGAGCCTATACGAGAAACATAATTTAAAAACCATGACTGCGCCTCATGTGAAGTGTTGCTCAAAAGTGCTCCTTTATGCCAATCAGGAGCAAATCGAGAAGTTCCAGAACGGTGCAATGCGAACTATATTGCATTGCGATATATACACACCAACGTGGGATATGCGTGACGTTTTAAATTATTTATCTATTGACGATCGATTAAAGCGAAATATTTAATATTTATTTTTAAAATGGTACGCGGAATAATAACTCCAGAAATGTGCAATCGGGTGGAATATGTAGGAAATCGGACAGGGAGAGCTACGCAACAAAGCAATCATATTGCTCTGCCGTTTAAACGCACCTTGTCCAAAACAAAAAATTTTGTACAAATTTTACTAATTGAGAATGCTAAATAAAATGATTTCTTTCTCTCTCCCTTTTGTTTCTACTATTTTTGTTGAATGGGGAGACCACGTGGCCGACCTCGGCCGCGGCTTTATACTGGCCCTTTGTAACAAAACAATAACACGTTAAGTACTAAATTGAAACCATTTAATAGATAGCAAGATAAATGCAGAAGCAACTTTAATACAGAATGCAAACTCAAAATACACACCTCAGAAGATTTTACACTAGTAGTGATATAAAAAGCAAACTGTGAAATAAATTATTATACATTGGTTGGTTTATGAATTTAACACTAATATTTATGTGAAAAAGCAAACTGTAAATTTATTTTCTGCTTGCCGAACAAGTCAATCATTTTGTCCTGGAAACTAGGGTTTTCCGCTCTTTTCCTGTGAACACTGAAAAGGCACAAGCTGGACAGACGGTCCTCGCCAGTAGTACTTCTCAGCCACGTCTTCACTCTACGCAATGAGCTGAAAGAACGTTCTATGGTGTAAGTTGTGGGGGGTATGGTCTGGTAGAATACTAGCAATCTCCTTACAGCTGGGTAAAACATTGTTTCTGCAAGTATATCATTGAGCTTGTTTTTTTCCAAAAACTCCTTATTTGTCCAAACGTCATACCATAATCTGGCTTCTGCTTCCAAGTTGTCTATTTGGTAAAACCTTTGCAAACTTTTTATATCTCTCATGAAATCATCTTTCTTCTCCTTTTTCATTAAATATGGGTGAAGAATCCCACCTTTGAATGGTATGTCTTTGTCTTTTTCAAATCTTGTGATAAGTGACGTGATTATGGAATCCATGTACGGATTGTAAATTGCCACTTTGAAATAGTCTTGGGGTGATGAGTAATGGACATTCACATTGCATCTGAGGGTCTGCCTTCCAGTCAATCTCGGGATTTTTACATCTATTTCAAGTTCCTTACAATCTTCTTTCACTGCCTCGAAAATGTTTCTGAATTCGTCATCGCTTTCTCTCTGCTTTAGAAAATTGGTTATCAAGTCAGTGTTGACGAATCTGTAAACTGAGTGGAGATCCATATCAGTACTCTGGAGTTTGTTCACTATTGGCTATAGAAATGAAGAATACCGCGATATAATGTGTAGACAAACGATAAATGTAGTTGATGATGTTGCGCAATCAAGTTGGCTGGCACGTGATCGAGTGTCTTGATTGTATTCACTGTTTTATGCCAGGTGATTCAGACTATCCTTTATTAACAAGAAGTTTTATTTTAATATCCTGATTGATTTATATTTATGGGACCATCTAGTTTCACAAAACAGTGGAATGTTAGGTATTGTTTTCCTACGCAATAGACTTTCTCTATAGAACCTAATAAAACTTCTTTTATCGTTCCGATTGTGTTACGAATTTCTTGGACACTGTTAAGATCATTGACAACTAAGTTCAGTCTGTGCGATGCACAGTGAAAATAGACAGCTGAAGGATACTTCCCTCTACATCTGCCATTGTCGAACAGCCATCAAAGCCAAGGCCAATCAGCTTATTCGTATTAAGCCCTAATTTGTCAACAAAATTTAAAATAGACGAAGAAATTCCTGCAGCATCCAATGTAGTAAGCTCCGTAAACCCTAAAAATTCTTCTCTTACTGTAAAGTTCTCTTTCTCGTCTACAAATCGTACTCCCACAGACAGTTGCTCTTTTCCCTAATTTCAGCCGTTTCATCTACCAGTAATGAAAATGCTGATGATCTGTTTACCTCATCAACAATCTCGTTTTGTATCACGGAGCCACATGTACTTATTAAATCGTTTTGCGCTCTGTGTGATGTATATTTCGCTTTTCCACAATAGTTTTGCATATGATCCGCCAACACTTTGTCCCCCGCACTTAATCTAAACAAAAGTAAATCCTGAAAGTTTCCTTGGCTCGAATTCTTTCCTCTGATGGATACGTCATGAGTGCCACGGAAAATTAAATTAGCAAGAATTGATTTCAGTTTTTTTCTGTTGGTATTTACAAGCTCCGTGATCCCACTATCTAACTGTTCGATCACGTTTTTCTTTCTCATTTCTAGGGATTCACAAAAACTTTTAGCCTTACTCGTAGATTCTAGATGCTATCTGCTCTTTTCATGGCCTCGAGCATCTTCATGAAAATGTTTGTAATCTTGATGAGCCTTTATCACGAAAGAACCAAATATACCTCTTTTTAAAACAAGTTTGAAAAGGCTACAAAACTTACGAAGGGCCCCCCTTCAACTTGGGCGAGTATACTAGCCATGAGTACTTTTGTAGCCAAGATTTTTGAAAAAGGCCATTTGATAGTGTTTTTCTCATCAATGTCTTTTTTAGAAATCATGTCATAATTAGAGCACGTATGTTTATTATTAATTGATACTTGACTTCGTCTGACAATGAATCATTTATGTATTCACCTAAATCAAAGCTGTAATTAACTGTTAATGAACTACTAACGAACTCTGGCTTGTTTACGGTGGAAACCGAAGCGGGCGGGTTGACATCATCCAAGTCAGTAGCATCAGGAGTAATGATATGAGCAGACTCAGGGCTAATGGTGGAAGGACATTGTTGCAACGTTAAGTCAGGAGTTGGTGTTGAGAATTTAGAAGTAGTTGTGGGACGCACTTTCGAAGGTATTGGATCTGGAACTATTAATGAGTCATCGAGGTTCCTTTTCTGTGTAGCAGTAACACCTTTTTGCCCAAAGAAATTCCTGATACCCATCCATGAAATAAATATTTTTGTCTCGATTAGGTCAGAACAATTGAGCTACTATTTTGCGAGCTCAATGTGACAGTATACTCACCAAATAAGATGAAGCCTGATACTGGCAATGAATATTGTATTGCCGGTTGAGGGTCAACAGGGGCAAGATCAAGGATGTGACGAAGTCTCTTCCGTTCATCAAACCACTAATGACCGAAAGATGCAAGACGTAGTCTTTAAGAGAAGGCGAATATAAGAGTAAGATTACATAAGTGTTGCATTAGCTATACTTGTTGGATTTATATTGTCTCTGATTTACTGTAATGTCGGCGTATATTGTATATATACCCTCGGCGCCTCACGTCGACTGCGAGCGCGACGCACAACCTAAAATGTGCGTTTCCTAGCATAGCGCGAAGGTATAATATTGCTTCGTTGGCGGTTGATTTGAACCAGCATTATAGGGCAGTTGTGCTAAACTAGCAAGTAAATACTGTGTTATTATATATCAGGATGACTATAAGAATAAATAAAAGATAGTCGCGTGCATAAAACAAAATAAATAAAGCAGTTAATGTTGTAACCGTGAACACTATAAATATTCCCCGAGAGCTAGGGGGGGGGCCGCGGCCCCCCCCTGCCCCCGGGTATGGGCGCCCTTGCTAAATAGATTATTTCAGAAAAGTGTCTGCAAGATAGGATGAATGAAACTGTCTTCCTTAGCTGCGTTCTATACACTCTGACGATTAAGGAAGCAGCCTGAGCTCCATGGTTCTGTGGTTAGTGTTCTAGGTTGCTGAACGGGCTATTCTTAGTTCGAATCCAAGTTATTTATATTTTTATAAAATGTATTTTTACTTCCTTTATAAATGTTCCGTACCTACACATTGCTTATGTGTAGAATATATCCTTGTTTCTTTCCCAACTGCGTCAGGGAATAACATATTCATAACTGAAAGTATCCAATGTTTATTAACCAACTGCTGACGTAGATATGAACGCTTCTGTGGCGGCAACAGTGAAAGAAAGCTACTCGGTTTCTAGCCATTGTCACTAAAAATTTTACAACCGGATTATTATTGTAGGACAAACACAAATTCTTTTATAACTAGTATAAGTAAAGAAAGTTTATTGAGAATCGGGCTTAGAATCAGGGAGTTCTTCAATTACCTTTCTATCTTTTTTCTACAATGCAGTTAGTGGTTTCTGTATACAATTACTTTATGTGCTTTACAGCATTGCGATTTGATAAATACAGGGGTTAAATACCCATTACCTAATGAGGCATGAAATTTCCTGCGTTATTCTTTGTTTGGAATTACTACAGTATAACAACAAAAATAAACACCAGCATGTAGCAAAGAAGAGCGTTGCCACTGGCATGATTGTTCTGTAGTCTCAGCTGTTACGTTGAACGCTCACGTTTCGTCACCCGTGATAAACGACTCTAAATAGCCTAAGCCTCAAGAATTCAAACAATAACAGTCTACTGATAAAGTAGGTTGATGGTGTCTAAAGATCGGAAGGCCTAGCGTCCTGGGAGAGCGATAACGCTCTGGCCTTTCATTCGGGAGGAGGTGCGTTCTAATCCCCGATCGGCCATTCAGAAATGGGTTATCTATGGTTTCCCCAAATCACTACCCCAAACAAAATATTCTTTAGCCACCCCCTCCCCTCTAACGAAATCATCTCAAGGCCCCCCGGCTCTGCCACTGGAAACATGTGTGTCGTTTGAAAAGGGACAATCAATGTGAATTTGGGGCGGCTAGAAACCCAAGTAGCTTTCTTTCACTGTTGCCGCCATAGAAGCGCTCTTATTTACGTCGACAGTTGGTTAAGGAAATGGCTAGAAACCGTGTAGCTTTCTTTCACTGTTGTCGCCACAGAAGCGGTCATATCTACGTCGGCAGTTGGTTAATAAACATTGGATACTTTCAGTTAGGAATATGTTATTTTCTGATGCAGTTGGGAAAGAAACAAGGATATATTCTACACATAAACAATGTGTAGGTACGGAACATTTATAAACGAAGTAAAAATACATTTTATAAAAATATGAATAACTTGGATTCGAACTAAGAGTAGCACGTTCAGCAACCTAGAACACTAACCACAGGGCCATGGAGCTCAGACTGCTTCCTTACTCGTCAGAGTGTATAGAACACAGCTAAGGAAGACAGTTTCATTCAACCTATCTTGCAGACCGTCATGATTGTTTCTAAAATTTCGTAAAAAAAAAAAACCCTACCTCTTTGGACTTGGTTATTCCCTTGTTTGTCCACT
The DNA here is from genome assembly GCA_031002005.1 of Vandiemenella viatica. Taxonomy (NCBI): domain Eukaryota; kingdom Metazoa; phylum Arthropoda; class Insecta; order Orthoptera; family Morabidae; genus Vandiemenella; species Vandiemenella viatica. The sequence continues at coordinate 249,545,973 of CM061920.1, read as the reverse complement.
AACCAAAAATTCTAATCGATTATAAATAAGTGCTTCTGCTGTTAATAATTTCTTCCGCAATACTGCCAGATAGGACAAAACTATTTTAAAATTAAAACTGGGCGAAATTAAAAATGCATCATTCAATTACAATTTCTTAATATGTGTTCCTCATCTAATATTATCTTTTCATAGCCAAGGGGAAAATTGATCACGTTAGAGATTAGAATTTCTTCTTAAACTTAAAGCTGTAAATTGGCTTTTCATCACACCTAATTGATCCAGGTTATTCTCGTTATTTCTACAGCTATGTGAATATAAATATATATAAAATCAGCTGCCTGCTGCAAATGGTAAGATCAGCTTGGAAAATAGTCAATACTTAAAGAGATGAATGTGCTCAAAATGGTTAGTCATGAGGAGTGAATTTAAGAGATGATTCTTTTTATAGCTCAGTGCTTCCGATTAAACGCAATGGTTTTTATAGTGAAGATTTTATTCAGAAAAATTTAATAGAAATAGTTATTTAGTCTGGTGTTTTAATTGTTATCTGTTTTTAATACAGAAATTACATATCTTATACATAAACAATGGGTATGTCGTAATAGTTTGGAAATGAAAAAAAAGTTACCCCAATATATTTTCGAACTAGTGACCGCACCGTTACTAGCCTACAACGGTAGCTAGACCACATTATTTGCTCTACGATTTCGGTCATCCTGTCCATAAACAAACCAACCTATTTGGAACTTCCTGTCCGCTCACATCAGTGACTTCGAGATACATGTTTTTAGGTTAATATCCTTAGGTCCGCTTCCATATCAACTAAAAATTAAGATTTCAACGATTGGTGACTTTCCTATCCTTTGTTCCGTTTTTACACGCATTTTTGGATGATACGAAAAGCATAAATAAAAAAAGAAATTATCCAAAATAAAATGAGAATAAACGTTTCTTTAGCGTAAACACGGTAAATCTGAATAAAATGTAACATCGTATCTACTCTTTGCTATGCTTTAAACCAATTCTTTAAGTTATTTACCAAACATTAATATTAGATTTAATAACATGACATTAGAAAAGGAATCAGCTGTAAGTGGCATTTGTTGAAATATCCGGTCAATCAGACACTTCAGATGGCGGAGCTAAGGCACGTATCTGTCACCTAACTTTAATTTTATATTCTGAAACTTGACATTACGAAACGAATCGTCTGAAATATAGAAGGCCCCTGATTCAACATCCACTAATAGAATGCCGTCATGAGAGGAGCCAAGAGATGGGCTACAGTTTCCTGTGACGTCGGGCTTGTGCTGTATTGCCGCACTGTGCAAAAATAGGGAGACTGACTCAGACGAGCCTGGCCACATTTAATAATAAAGACTGTACATAAATGACCTAGTATTTTCAAAAACCTCTCACGCTCGAACAGTTGCAACAGCTGTGCACTGCATTGAAAGATAATGGCGTAGCTTTAAAACCACACAATGCGACATTATGCGCGCAGGAAGTTAATTACTTGGGGTATTTAATTAGCCCCTGTTGTGTGTGGCACCACCTTTGAAACTGAAATAGGTGAGAAAATGTGTTGCCAAATTTCGCCTCAATATCACACCCGCTATCTGGGCTTTTAAAAAGTGGAAAGCGATGGGATGAACAGAAGACTATGAGCAAGCATTTCGAACCATAAAAGACGCATTAGGAATTGTGTAAGCTTAGGACATCCAGACTTTTCAAATGACTTTTATTTGTACTGCGACGCTAGTTACAAAAGCCTAGGTGCATGCTTACAGTAAACGGACGAGAAAGGGAATTATAAGATAATAGCCATTGCCAGTAGATGGCTCAGACCAGTAGAATGTCGAAATGTTGGCTATATACTTCGCGATAACGAAATTTAAAGCATTTCTATTAGGTTGTACCAAATATTTGAGAACTGATTATCAGGCATTAACCTTCTTGCGAAATGCGAGAGTCACCAGCTGTCGAATAGCCAAATGGGCAATGTTTATATAATTCGAACCTAGTACTGCAAAGGCTCAGAGAATGTGATGGCAGACTGGTTAAGTCGAAACTCATTCGAGACAGAGACTAGCGAAGGATTGACATCACAGCAGTTTCTGGCCGTTATTCAATCCCTAGATGGAACAAACACAGATGAGGGCAGGGAACGTTTAATAACAGTGCAACAATCAGAAGCAGATATCAATGGTGTAAGGAGACAATTAGAAGATGGAGGAGGTGGTGATGACGTACGTACTCCTAATATCGCAATGTTATGCTTGGCGGTGGAGAGGTACGTTTTCGACCGTTAATGCGCTAGAAAAGTGGAAAATATGGCTGCCTAAAGAATTAGTGAAAATTATAATACGCATATACCACAAACATTATGTACATCCTGGAACAGAAAGTTTATATAAGTTGACGATGCAAGACTGGCATGTAACATCAATCTGAAGGGAAGCGGCAAAATGGGTAGGTAGTTTTGACATAAGGTAAAGGATAAAACATGGAATATGGAAACCGGGATTTACCAACCAATCACGCCAGAAAAACCATGACCACTCGTCTGTGACAAACATTTTGGGCCTCTTCCATAGGTTCAATATTCTCGTCAGTTTATTATTGTCATGGTTGATGCATTCACCAAATATGTAAAATCATACCCTGCGACTCGCATCGATACCAGGCAGACACTGGGTATGGTGTTGAACAAATATGTTCCAGTTTGTGGGAAACCAAAGACAGTGTTTACCAGCCAATGTTGGAGAGTAACTTATGACGAGAAGGATTAAATGTAGTGATGAGTTCAATCCAATCTCCAAAAACCAACCCAGCTGAGAGATACATGCGTCATCTGAGTGTATACTTTCGCTTGTTAGTCAAATGTCGACATCAATCATGGGTGAAGCATGTAAACCAAATTGAATCTTATTTCAATGACAATATACACTGTAGTATTAGATGACGGCCTACTGAATTACAGCTATGTAGAAAGGTTGCCACTCTAACGGAAGAAATTGCTAGACATACATAACGAGATATAAGGAAGATTTTGAAAACATAGAACGCCTTGCAAGAAAATTCATAGCAGAAAAATGAGCACCGTGGGCAAACACGTTCATACGAAAGTAGACAAAAAGGTACTGATAAAAACATACGACCGTTAGAAGCGGATCGAAAACTAATATTCAAATTTTTCCACTTTTACCAGCGACCATTTTAAATCAAATGTATGGTAGGTTCTAAGGCCTACATAGTATCCAAAAGAAAAAAGGGTCCATGTAATGTATTAAATAAAAAGACAATAAAATAAAATAAAAAAAGAACTTGGGAAGATAAAGTAAGGGAAAAAAAAACGCATAGTCGGCGGAAAAACATATTGTTTGATGAACTATAAAAAAATTTTAGCAGAATTTTTTGGAATCTTGTGTATTAAATCCTTTAAATGTTTACCCAATTACATTAGAAGAGTAGTACTTGATACTGTACATACAAGTGCATATGCATATTATATTTGAATTTAGTGAGATAAACCTGCATGAATGGGAATGAAACGATCGAGACATTGGCTGTAGCAATTATTATGCCCAGAACATGGGGAGAATTGAGTTTGCGCAGTCAACAACATGGATTCCATGACATTCTAAATTATAATGCAAGTAATTTGCATCAAGGAAAGGAAGCAGGATGTATGTTGTATAAGTATCATAAATAGTTATCTTCCTCCTTATAATGTGTACACTGTCGATCAACATAGATGACTGAAACGAAAAGGAGGAGTGTGAAAGTGAAATTGAAGTAGTGTAAGTGAATTGTGAAGAACTACTTTGTGTCTTCAATTGAACAAGACCGAGGGTTATGTATTGTATTGTGGTGATACATTTCATTTTAATATTCTGTTTGTGCGAAGGAAAGCAGTTTATAAAACTTTCACTGCATCCCATAGAAAACAGAGGGGACCATGTCACGTGGCTGCCTTATGTGATTGTGTCATGTGTTTGGATAAAATATTGTCTAGATTGAATTGATGAAATTAAATAAATACACAGGTATTTCAGTGAAATGTGCACAGTTTGGAGATTCTGTTTATATGTGCAAGAATATTCTAATATAACTCATCAGTGAACTTGAAGCTGCCACGAGAAATGGTAGGATTTTGAAGTATTTCTTTCTTCAGAAAATAATTCATCCAATTTCAACTCTTCTAAACAAAATCTTTATTGCTGTCGCTGAGTTTTCACATTTCATCTATACTATCTCTCTTTCGTTTACATAATTCTTGAGCTTCCTTTCTTTTTTATTAATTCCACATATGGCAGACCAAGGCAACTGTTACTTACCACGATGTTGATCCATACTGAAATGTCTGGGAATTCCTAGAAGCTTATACACGTATATTCCAGCCAAGGTCTCCAATTCCTTGCCAAGAGACACCGACCACGCCCAACTGGCTGACCTTCCATATGTAGAACACTTCTGCTAGAAATGGACATCGTTAATGAATGAGTAACAACAGACTCCCTAAACAATTTTTATATGGTGACCACAGCACTGGCAAAAGACCTCATGTTGTACCCTCACTGAAGGGTTACAAACCCCAGCTTAAAAAGATCTTGAAGACATCAAATATAGATCTGAATACCTGGGACAATGTGCTCTTCGGCGCAAAGACAGTTTCATGGCTGCCTCACTATTTGAAGAGGAGCAACGAAAACAAACAGTATTCGCTTGTAATAGAAGATGAAGAAGAAGAAGAAGAAAAAATCGACAAATTTTACAACACCCACCACCAACTAGGTGCAACGTGTGTGGGCGATTATTTTATCCCAGGATCGGGCTGATCAGTTGTCAACAACACCCACGCAAATAAGTGTTTGTGAGAAACAAATTTGAAAACGAGTACTGGCCGACCACGACACAACCTACAAGCAATTATTTTGTAGATATCTCTGGAAAAAAATTTGTGATGGAGGAGGAGTTTTCGGTTGATTTTTCTTGAATTTAATATTATAATCTGCTAGACATTCAAGATGTGTTGCGAGATAATGAATATCACACCCCTTTTTGAACAAACAACAAAACAGTTCTGACTGGGTTCTGAATACTTTGTCTCTACGAGTTGAACTGTCCCAGAATATTATTGTATATGGAATGAAAATAAGCAAAATAGTTTTCTCACAAGGATATCACCTATTACTGAAATTTTACTAATTCCAAATTGGCTGCATCTAATTGCTTCAGTAAGTCACACACATGCACCCTCCAATTTAAATGATGATAATTATGCGAACCTAAAAATCCCACTTTCTCTATCTCTAGAATGGACTGGCCTGTAATTTTTATGTCTAATTATTATTTTTCTGTGTTAATCTGTGTGATGTACTGATTTATTGAATTTATCAGAGTTTAAAGACAAGTCAATAACTGTAACCAAATCTTACTAAAGTCAAAGACATAATTTGTAATGTATTTGGTAAAGAAATCTGGAAGATTTTTGTCTACGCTTGTGTCATCTGCAAATGGGACACATTTTGAGGTAACAGAGGGAAGACTATATATATATATATATATTAAAAACAATACTTGCCCCAATATAGAACCCTGAGTTACTCCACATTTGATAAATCCTCACTCAGAAAACAGTGAACCAAATAACATAGCATTAAAATGTTCCAAAGGCACTACCGGTATCTGTTTTCTCTTCAAAATAAATAAATTATTTACAAACAACACTATATATACACAAATAAACTTTAATTTCTTATCACAGTTTTGTGTTCAACAAGGTCAAATATTTTAGAAAAGCCACAGAAAATTCTTAGAGGGTTTAATTTATTACTTCCCATCTCTCTCAGCCACACATTTAGTTAATTATCAGGTTAGAAATGAGTGTAAATATGGTTTTAGTCTCTAATAAAACACAATGGATATGCAAAAGAAATATTGATGAAAACAATATGAAACATTTCATAAATTGCTTAAATAGTGGAAACTGGTCAATAGTGTACACATCACAGGAGCAAAATACAAAATTTGATTTCTTTCTGAATATACTTTTAGCACTTTTTGACGAACATTATTGAAAAAGAAAAGTTTTCAACATGTCAAACAATGAAATGCATAAGGGATGAATTACGAAGGGTGTTAGAATTTCCAGTAAAACGAAATTTAGATACAAGCAGCGGCGTAGTTATCAGAGGTCTAGGCGGTGCCATGCACTGGAGCCCTGAAACTCAGATGGTCCCTGGCCAGAGTGGTGATCTCAAATTCCACCACTTGTTATAGTAGAAGGGACGATTAATAATCCAAAGATTTGCATGGAGTGAATATACCTATAATGGTCGAATTCGCTAATGGGAGGACTGCTTTGGCTAGGCGCCAACTTGTCGGAAGGCCGGAGACACACACAATGGTGTGGCCTTGAAGGTGTTATGCTGTGTGATGAGAAAGAGGAGACTGCCTCCTTAGGTTGATGCAGGGAGACTGTTTTTGACAAGAGTGAATAGGGTACTGCGTACAGGCCACCAGATAGATTGTTTAAACGAAAAGCCAACCAGGATGGCAATATTATCATGCACTCTTCAATGCTTTCTGTTCCATGTCGATGAGAGGGGGTGGTCGCCGAGAAGACAAAGGCAAGGGAGACATATTGGTACAGGATGTGGTATGGCAAAGGCTGTTGTCCTCAAATTTTTCTATGTGTTGCTATGAATACAAAGATTCAGCTTGCATCGGTGATTGTAGTGCATACTGCTTACAGCTGCTAAGCAAACTATGGTAATGTACTTTTCTGCATATAAGTAACTTTCGCTGCCAAAGTGATTAGGCCCAGTGCAACCCTAGAGCAATGAAAATTGCAACATTGTGTCTCAGCAATTAACATTCTATTCATCGGGTGAGTTAGCTGTGGAACAGTGTTTGTTTTAATCAGTATCTAATGACCACCCTTCTGAAACAGAATGACTGCAAATGATTTATATGAATTTATTAAAGATTAAAATTTTTGATTTCTTATTGCTACAATAAAATACAATTGTTCTAATCAACTTCATTTATTTTCTTAGTCAATTGTGAGGCAAAACTCTGTCCTCCTAACTTTTTCCATTTTGGAATGGCGCCTATAAATAAATTTCTAAATAAACAATTAAAATATGTCATACTCAAAATTAAATTATTCTTATTACAAAGAGTTCACTTAGGTACGAGAGTCAACAGAGACCCACAGAACATAAATATCACAGATTGCATCATGGCTTTAAGCATGACAACTCAGTTGAATGAAAAGTTGTATGGAGTTCCTGTAAATTCTTTGTGTCATTTGTGTAAAGTATTCTGTTTAGCCACTCCAAACAATGAGCTATTATGCAAAGAAATTTGTGACTACTAGCCAGTTCTGTTGCAATATAGGTAATAGATTGAACTCATTTATTTGACAAAATTACATATCTTTACATCTTCTAAAAAATATTGTTATATATAGTCGCGTAGCTATCGGAGGGCAGGCAGTGCTGAGCACCGGGGCCCCCCAAGTTCAGCGGAATGCAAGCTTGACTTAGGGAGCCCACCAAGGTCAGTTCAGGGGTCCCTCAAGTCAGTTCAGGGAGTCCCCAAGGTCAGTTTAGGGGGCCCCTGACAACAAACCTCACGCAACTTGGTAGAACTAAAAAAAAAAGGTTGCCAATAAGTCCCGAGGGCACCAATATTGTATGGGTGTGTGTGTGCCCTTTTTTTTTTTTTTTTTTTTTTTTTTTCCCCCGCACCACAGACCTTGTGAAGCACTTGTAATAGAACAGGCATAATGCCTTTAGTGTAATTTTATTGAATTTCACAGAACTTACAGGTATCGATAAGTCGGTAATATAAGCTCTCTGAAGTAGAGGCATTGTAGGATTATTGCTGACGAGTCATGGTGTGTGAGTTGTAGTGAAATGTTGATCAGCTTTGGACGTGATTTTTTAAGTGTTAATCTTCATTAAATGTAATGTAATTATTAACAATTTTCCTACCTTTCAAAGTAAATGAACCTGCAATCTTGGAAGATCAAATGTCTGGTAGTTAATTTCTTCGTCGATATTTAAGAATACATGATACAGAAAATAATAATTTAAAATAGTTACACACTCTTTATATATCTGTGACTATTGAAGTCAATTTAATGTTTGATATATTAAATTTATATAATTTTCTTGTTTAGAACCTTTTTATTGCTTAACATTAGAATACAACATATTTTTTTCTAGTATTAATGAAACAAAAAAAAAACAAAAAAAAATAGACATGACACAAATGATTCGACGAGTATTCAGCATTACGACTCAGGCCTCTCGTGTCCACAATTATCTGTAGCTCATCCATACGATGAACATGTTCCTACTCAGCCTTCAGTTTCCTTTAATATTTTCACATGGTTGTTTCATAGAATCAATGTTCAAAAAATCTCCATAAAAGTGAATTGTGGGTCACAGTATTTGTTGAATGGTCAAACGAAATTTTATGAATATTTTAGAATGATATAATTTACATTTTATGATCTTCCGATGAACTTCAAAGAGAGGTTGAAGGATTTTTTTTAAAAAAAGCATTGAATAACACCAAAACAGCATTTGGTTGTGAATGACAGGAAATTGCCGAAATTTCTCTATACACATCAACCAGGCAGACACTGCACCATCAAGGTCCAAAAGGAAACCAAACTAATCACTGAAGGTGATGGCAGGCTGTCGGCTGAGTGTCGGAAGGCAATGCGGGGTCATTTGAACTAACTTGAATCGAGTGACTGCCAGCAATAGAAAAAATGCCGGTATATTCTAGGTGCAGTAAATTGTGGCTCAACCTTTAGTAACATTATGTTTCTCCTCTAACAAGGTCAGTGAGTACTCAAGTGCACATGAATAACCTTAATAAACATTTGGTCTGTTTAATTTTCAAATTTTTTATTGAGGTATCTATGGTGTTATGTAGTATTGCATAAATTAGAAAATTAAAGCTGTCGATTAAAGAAGAAATAGTGGTGGTGCATTTCAGTGAAAATAACATTTGGAAATAGAAGGTGGTAAACACAAATTACCAAAAAATGGCAATTTTTTTAGTCTGCCTATCTTCAAGTATTGACAGAGAAGCAAAGAGGTGAAAATTTGACAACAATTGCAGTTAAAAATAGCGCCAGTGACGACGGCACTAATCATGTCATCGAGGACATAGACGTCTGTCTGCATGGCACAAGTAACCGAGGAGAAACCATTGAGCTCTACGATTCTGGAAAACATTGCCCAGCAGATTTAATCTAGAAGGTGATTATAGTGTTTACCGGAGGAAAAAAAAATGATTTATGAAAGTATGGTTGGTCAAGGTTATGATGAGCCAGTGTGGTGAGTGGTATGTATAATGATCTACAAAAAGTGATCAAGGATAGTCAGCCTGATGCGAAGTTTGTACATTGCTCTAGTCATAGTTTAAATTTGGTTATAAATGATACAGTTAGCAGTCGTGTGTAAATACAGATTTTTTTGCAATGATGCAAGACTTGTATATTTTTTTTTTTTTGGTAACAGCATTAAGATATGGGATCTACTGTCAAAATTCACTGGCAAATCCGAAACCACTCTAAAGAAATTAGAAGGTCCAGTAGGGTCAATACGATCTCTACAATAAAACATCGTGTTTTTTTGCTTTTTTTAGTTTTTTTTTAGTCAAAGCCATTTTCAGAAATGTAGTACAATATTACTATGTTGAAAATTAAGTGGACAGATAAAGTACAAAATAAACATGTTTTTTAAATTATGGGTGAGAAAATAAATTTGTGGAATAGTCTATCAGAAAGAAGAGACAGGATGGTGGACCTTATAATGAGACATGTGGGATTGAATAATTTATTATTTGAGGGAATAGTCAAAGGAGAGAACTGTAGAGGAGGAAAATGATTCGAACATGTTGAAAAATGTCACTGCCTTTAGAAATCATGGTTGTCATGAAGGGATGTCTGCGACCAGTATGCATGGAAGCCCACGTGAATGTTCCCCAGAGTGTTATTAAGCCACTACCAGCTTGTCTGTAGTACAGGTATCAAGAAGTTGTTCCCCTGGAAAATGGTGGATTCGCACCCTCCCATTGGCATGATGAAGGAATCAGGACTCATCAGACCATACAACTCTCTGTCACTGTGCCAACATCCAGTGACGATTGTCAAGTGCCCATTTCAGTTGTAGTTGCTGATGTCATGGAGTTAACATTGACACATGCACAGATATTTGGCTGTGGAAGCCCATTGTTAGGAGTGTTCAGAAACACTTGTACTCTGCCCAGCATTAAAGCCTGATGTTAGTTGCACAACAGTTCACCGCTTGTCCTGTTTTACCAGTCTGCCCAGCCTAAGACGTCTGACATCTGTAATGAGGTGTCACCGCCCAACTCCCTCGATGTTTGGACATGGTTTCACCTTGGTTTCGCCACTTGTTGAAAACAATCACCACAGCACTCCTCAAACACCCGACAAGTCATGCAGTTTCCAAAATGCTTGTGCGGACCCTCCAGGCCATCACAATCTGCCCTCAGTCAAACTCAGTTAGATCAGGCACCTTCCCCTTTCTAAATACGGATAGCACACTCATGGATACTACATGCACTGTGAATGTGTCTGACCAGCAGTCATTCCTCGTCAGGTGACGCTGCTATTGCCTGGACAGGTTTATATCAATAGTAAATAGATGGTCATTATGTCCTGTCTGATCAGTATTTGAAGCAGATAATTGAGAACGTGGGTTGTAAGAGTCATATTGAGATAAGGAGGTTAGCACAAGGTAGAAAGGGATGGAGGATTGCATCATCCAAGGACATTCTGATAGCATAAAAAAAAAAAAAAAATCAGAAATAGTCCTCATGAATCCCAGTAAAGATGAGTCAAGTAGGCGTAAAGCAGAAATCAGAAATGCCATTAGAAGTTTTTAAGGGAGCCCTACCTTCAAATGAAAAATCAAGCCACTCAAAACTAGTTATTCTAAATCATAATGTCCAATCCCCCACTTTTATTTATTTTATTATTTATTTATCAATCTTGTTCCATGGATCCCTGCTAATAAGTTAACAACAGAATTGGAAGTATCACTTCAATATAGGTTAAATGCTGATATAATATGTATCTCAGAATACTGGTTAATATAAATTACAAGGAAAGGGAAAATGGCTCATCACTCACCAAATTTGAAGGCAGCGATGGGAGAAGAACATATATCATGAACACAAAAATACACAATATTTCGGCCTTAATCCTTTAAGACCTAATATTTTGTGCTTTTGTGTTTGTGATATTATATGTTCTTCTCCCATCGCTGCTTTCAACTTTGGTGAGTGATGAATCATTTTCCCTTCCCTTGAAATTTATACTGCGTAAAGCCATTTCCTTTTTCCTTTGTTTAGTTAGAATATTGGTTAAAAGGTGATGAAGTACAACTAGTTTCATTACCAAGATAAAAACTAGCCAGCTGTTACCATAGAAATACTTATAAGCATGGAGGTACTGCTATTTTCGTCAAGCAACACATTAAATGTCAAAACATCTCAAAGTGTTAAACTTTCTGGAAAAGAGAATTAATGAAACTTGTGCAACTGTTTTGCTTGAAACCGATATAGTAGCTATAAATATTTATAGGACACGAGATAGAAATTTTTCAACTTCCATTACCAAATTAGAATCTTTATAAAATAATGTGATTGTGCCCAGTGGTGATTTTAATATTAACTTTCCCACAGGCAGTGGTGGAAAATCTGATTTATTGAACATGGCCAAGTCGTTCAACTTAAAATCCAAAAAGACTGTCATACCAGGATATCAAACTGTCAGATAGCGAGATTATTTTTCACACCTCGACATCAGTTGTCTGGTTTCGAGTGGTCTATACTTTGTTGGCGGTTGACGTGTGGGAGGACCCCGGGGTGGATTTGACTGACCTTTGGGATTTGCTAACCCTCTTTTAATCCGTCTTGCATTATCTTCTTGCTTCAAGTGATGGCTTTATCTGTGTCTTGATGTTACTAATAAGAGGGTAAATTATGTCAGGTCTGACACCAGATGGTTTATGTCCAGCACTAGTGAAATGACTAGCTGATAATCTACCCTTTATATGAATGACACGATGCTAGCTGCTGAACAACCTGTTTATTGTAGCATTTGACTGTACATGTTACAATCGTTGGCGCGCTACTGCAAAGCTATGTCCAACCCATGTATATGAATGATGGCTGCTGATGTTGGATGATAGAATGGCAGACTGAACTTAGTGGAATGTATTGCTGGCTAGACTAGGCTGACGAGAAACGGTTTACCTACAAGTTAACCCATCTTGTCAACTAAACTGCTCCTGATGAACTGAGAGCGAATAAACTGTTTCACATCAACACACCACCTCGTCTGACATCGTTGATTCCAGTTCGATCAACTTGAAGGTGACTCCTTCTGTCAGCATGTAAACATTATGTGGAGGAACAAACAACCTTATGCTGAATTTGCATCAGCGAAGCCTCGTCTGTCCTGTGCCTAACTCCCGAAAATATTACATTAACTAAAAATCATATATTTCCATAATAAAGCCTTAGGATGGAAAAGGACACTCAAAAAACCATCAAAATACACTTCTTGACCACGTTTTTGTAACAGAAACATGTTTATTCTTGAAAGCGGAAGTAATAGGTATAAGCTACAGTGACAATGAATTACAACTCATATCATTGAATATAAATAGCAAAACAAAAATTGTAAAAATATTGTTTACAAGAGAAATTATGAGAATTATATAATCTTCCAGCAAAATGAAAGCAATGTGCTATGTTATCAGACAACAAACTGTAAGTACAAAAACTGAAAGAAAGAAGATCAAACTAAGAACACATTATTCAATAATTAGTGACCTCAAAATGATAGCTAAAGAATTTAAGAAATATTTTACTTCCTTGGCAGAAAAATTGATTAAAACAAACTGCAGTAAGCAAACTAAACATCTTTCTATTCTTTCCACAAATTCCAATGCCACAATTTACCTAAATGAAACAAATCATGATGAAATTATAAAAGTCATAATGACATTAAAGAAATGCTATTCAAGTGGACTGGATGAGGTCCCAGATTTCATTTTGAAAACCTGTGCTAACCTTCTAGCAAACATCTTTAGTACAACTGAAACTATTCATGAAGTACTCAAAACTGCTAAAGTGACTCCATTTTTTAAAAAAGTCCTCCTGATCAGTTGGCAAATTATAGGCTTGTTTCGCAGTTAGTTTTTTTTTTTTTAAAAAAAAAAAACAAACTGTTAACTATGCTTTGAAGGCAGCATGCATCCACGATGCGAAAAGGCGAATCGGTCGATAGTTGGAGCAATCTAGCACATCACCTTTTCCTTTCCAAAGGTGTATTGTAACACTAGTGAGCCAAGTACAAGGAGCTTCACCTTGATCTATGACCTTGTCAAAAAGATCTGCCAGGAATTGAATTGACTTGTGATCCTGGCATCTTCCATACATATAAAGGAATTTCTCTTGGCCAATTATCTTTCCATTTTTCATTTTCTTCAGGGTGGTCTCCACTTCAACATCTGTAATTGCTGGAGCTAGGCCATACACAGGATCTGCAGGTGGCATTGGTGGATGTGGAAATTCTTCGTTGCTGATATTTTTGAAGTGTCGTTTCCATCGGCTGAGGATCTTGCTCAGTTTCTGTAACAGTTTTTGATTTTCATCCTTAATAGTCATAACATACCCAATATCTTGAGTGGAACGGTGATGACTCTTCACTAGCCGGTAGATGCTTTTTTGCTCCTTCTGGGGTATTTAGCTCATTCTACCTATTCCTGTAATGGTCTTCTTTTACATTTGCCTCTTCCTGTTTAAGATACTGACTTCAGTCATCTATATTTCTGGCGATCGGAATTAAGTCCTGATTTTAGCCAGGTTTTAGAAGCTAACTTCTTTGTCTTGATGACAGCTTGAACCTGATCACTCCACCACCACACTCTATGTTGTTGTTGTGGCTTTAGGGCGCATCAATAGCGAGGTCATTATCACTCTAACAATAACCAGTTAATACTGTGGCTTAAAAATTTACTATAATACTGTCTGCATGGTCGACTGTAAAGGGGTCGGCCATACAGACAGCAAAATAAAACAAATCAAGAAAAAAGATGTGGCTATAAAGAGGCCACCAGGACCTAAGACTTTAAAATGTCTGGATAGCTGTAAAGAGGCCAAACTGGTTTAGTAACTGTATAATAGCTAGTGAGACAGGAATTATAACAATATAAAAAATAAAAACGATGCACATGGATGGGTGGTTGTAAAGGGGTCACCCATCCGTCTTAAAACCAGGCTGATCTGCCTAAAATTTTAGGTACCAGACTGGCCAATACACAAAACTTTAAAACACTGGTCACATTGCTGGTCTCATTATTTAAAATAATGGACAGATTGTTGACTAGGCCAATGCCTTCCTTTAAGTCTAAAAACAGTACACAATCAATTAAAATGTGGTGCATCATCAAAGGTACGCCACAAGCATCATATTCACGTGGGTCCTCCCGGCGGAGAAGAAAACTAGGCATCACAGGACAGAACCTCCTCATACGTCCTCACCCGATGGAAGGAGCTACTCCACGGCTGAACGGTCGATTTGACCAGTCAGATCTTATTACGCTCTACCTCCAGCCACTGCCTCTGCCAACCATCAAAAACAAATCTTTTTGCCACCCATGCAAGATCTGACTTTGGGATCTGATCGAAGTCAATTCCGACCTTGTCACAGGCTCGTTCCCCGATTCCTACATGACCTGGTACACAGCAGAATACAACCTCCTTTCCTACAGATTGGAGGGATCAGAGGGTGTCCTGTATATCTTGGACAATATGATCTGCTGGGTACGTACTTCCTAAAGCCTTTATGTAGCTGAGGGAATCACAACATATGATGTACTTCACACCGAGACATACTTTCATATGTGGCAGCGACTTTAACAATGCCTAACATTCTGCAGTGTATACACTACAAATATTGTTCAGTTTGTAGTTATAAGTCACTTGAGGGAAAATTACAGAGCAGCCAACTCCGTCAGCCTGCTTACCCATCCATATATACCGGGATAAAGTCATGATACTGGTTTATTATATCATTAAAAACTCTGATAAAAACACTTTCAGCAGTAAACAGTTTGCTGTACCATGACAGGTCTAAAATTATTCTGGGCCTCTTTAAAAGCCAGGGAGGAGATTTACTCCAACCCTGATGATGGATAAAAAGAGGGCAGCACAAAGCCATATTCCTCTCAAATAACCCTTGTACAGTGGCTAAATGGTTTAGTCGCCCCTGGGCGATTGGTGTAAAGTCGTTGAATTTGGGGTGAATAACTACGTCGTACACGGGACTGCCAGGAGTGCGGCAATGTGTAGATAGTGTCGCACCACGAGGAAATGCCGGCGGACGGGAAGCGGTGGCTCACCAGACTCAGCACAAATGCTGGGTATCGGGCTAGTGCATTAGGCACCCATAGGAAGTCGAATTCCTGCATGATGGGCACTATTCAAAATATGGAGGTAACGGTCCCATGCTGAACCATATACAATGCAAACATACTCCAACCATGACCGTACAAAGGCAGGAACAGTCAGCGTCCCACGACCTGCCACACAGACAATTTAAAACATTGAGTGCTTTTAAGGCTCTGGCTTTAATATCTTTAAGACACGACAGCCAAGTAAGCCTACAGTCTAAAATGAGACTCAGAAATTGCTGCATCTCAGCACTTCTTAGGGTAGACAATGAGCAGAAAATTAAAAAGTCTTCAATGTATACGGAGTACCAGATGGGGCCTCCTTATAACAGTTGAAATATTATTAATCGCAATAGCAAAAATGGTCACAGTTAAAACCGATCCTTGAGAAACACCGTAGCAGATGTTGTTGCTACTTCTGTCACTGCACATGGTAAAATTGGAGGTGCATGACTAACTGCAGCTGCCAGAGGAATTTTTGCTACTGCTGATGGTATGGTCACAGACGTGTTGCTACCGACGTCTGCGGTCCTAGATGTAATGACTTTAGTGGATTTTGAACCACATTTGCACTGACATGAGCATGTAGTACTTGTACTTATTTCTGCAACGGATGTCTGGGTAGCAACACAAATTTCTCAACAGGAGTTGAAGCCATCTTAGCAAAACTTGTTTCGAAAACAGAAGCGGAAAGCAATTTAACTATATTCTTCACTTCATCGTATAGCAATCGCTCCTTGGTCTTCAACTCTTGTGCTCTTCAAGATACACTTGACACTCCCTGCTCCAGGCAGGGTGCGAACTGGAACAGTTGACGCAAGCCAACATACCTCCATTGCAAGATCCCCCATGCTAATACAACAGGCGCCCCTGAGGTTGCATGCTGGCGAGTGATTGCCCTCATCGCCCATTCACCTCTGTGGTACCTGTCAAACCTTAAGGTTGAGAGTCTTTTTTTTTTTTACAGAGGTTTGTTACATCCTCGCGATCCAGGCGATGAAGCCCAGATCCCCGTTCTCCTAGACACACAACGTTCCACCGCCACACTGTGCGGTGGTCATTGATGCATGGTAGGAGTTTACAGTGTAGGAAACTTGTGGCACTCACAAGTTTCCAGCTCTGGCATTGCGGGTTCGACAAACCTGTACCTGGCATTTGCATACCAGGCCCCTATGAAACGACATCCAGATTTCGTTGTGCCCATGATATTGGTAGCACCGGTTTTAATATTGACCAAACTTCGTCAACATAGTGTCCATTTTTTGGAGCCTATAGATGATTTCATCTGGATGAGATGCTGCTTTAACTTCCACAATTTAATTCGCTCTGATGTAGATTTAAAAATTTTCTTGTAGAGTTTGAAGCAAATCCTGAAACTGAGGAGAAGCAGATGATGTTGGGGTGCGATGTTATCCAATGGTATAACTTTTGCATCAGTTACAAACTTAAGCTCGCAATGGACATTTTCTGTAAAAGGTGTTAACCACAGCTTAGTCCAAGGCTCATCTCATTCTAGGATTCTGTTTCCATTCTCATTTTGCTCTCCAAAACATTGCCAACTCTAACAAAATCATTTCTATTCATTCCAATGTGTCCATTCAGGTCTCCACCAATGAAGAGTATTAAATTTTCTTCAACAGATTGCAGGTAGGTTTCAACATTGTTCCAGAATTCCTCCTTTAGATCATCTTAGCACCCAGTATGTGATGCACAGTAGTAAATTTTGCATAATGTTTGGTACCACAAGCGATCTTCACAGAAATCATCGGTTCACCTCCGGTAACATAGTCACAAAACTTTGTACTCACAGCGATAGCTACTCTGTTCCTGTCTGCAGCCTTTCTGTAATAGAACAACTTGTATCCACGACCAATATCCTTGGATTTTGGGTCATTCCATTTGGTTTCTTGGATGCAGGCAATACCTACTCGCCGGGCCTTTAATGCATGAGCGATCTCTCAGCTTCGGCCCTTGAGAGTATCAATGTTAATGGTAGCTGATCTGTTGAACTCACTTCTTCAGCCCACCCTGTCCTTGAGTAGGTAGCCAGAGCCCATTTCTCATACCAATTGGGCAACACTGGTGCATGTTGCTTACAGTGGGGGACAACCCAGCTGTTGGCATATTTTATTTGTCCATCATGATGCGACATTTAAATTTTGGCCGAGTTGTCGCCGAGTCTGACACCTAGCATTTTAGACTTACTGCCAGCATTTAATTCGGCCACCCCCAATAAGGGTTACAGATGCCATTTGTAGCTGCCCGCTCTAGGTTAGAAAAGTTTACATCACCTTTAAAAATTCAAGTTTCCTATTACTAAACAAAGTCATAGATTTTGGTAAAGTCGATAAGAGAAGTTGGTTGATTTCCTCTGTAACAAGTGATGCCATTTTTTTAAATATATTATTGTACATTACTTGTTAATTAGGCTGCTATTAGAGACTGATCTATAAGAGGCTATTCTGACTATGTAAATTTTACAAGAGCCCTTGCAATGCACAGAATATCTGTTATCACAGAAATACTTTGAGACCATGGAAAAAATTTGATATTTGATTAACACATTCGTCACTGCCTCACCCATATCTGGTGACGGGTATGCTTCCATGGGGGCCCCGTCATCTAAATATGGGTGACACTCTTCATGTTTAAGTAAGTAGGATTTTTAAAAAGAATTTAATGGATTAAGAACTGAAATATAAAAATACAGATTATACAATTTAAAAATATACATCTTTCACTACACTAATTTATATTTAGTATAACATATAACATTATACTATGTTGCATGGTGTTCGTTAAAACGTTCTAAACACATTTAAGATGATTTTGACATTTGGAACAACAGGTCGTAGTTTTTTTTACATTTTTCTTCGATCATTGGTATTTGGCAGTTCACCTTATCATCTGGCACACATCCTTCTTGTAACCTTGCCCAGCTGTTTCTTGTGAATCTGTAAATTGTGGGATACATTCTTTGTTTTATTTCTATTAGTTTTGGGAATAGTATTTTCCGAGGATTTGGGCCCTACGAGAAACTTTGCCGGGGTGTAAGAGTTTGGGTGAGATTACATTAACCTCTACCAACGAAATGTCAACCCCTGCTAAGTGAGGTTGCATGGACAAGGCTCTGGTGACTAAATGACTCCTGGTCACCCACTGCTTGCCAACATCCTCTTGAAAGGAAGGCAGGAAAGCTTGGAGTGGTCCCAGTCACCCTCTTGGCCTTTGGTTTGGAAATGGCCCCTGAAGGCAGATGAATTAGAAATGATAAACATGAAGCCACTGCATTAAAGACCCAAAGGGTATACCGAGGACATGTGATCTTGTCAAATTAAATTGATGGCCTCTTCCTGGGTAAAACAGTCCCCCAATCAGGGATCCAGGTAAGAACTGCTCAGGGACGAGTGCTCAGAATGGATAGAAACATTCTATGATTTGGAGCGCTGAGCCATGCTCGGCTCGCATTGTTTATTTTCCCCGCCCGCGATCGTCCTCTGATGCTGAGCCCGCATGCTAGTTTCGCCCGTGAGAGAGCGCTGTGGCCCTGTGGTACCCTCTAACGGCTGAATGAGTTGATATAATTGGGGACACGAGTCTGGGAAAGTGAGTCAGTCGGCAGGAGCAGCTTGGTTTGTTGGGCCTAATACTTTCCTCAAAGGAGTACGACGTTAGAGACCTGCTGGTATAGCGAGCTCTTGTAATTTGCCCAGGCAGCCCGGAAGTACTACTTGAGGTGGATGTGCGATTCCACCGAGACTGTTCCTCGCTCGCATTAATCGAAGGAATTCCTCTGCTGCGCCCCATGTTCGTGAGCGGTTTTCCGCCGATGCGGGAGTACGCTGGTGGTGACTTCGAGGCGATAAATTGCCATTTTCTAGTCCTGTTGGGTATTTGAGATAGAATACCTGATAACTCCAACTGCAAAGTGCGTCACTTAGTGCATTCTTGTTAATTGTGTTACAGGAATGGACAAAATTCCCCAATATTTGGTGCTGATCGTTCCCGCCACCTTATCAGTGTATGTGGGTGGTAACGACTTATGCGCCGGTGTGCACACACTATAGTGTGTCAGAACCTTGGTAAGAACTTGATTCTTAAGGTTAAATTGAAGGACGCTGAGGTAAACTGATTCCTCTTCATTTGAAATAATTGGTGTATTTGCCTCCTCTGTTCAAATTGTGTTTGATACTAGTTATAGATTTGTTACATGATGGTAAATTGGTGACAGCCTGCCCTGTTATATTACGTTTCCAAGCGTGTAAGGATTTTCTGTTTGGATGTTTTATACAAGTGGATATATTGTGATTAGGGATATTCTCATGGCTTAACCTGGTTGTTATCGCATTGACTTATGTATTATATTGTATTATGTTATTTGTGATTACAGGATTCATTAAGATCATAATCTGCAAGATCGAAGTTTTCTTATGTATTGTATTGTATTATATTATTTGTGATATTCTCTATAAGTTCAATCGTTGAATGATTCTTGCAATAAAATGTTTGAACAGGGCTTGCTCTTTATAACCATGCTCCCACATGCTTCCCACTGAGTCCTTAGTGGCTACCACACATACCAAGCACAAAATGTTGTAAGTCTGAATAGAGCAAGTAAATCAGAAAACTTAAAAAGATAAATGGAGCAACTTAAGAGTAAGTGGAAGGATGCACAGGATTTCTGGTCTAGGGAACAAAGAAATAATTGGAATTCAAGCTGTCAGTCGAGTTACTGGAGTGGACTTGTAATGAACCAGAGAGTAGGGAAACGGGCGAGTCATTATGAACAATTTAGTGACAGGATTTTGATGAGGATAGAAACGAAGCCTGCTACACCAGCATTAGTATAAATGTATATGGCATGAAGTAATATAGAAACTATTTAATGAAATACAAGAATTGATCCAAGAATTAATGTGAATGACGAGGAAAATCTGATAATCTTCAGTGACCAGAATGTGGCAGTGGGATAAGGAAAAGTGAGAAATAGTGTAGGGAGTTTTGGACTAGGAGAAAGAAGTAAGCGAGGGAGCAGGTTATTACAATTTTGTGAAAAATATAAACTCACAGAGGTGAACACACTATTTCAGAATCATGCATGAAGGATAGACACCTAGAAATGTCCAGGGGATATAGCTATATTATATCATGGTCAAAGAGAGATTCAGGAATCAAGTTCTAGAGTGCAAAGCATACCCAGAAACTGACATAGACTTGGACCAAAAAAAGGATAATTATGAAGAGCAGGCTAAAATAAAAAGAAGCAGCACAGGCAGAACATATTAGAATTTAGCAAAAATAAACAATCTAACATGAGAGAAACATTTGCAGTGATAGTAGAAGTTGGTCTAACAAATATCTCACAAAGGAGTTCAACTGAAGACAAATGAAATACACTCAAGAGTGACACAATGAAAGCTGTAAAGAAACATTAGGTTTTTTGCCAAAAAAAGTTGCCCCAAAACTCGGGATCATAGAAGAAATTTTGGAGTTGATGGATCAGAGGAGAAGGCTCAGAACCAAGCAGGAAGAAAACAGTACAGACATCTTAGAAATTAAATAAACAGGAAATCTTAGAATACAAAAGAAAATTGGCTGCAAGAAAAGGAGAAAAGGAATGGTTGATTGGAAACCAGTTTTAAGCTCAGAAGATAAGAGTTAATTGATCGAAGGAATAATTGGAGAAACTATATGATGGGAATGATTTGAACAACAGTGTATTGGAAAAAGAAAATGACAATATTGATGACTTAGGACATCTTAGTTTGAGGAAAGAATTTGTCAAATAAAGCAATTAGAATTCCTGCAAAAGTTTTGAAATCCCTAAGAAAAGAAGAAATTCAAATAGTATTTTAAGGCTATGACAACAGAGCTAATATGAAAGGAATTATAAAGGGTGCACAAAATAGAATACTTCAAAAAAATAAAAGGCCATTCTATTTGCCTTTTGCAAATCATTCTTTAAACTTAGTAATTAATGATGAGGCTCTAATTCCACAGAAACTACAACTTTTTTTTTCTATTGGGAAATAATTTTAGACTTTTTTCCTGGCTCTACAAGGTGCTGGAAAGTGAGGAAAATATATTATTTCACAGTTAACTCAAACCACTATTTGGTCAAGCAGAGCAGATGTATGTGATGCATTCCAAATAATAGAAGACATCAACAGAAACTCGAACTAGAATTAAGCAAGAGGGTTATCAAAAAATATTAAAAATTACAAGTTTATATGTTGTATAATTCTTTGGCATGATATTTTATATGAAATAAATTCAGTCTCTAAGCTACAGCAATTTGTAACAATAAATTTGTAACAATAAATTTGTTAGATTACCTAAGGATGTTATCAGAAACCATATAAAAAGTGAAAAGTTATAGATAATTTGGATATGATCAGATGAAAATTGCTACTTTTGAGATTGCAGAGAAACTTGAATGCAGTGCAGGCTTTCCAACCAAAACTGAAGTTAGGGCCATAAGGAAACATCGTCAATTTGACTGTGAAAAATCAGTTGATGAACCTTTGATAGAGGAGTATAAATTTAAAATAATTTGCATTCAATTATATTCTGGACACTACCCATATTTATCTGAATGAATGATACATGCTTCTGGAAACCCATAAGCAAAAATTTTCAGTTTTTATGTGACATTTTAAAAGTCAAGAATAGAGATGACGAAACACTAGTAAATTATTTTATCAGTCTCTAGTCAATACTTTTGGTCAAAAATGAATCAGATATATATGTAAATAATCTTCAAGAAGAATTTATCCTTATTGTTTGTTACCACATTCTGTGAAATCTTTGGACGTATTAAATTATTTGTGTCAAAGGAACTCGCATTCAAAGCGACTTAGAACCTGCATGAGCTCCACCCTGGTATGCTGTGCCTCCTTCACCACCTTCCTCAGGACACTCTCTATACTTTAACTTGTATTCCTATCAATACTATTGCCCAAACCTCCCACTATCACTAGTCTATCATCCTTAGTGAAATTTCTACATAGTGATACTATATCCTCTATTACCTGGCCTAATGTTGCACTGGGTTTGAAAAAGCTGGTATCCTGTGCCTAATTGATCCTGCAGAAGATTAGTTTGTTTTTTTAAGATAAATATAGTATTCACATGTTTGCATTTTATTTTTTATTTTTTAAAAAAATTGAAGACTTGTATTGTACTGATAAAATATACCACATGGCTCTGAGTAAATATATTTCTATTAAGGCACACAGCATACAGATTTCTTTTGTACTACTTTTTAACAACCTGTGATGTACACCTTTCACAAAAAGCATCATTAGAACCCTGAAAATGTAGTACATCAAATTCCTTAATAATACTACTCGTGAGATTTAATTGTTTGTCAGGTAATTTTTCATGCCATTTGTCGACAGAATCCTCTTTACAAACTGGTATATTTCCTGCTTTATTTATACTTTCAAAACACATTTTGAACAGTTTTATTTCTTATATAAAATGTCCGCTTTCTTGTGAAGTTTGTGGAAAACGTTTTACATAATCTTTCAATCTTTATTGTGCATACCAATGAAACCAACTGCCTATCTAAGTTTTTAGCATTTTAAGAGCAAAGGTAGTTTCATCATGTATGAAATGAGCAGGCAGGTCTAACGAAATGAATCAGGACATTCATCATTTTTTTTATCCTCCTTCAATGATTTTTACAAAATTTCTCCCTACATATATGTAAGTGTGGTTTGGCATTTTATATGGATTACACTTTGTTGAGTTTGTTTTGGGTGCTTGATTCTCAAAGCAGGCTCTAAGTTTGTATTCTGCAAAATTTATACTTTAGATTTTTTTTTTTTTTTGAAAAATTAATTTAATTGCAATTGAGCTCAGCAAACACTTTGGTGGCGATTTCCCTACGCACCCTTTTTTATTTTTTCATTTTTTTTTTTATCATTTCAGGTACCTGTCTGCTTTTATCTTCTATGAATTTCAACTTTAAATTCTTCCAGCATTTTTGGTAAATTATTCATCACATTTCTTGGTAATTTATGCCAATTCCTTAAGCCCTTACCTATGAAAGAGAATTTTCTCACCCCCTCGTATGTGAAATCTAGTGCAGGTTGATGTGAAATCTAGTGCAGGTTGTGGTCATTGTCATTCTCTCTCTTACAAGCACTTCTTTTAATTCTTCAACCAATATGTTCCCTTACACCTTGTACACTCCCATGACTCTGTTTACCCTCTTCCTTTCTTACAATGAATCCCATTCCAGCTCCTTTATCAGTTACCAATCGTGTTCTGCGGTAAATGCCACAGACAAATCTAACAGCTCTTTATATCCCCTCCTGCTTTTGTATGATATGAAAAATGTGGGCTCTATATTACACAATTATATTCAATCAATGGTCTGACCAAAGTTTTGTAGTATGTTGTTCCATTTTTTTGTCTAGCATTGTCCAGACTATGAAGCACATAATCTGCTGCCTCCTTAGTCTATTTAAGTAGCTCTGGAACACTGTCAATGTCAATATTGTGGTCATGTCCTCATTGTAAGTCTGTAGACATTTTCAGGATAAATTGTAGGACACCACTGTACTGGATCAGATCATTGTGCAGATGGTGGATTATATAAATTTATTGCGTTAAGATCGCCAATAGATACTGTTAACCATCTGATTATTGCCAAAGGTATTTGTGGCTATAAGGATCTCATAATTCATTATGAATGTATGCAGCAATGCTTTAAGTATGATAAGTAACTCATTATGAAGTTTTCTGGAAGCACAGAACTAGATTTTAGCTTAGTTTCATCAATTGTTTGCATTTTCTGTATATAGGTTCTAAAAATACGAGGGTTGGAACTTAAATAGTGGCAACTATTTATTCACAACCAATACGAAAGAATTACATGTTTGCACCTGTTACTGTCCTTCAAAGTAGACACCAGTGTTGTGTAGAACCCGTTGCCAGCAATGTGGAAGGCGTAGTATACCGTTAGCAGAGCCTGTTCTGTTGATGGTACGAATAGAGCAGTCTACTGACTGTCGAATCTGTGAAACAATTCTGAAGCGAACGCTACGAAGTGGTTCCTTCATCTTCGGAATCAAATCAAAGTCACAAGGACTTAAGTCCGGGGAGTATGGTGGATGGTACAGTACTTCCAAGCCCCATTGACCGAACAGAGCAGCCACAGCTTGCGTTGTATGCACCCGCGCATTGTCGTGCAAAATGATAGTTGGGTTGCGCAGAAATTGTTGCCGCTTCTTTTGCAAAGCTGGTCGCAGGCGATGCTCCAAAAACGAACACTAACACTGTGCACTGATGGTCTGCCTTGGAGGAACGTAATGCATTAGGATAACACCATCACAGTCGTACACGAGAATCACCATAACTTTCACCATACTGGGGCTCTGATGCCCTTTCGACTTTCGCGGCGACCCATAATGACGTCATTTGTTGGATCGGCGTTTCAGTTTTGGCTCATATGATGTGGCCCATGTCTCATCCATTTTACAATACAGCATAATAAAGCCTCTCCTTCGTGCTCATAGTGCTCCAAGTACGTCTGAGCAGCGTCGTAACGCATCAATTTCTGCATTTCCGTCAATTCATGTGGAACCCATTGAGATGCAATTTTTCGCATGCCCAGGCGTTCCTTCAGGATGCGAAGCACAGTCATATGCACTAATCCG
Source organism: Vandiemenella viatica (assembly GCA_031002005.1). Lineage (NCBI taxonomy): Eukaryota > Metazoa > Arthropoda > Insecta > Orthoptera > Morabidae > Vandiemenella > Vandiemenella viatica. The sequence continues at coordinate 249,520,799 of CM061920.1, read as the reverse complement.
GTTTCGTAGGCGATTTCACGAATCGTCTGGAGTCAATCACTGTCCACTAACGTGGCAACAGTATGGACTTCCTCTTCAGACATGCTAGGACGACCTGCCTGATGCATGTCTGCCACAGTTTGCCGACCTCCATTGAAAGCTTTTACCGAATATGCCACTGTTCTGTATGGCAATGCCGATTCCCGGCACGCCTCTTGACCTTGATGACACTGTCGTGTTGTATTAACTCTGGCACATTCAATCTTGATCCAACTCCATTGTTCCTGTTTCGAAAAGATAGTGACACCGTTACGTTAGTCCGCTCAATCACAAGTGACTGCATTTCCCTCGATTGTGCACACGCCGGGGACATGGGATGGGCGAGTCCATTTGCTCGGAGGTAAGGTAGGTATGTCAACAACGTGTGCTATCAGTGACAATACTAGATTCCATTACATAGTGTCTCCACAGCAGTGTTGCAACTTTTTAAGTTCCAACCCTTGTATATGTTCCCTGCAAATCTTAAATATTAAAGGGGTCTAGAACAAAGAGTGGATGTCTAAGACATATTTGGATGGATGGTTCAACACTACTAGTCATTTGGTTCCAAGAAGTACTGTTTGTATATATTTTCAAATTGCCAGTAGTTAAGGTTGCTTACCACTGATTGATGCAACTAAAATTTATGACTGTGTTAAGACTATTGAGAGTGTAATGTCCAGTCTCTGCTGTCATTGATTTTTCGTCGCCTCTTCATGTTTTTGTGAGACATTTCACCCAGCCATTTTGTGAGACGACAGAGGGTGGAATTCCTGTCTGGCGTCATGTTGTCGGCTGGATCACTTTTTTTGACACAGGTACAGATGGAGCCCCCGACAGTTGGAGGGGTGCTAGTGGACATGCGGTAGCGAGAGGCATTGGGGGGCGAGACCCCGTATAGTATGCACGTGTGAGTGTACGCGGATTTCAAAGAAATGTGGAGGTCACGTTTTTGTCACGACGACATTTGTCGTGCTGTTTTCTTCATGTGCTTCCACAAGTGAACCCACCTCAGTTGCCAGATGGAGTTAAAAGTGTTTCTTCATAGTGAAGGAAACAGCAAGGTCACCGACAGCCTCCTGCAGTTACGATAATTGACAATTTCATATAAACATTTTTACCCAGTATATGCCCAAACTGAAGGAGTTTCTTGCTCTCCCTAGCCGGGAACATTGTGTTTATTATCTGTTTGCTTCCGTTCATTTTCTTTGCTGGCTGAGTTCATTTTTTATGTAATGTTAAATAAACAGGTTTTTTTTTTCCTCAGTGATAATATTTCTGAATTAATTATTTCTTTAAAATTCTGCATTTGAATTTCCTTTTTGTAATTAGTGTGTGTAAGCTCAATTTACATCCTATTAATGCAAACCAAAAATATTAAAAATACAATTTTTACAAATGAATCTTCCATTTCATGCACAGAAAATGTGAATGTTTAAGGACATTTCAAGAGGCAGGGAAGGAATTCAGATAATCAAGGGTAAGAATGGAGAAGTTAACAAAAATATGAAACGGTAGATTTATTAGGTAAATGGTTAAACGAGGGCCATAAAAAACCATCATGGAGGCAATACTAGAGGACTGGAATAGTGCAAATGTAGTACTGGCTTATATTTTTCTATTTGTTATTCTCATTCCATAGATGGAATGCAGAGGAAGGAATACACACTCAAGATGATTAATAATCATAGTAAATTAATATTACGCATTACAAACAAACAAATTTTACTACTGAATTTTGTTAGAGGCAAATTCTTGGATGGAGTAGAATGAGTTGCGAATTTTCAATTTTTCTTTAATTACACCTGTATTATCTAAAACTTGTTTCATACTTTTGTTAAGTTTATTAAAAAAATGTGCACCAGAATATTTTAGTCCTCATTGAGCTCAGCCGTAGAAAGATTGATAGCAATCTTAATATGTAACCATGTCAGAAATGTCTGAGTAAAATAGGTTTATGAATCAGCACAATGGGTATATGAGAGGTAATTCTTATTGGCTTCACTTGTCCAGTTATTCTGAGAAACCTTGCACATGGTACACCAACTGTGAGTCTTAAGAATACAAATGAGCAATAAATTTATTTTGCACACTATTAACTTTATACATGCATATTACAAAACTCAATGGAATAAATAATTTTGCTGCTCAAAACTCTTATAAAATACAACACATAATTATTAAAAATATTACTAATTAAAAACTTGATTTACAAATACAACAAGAATACTTATCTGATAATACAATTCATCACAGAATTCTTTAATTTATCACTAGGCATTTACTTCAATACTCTTAAGAATATAACCAGTACAGTTACTAAAATTATGACAACATTTGGTATCCAGACTGCATTTTATATGCATTTATGTGCATTTTATATTTCATTGTCAATGTACATAATATAAGTATCCAAAATATAGTTCATTGCCCACATTATGTATTGAGGTAACGGCAGGTGACAATAAAACCTGCTTTGGCTTAAGCCTAATAATACTAACTATTATTTCTGGATAGTATGAGAATTTTATCAACAAGCTTATTCTCACTGCAATATACGAAATATATATCTGTGCTCATTCTATTACAAGACAATATTAATGACCGCACATTAAAATCACTAAAAATGCTCCACTGGTTCACACACATTATGGCCATTCTCTGTCTAAAAATCATCCAGGATGCTTGATAAAAATTTAAAACTCTATAATTCTTTGGCAATTAAATCTGAAATTATTTACAGATATTTAACATTTTAAATAAAATACCTGAATAAACACTCAAAAAATGTTTTACAGGATGTAAGGACAATTTTAAGATGTTTTGGCAGTTCAATGGTCATCTCAAGTTCAAATAAAAGATCCAGTTCCATTATCAGATAAAAAGAACGTTTAAGATGGATTATTCCACATTCTCAGCACCAAGTAAAACCTGTGCTGTTCATTTCAGTCTTCATAAGGTTCTCATTAGAGTTAAGATATGAGCAACAGAATTTAAAAAAAAAAAAAAAAAAAATCCATATACACCCTAATGTCATAAATACAGCCTGTTAGAACCTTAATATAATCAAGAAGGCAGAAATTAACTTTTACAGTAGATATATAAATATAGATATAAGATGCAACAGAAATAGTAAAAAACACCAAGAAAGTGTTTTGTAATTTACATTTATCCTTTTTTACCTTTGCTTTCAGAATGATAACTCTTTTGTAGTTATTCCTCTTCTGGTTCACGATAACCTTCACTATGACGTGTTTTTCCTGCCATTTCCAAAACGGCACGAGCCTCAAGATCTACATCAAGAATACTCTTCTGATGTGATTCTTCTGATACTGGTTTTGGACCTAAGCCCCATAACTCCACATGATCTACCTCAAAATTCTTCTTTGCTGATAACATTTTATACTCTTTGTAGGTAGTACAAGTCTCACTGCAGTGTCCAGTACCAAACTCTGCATCCAGCCACAAACCAAAGTAAGAAAACTGTCCTCCCATACCCTGAAATGGAGGAAAAGTAATTTTAAAAATATGGTTCCTTTGTTTTTGATCTTTGTTAATATACATTTTCTTAAAATTGGAAGGTTTTTTCCAGTTTCTCCAGTCTGGATGGTCTGTGGTCAGTTTAAGCGGAAATAAACCATACAAAACTTACTTGCCACAAACAACAGTAGCAGAAAAACAGTATCAAATGGTAAAACTCAGTTTCATTTAATTTTTTTAAATTTATTTTTTAACTGCAATGGAGTGCATGCTATGGTGTAGTAATCTCTTTAAATCTTCTTAATAATAACAATAATAATAAATTGCTTGAATGTAAATTCCCCTTCCCCAGTTGTGTTCCTTGTCAGATATAATTGGTTTAAACTGACGAATCTGGAAAAATAACAGTGCATTCAAAGAAGGAAGGTGGTGATATGCAAATCTGAAAGTGTGTTCAAACTCGTAAAGGTAGAAAAAATATGCAGTTTCAAAATGAAAAAGAAAGACCGAGAATACGTAATTTTTATCATAAAGACATCTGGTAAAGTGTGTAGTATATTGTAACAATTCTGAGACCGTGTTTCCTAATAGTCAAAATCCTTTAAATTAGTTACCTCTGTCTCTGTAGAAAAACTTGGTGATTAAATTTAGATTTGTACATTTTTCCTGTGAATGTGGAATGTTTTGCTGAAGAAAATGGTTTAAAATAAAATAATTTGATAGACGCAGTACAAAATATGAAAATTTAATTAAAAGACTGTATCTGAGAATGTTGTGTAAGCTACAGTGTTCTGAATGTGACTTTGAATATTTAGAATTGTATAATTTTGTCAGTTTGATGTTCAAATGCTTGTAAATATTTTCCATTTTTTCTTTTTAAAATATATCTTCATAATTTTAAGTAGGCTCGTACAAGTTTTAACTGTTTTTGTAAGATTTCTATTGTTGGAGCAATTGTTATTACTTCAGGAGCACCAAGTGGCTCTTTCAATATTCTGTGAAAATGTTTAAAAAGCATATTTATGGCAAGTGGGCAATCTTGCTCACTATTGTGCTAACATGATTTGTTTATTAGTAATGTGCTTTAAATCTTTGGAAGAAATCTGATTTCATATATATTTTTTGGAGTGTTTTAATAAAATAATAATCAAGTTAAAGTTAATTGACACTATTATTTAGGCTTCTGCCTGTCATTAAAATGATAAAGAATTGCATTAAATATTTTAGTGACATGATAAATTACTTGTAAATATTTGCAAACTGGAGAAGAAAGCTGTGTGTTAGAAGACAGTACCCTATATGGAGGCGAGTAAGGAGAACCTCATTCCCCTTGCTTGCTGGAAGGAGCTGCTCCACGGCTGAACAGTCGGTTTGACCAGCCAGAGCTGCTTATTATGGTCAACTTCCAGCCATTGCCACAAATCAGAGCTGATTCTTTATACCGCTGAGGCAAGGTCTGACTTCGGGACCGGAGTGAAGTCGATTCTGACTGGGCCACAGGCTAACTTCGCAGCTTCATCAGCTGAATCATTACACGATTCCCACATGGCAAGGTACTCAGCAGAATAAAACCTCCTTCTTTAAGATTGAAGGGAAAGGAGGGTTGCTGGTAGAGGAATTCTTAAAATGTAGAAAGTAAAGAATCAGAGTAGGAAATCCCACATCAAAAGAAGTGGAAGTGAAAAAAGAGTGCCACAGGGTATTGTTCTAATTTTTCTAATTAACAATTGTATTGATGGTTTACACCAGCAATAGTCAACCTTTTTACCTATTGCACACTTTTGTAGCTCTCTTAGTAAAATTTTCAAACCATAAACGTTCTACACAGTAATGGTGATTTGTAAAGTAGTGAGTAACTTTTCTTTTAAAAAATTATAAAGCAGAGTTAAAGCAAGGAAAATAATATAATTATTATTACTTACCAAATATTTCATGTCGGACCTTCACTAAGTTTGGCAGAATAAATCATTATAAAACTATTTAATATAGTTAAATCTTTTTGTTAATACTTTTATACACAGAAATATGAAAGTGTGATGAAATTACATTTAATACTAGCTGACCCGGCAACGTTGTTTTGCCATATAAATAACTTTCAAGTAATTTCTAGTGTAGACAAAAAATAGCTTACTTATTGTAAGTATGTATGTATGTAAGAATGTGTATATTGTATGTATGTAAGAATGTGGTATATGCGTGAAATAGGCATGGAGCGCTGTGAACGATGAGGGAATATAAAAATAACAAAAGGCAAACATTATTTTTAAGTTATTATAATTTATTCCTTAAAATTATATATCATTAATTAATCAATTACGACAGTAACACTAACAAACAATATCAATCTCTTAATGCTATAGCGTGAACAATATTTTTTGTTAGTCCATCTTTAGCTAACACAAACAAACTGGATGGTTTACCCACTCGAGAGCATGCCACGTATAATTGTCCGTGTGAAAAACATGGTGTTCTCAAATCTAAGCCACAAATAGACATCGTTTGACCTTGGGATTTGTTGATAGTCATTGCAAATGCCAATCTAATCGGAAACTGAATACGTTTGAATTGAATTGGCACATCTGTAGGTATAATAGGAATCCGTGGTATTAATATATTTTCACCTCGGAACTTGCCATTTAAAATGCTGGCTTCGATCACGTTTTTCATTAATTTTTGAATGACTAATCGCGTACCGTTGCACAGCCGGGGCGGGTTCAAATTACGAAGCAAGATAATCGGAGATCCAACCTTTAATTGCAAATTATGCGGTGGCATGCCTGGCAAATCCAGTGAGTTCAAAAACTCTGTGGGAAAATTTACTGCTTCGCTGTCGTCGCAAACTGTATCAATAGATTTATATGATACCAAGTTCCCTGGCAACAACATTTGTATCTTGAGATTTAAATTGTCAACGTCTACATTTTTTGCCGCTAAAATTGCTCTTTCTGCAAGCCACTCATGATTTATGTACTGTGTGTGTACATCGGGAAATATTTGTTCAATGAGAGTATCTTGCGAATCAGCGATTGTGCAGAAATCGGTCGGTAATTTTACGTATCCAGTTTCATCTATAGCAACTTTTCCATCACCGATATCTAAGAGTTGTTTTGAAAATGTTTCAGCGGATGGATCTTGAAGCATTTGAACGTGCATATTTACTTTTAGCTGTAATTTTTCAACATTACGCCACAATGGAGATGATTTTAAGCAAGCGTTGATCTCATCAGATGTACCTGTTGTCGTTGTTGGTCATTTGTTCTGCGTCTATTGACTGTGAAACGGCGTGATTGTCGTTGTTCTAATCTTATGACTTCATTGCGTTCAGCTCGTGTATCTTCTGGCTCTTCTTGATGCAATTGCGCCATTCTGACACGTGCATCAGTATTTTGTTGCTGGATTTGTTCTTCGGTTCTTTCGGATCTTCTATTTCGCAAGTTTCGAGATTTACTTGTATTACGGCTCAAATCAGCCCCTTTGCGTTTTCTTGGCATTGCTCACTGTACAAAACACACATAAATAGAATTAATGAAATTAGACATCTGGCGGGGATAACTAATTAAATGACGATTGATCAGTTATCGACCGGAGATTGATGGAATCGACTAAATATCCATAAAAATACTAACATTCAAAGAGCAAATGAATACTTACGTGGCCCAAGGACATTAATCGCAGTTAAAAAAAAAAAATTAAAAAATGCGAAACTAAAAATGAATATTTTAACCTGCTCTGAATACCTGAAAAAATCTTTTTTTTAAAAAAAGAATTTAATTTGCTCTTTGAATATTGATTTTGTTTTGAGGATATATTGGTTTCATCAATTAATTCTGCTTTAAAACAGAAACTTACGTATGTTAATGTTGGTTTCTTTATCTTTGGAAACAGTTGAATGCCTTAAAAAATAAGGGTTGATCGTAGAAGGGTGAAAATTTAGGATTGTATGTATTTTTGTATGTTGTATCATAAAAAAATAAAAAATTTTTGTCTAAAAAATAAAAAAAAATTAGGGGTGGACTACCCTTAACATTTAGGGGGATGAAAAATAGATGTTGGCCGATTCTCAGACCTACTCAATATGCTCACAAAATTTCATGAGAATCGGTCAAGCCGTTTCGGAGGAGTATGGGAACGAAAATTGTGACACGAGAATTTTATATATAAGATATATATATATTTTTTTATCTGCTTAACGTCTCTCTAACAGCAAGGTCTTTAGAGACGGGTTTAATAAATTAAATTAGTAATGAAATCCCTGAGGCTGATGCTGCAAAATTAAACACTGGATAACTGGCTCAATTTTTGTAAGCAAATGTTTTTAAATAATGCCACAATTTTTGTTAAGTCAATTAAAATAAATAAAGGAAAGTGCTTATGTATAGGATAAAATCCCTGCTGCTCACTAAAATTGCCGGAGCACCCACTAATGGGCAGTAGGGACCAGGTTGACTAACACTGGTTTACACTAAGAAGTTAGGATATATAATAGGATCAAAGAGAAAGAAGACTGAACAGCTGCATGGTGACCTTAACAAGTTATTTAGCTGGGTAGGTAAACATGGAATTAATGATAAATGTCAAAAGAGTCAAGATTCAACTTATTAGGTACTCAGATAAACAAAAACAATGTGTTTATGATTATAGAGTGCTTAAGGAATTGCTTGTTAAAGGCTTCATTTGTTAAAGGCTTAACATTTGATGATAATCTCAACTGGACAGATCACATTGGGTATGTGGTAGGAAGAAGTTTTGAAATCCTTCATTTACTGGAGAGGATGATATGGTTATGAACCAGAGAAGTGGTTGAATTGGGTTGCAAAACTTTGTTCGAACCATTGCTTGAATATTGTGATGTGTTACAGGACCAACATTTTGGGTATCAGATACAGGAATTGGAGGGTGTGCATGACAAGGAGATAGATTTGTTTGTGGAAATTATCGATGAGCACAATCAGTAACTGATAAAGTAGCTTGATTGGGATTCATTAGGAAACAGGATGACAGAGAAGGTGTACAAAAGACATACTGGAGATGAGGCTTGGAAGGTTATGGGTAGAAGTAGCAGTAGTAAAATGGGAGGGGAGAAATGGCAATTACCATATTCTGGCACTAGAATCCCAGCATAAAGGAGTGGAACAATTTTCTTTTGTAGGTAGTGGAGGTAACTAGTGGAATAAATTACCATGTAAATGCTCAATAGTTTTCTAACACACCGAAAGAAATTAAAATTTCTTGAAGTAAAATGTAGGCAATTGGGTAAATTATACTAAAGGGATTCAATATAAAAATTAATAAGAAAAAGCAAAATGGATGTGAAGGGAAATTTGGAGCATGTGCTTCATCACAATTAAATTCAGGAAAATTGTTTGTTAAAATAACTAAGTTTTAGGAAACCTGATTCAAGTGAATCTCAGTCGGCTACATGCAAGATATATGTAATGGACTGCACAAAGCAAGCCCAGTTGATAGTGTTGCCTTGGATCCCAATAAAAAAAAAAAAAACTGATAAGAGTAAGTGAGACAAGAACTATTGAGATTGGTGAAAAAGTGAATTGCTGGGTGGCAAAATGTTTACAAGGCAGGAAGCAAAGAATTAGCGAGTATGATATGCAGTATAAAAAAAGGTGGAAGTGAGAATAAATAGTGTATTGGGACCGCTGCTGTTTATCCAAATGAATGGCAATGTTGGCTAATTTACAGGTAGATGTTAGCTTGCCTGCAGATGACAATGCTGCTTAATAGGTTTAAAATGAGTTATCACTGGACAGCTATCATAATGGTCCACATTACATTTAACAATTTGTATTTATTAAAAATAAATTAATTATGAATAGGAGTATGAAAGTATATTCAGAGGGTTTTATTCTGAAGAAGTGCTCTTGGCAGGATTCTGTTGGTTTAGGTGGGGGCATCAGGTTATGGTTCCCACCTTGGCAGCGCCAAACACCTCTTTGTTTAATGGATAATGTGTTTCAATCTGTGCACAGTGATCTGTCAAGTCAAGCTTAACAAATAGTCCCATGTATCTTGAAGCCATGCTCAGCCAATGAAAATCACCCAAGGGGTTCGTATTTCAAAAGGATTGGCCGTTTTTTTGGGGAAATGGTATGGAATCTAAGTTTTAGCCATCTTATGTTTCATTCTGTTCTGGAATGCAAGACTGGTGAGATGTATTTTCTATTCACTACCCATTAGTCTTGAAAAACTCTTTGTTGTTGCCTGGTATGGTTGTACATATGTGACATCTTCATTCCATCAAACGAATCAGATTTGTTTGACAGAATGAAGACAAATAAGTTCAGGTTGTTACTTATGCACAATCACTCCAAGCAACAGCAAAGCACATTTTTCAAGACTACTGGGGAACCAGTAAAAAATATGTCTACCAGTCTTGCATTCCATTATAGAATGAATTGTAAGATGGCTGAAACTTAGTTTCCTTACAGTTTCCCCAAAAATTAAAACAGTAAATCCTTTTTAAACAACGACTCCTTGGGTGCTTTCAATTAGACAATTGTGGCTTTGAGATGCATGGGATTATTTTCTGAGCTTGAGTTCGCAGATCACTGTGCACAGGTCGAAACCCATTTTCCCTTTACCAAAGGGGTGTTTGGCACTGTCAAGTTGGGAACCATCGTACAACACCCCACCTGTACCAAAGAATCCTGCCATGAGCATTCCTTCACAATGAAACACTCCAAATATTACTTTCCTGCTCCTATTCAAAATTAATTTATTTTTAATAAATACAAATAAATGGAATGTGGATTGTTGCAATATGGAGGCTTCTTTATAGGTTATGAAACTGCAATATCAGCTAGGTTCAGCATATTAGGTATTAACAGTTACCTGCGACTTCATCCACTTGTAATTGTGTTATAAGAGTGTTCAAGACTAATAAATAACAGTAACAGTAATAAAGATTGCAATATAATAATAAAATTTTATTTCCATTCTATAACCAAAAAAAAAAATATCAATATCTATCCTCTGAAATAGTAAAATTATTTGCTGTTTGGAAATTGGTTTTATTTTTACAATATTTTGTTTTTAACAACTGCTTTAAAATAGAAATTTACATACATTAAGTCGTACACAGTATCATATAAGTTCATTAAAAATTATTTTAAATTTAATTTGCTTTCACTGATGCCATATTACTGAAGTCATGTAAGCCGCATGTAAGTAGTTCCAAGGGGGGGAAGTTTCAACCACGATAAAGTGAATGTATCAATGCACATGTGAAAGAAACTATGATTTTCAAACGGCAATAATATTGGAAGCTGTGGTTAGGTTGTAATGCATCCTGGACCAGAATGGCAATTTTGACACATTTGTAAAGCATAAGACATGTTAGATTTAGTTTTATAATTTACGCGTTGTAGCATAAGGTTTCTGAATTCCTAATTAATTTTTAACTCAATAGCACATAAGAAATTCCAACATCACGGAAATATAAACTGCAATTGAAAATGTACAATCAGGGTTATGAGTATTGATAATAATAAATGTTCATTTAATTAAGCAACTGCAAAAACTAAATTGCCAGAACATTGCATTCAACCTGTCATCTCTGATGGGCTTTGAAGCTAGTTGATGTATAATCACCATGTTACTTTTTTCAAAATTTGACTGTTCATAAATTGCAATCCATGTATTGAGAACAAAATTGAAACCTTGAATGTCATACTATTTCAATTTCTGTGACTGAAAATTTCTCCTCGAGAACTCATCGCATTTAAGAATATACCGGTATGACTAAAAAATTTAAATTTAAAAAGTCGGGAACTATTAGTTTATCAAGGGCATTAATTTTTTGGCATTTAAATGGATCACATAATTGAATATGTCATAACATCTCCAAAAAGCAGTGTATACCATTTCTGTGAGAAGCAATGAGTAAAGGTGGCAGTACCGGCTACAGAATAAGAGGTTCTTTGCCGTTGGTAAACTGAAAATTTATGATAACTATACCCAAATAAACTATTCATTTTAATATTATAATTACATTTGACTTACACATTCCATTTATTTTAATGTACAAAGCTGAAGAACTAAATAACAAAAGTAAAAAAAATATACCAGAATCTAAGCACAATCACAGTGTGATCTTTGTTTATTGAAAGGATGGCTTATCTCAAATACACAGTGATCTGTGGTCCAAATGGTTATAATTTCTTGCTCTTTTTCCCGGTACATATAAGATATTTTCACAAATGTTAATCTGAAAAGTAAGCTCTCAAAATATGAAAACATAATCAAATTGCTGCAACAGTTTTTATGCAGTGCCATTTTAAACTCCAAGATAAGTAGCTTGCTTACACATTTATAATGGTATAAATGCAAAAAAAAAAGGTTTGTATTATTATAGGGTGGATGGTTAATTGCTTGTTGAAGTGTAATTACTGCATATCATTTGATAAACTAAATTGTGCAGTACGCAACTGGCAAGTTCATGCAATGTACACATTGCATAAACTTGCCAGTTGCGGCATTTACCAGGGAAGTGAAGGAACTGGAATAAGGAGAGAGAAAAAAGCCTTAGTCAGATCATTCCTCGAGAATGGTACCCACAACATGGGTCTCTAATAACAGAAGTTGGGGGGGGGGGGATGTAACAAAGCTAAATTGTTTGTAAAAGTTACAATAAAACACAATTAGTTACTTATTAGATAGTGGAGCTGGATTGAGAGACAATGGACATATGGGGAAGCAACTGCTGGGAGGGTGTAAGGCATAAATTGGTGATGAGATCTGGATGAGTATTAGAAGAAAAAATAAGTACACAAAATGGAAGCAATAATCATGACTATAAACAATCACTTTATTTCATGATGGATTGGAGAAATTTTCTCTGGAGGTAAGAGAATCAGAGAGTGGAATAAATTATCAATGGATATGTTACACAAGTTACTTCAAGCACTGGAGTAATTTAAAATAAAAATTCATCTACAGCAATGGTAGGTGTGTGTTGAAATTGCAACTGAGCCTTTGCTCCAGTGAAATTAATAAATAAAAGAACAATAATAGTAAGTACAAGTTCCAATTATTTACAAGGGAAATCCTCATTCTGAATTTGTTTTAGCTACCAAAGCATCAATCAATTTTTCTAAATTTAGAAAATCCTGTTTATATTAATGTTGTTTCAATGTTAGATCAGAGAATTATTAAATACATGTCACCATTAATTCTACTTACAAGTCCATTTGGTAGTGTCTGTTGCTGAACATTCAAGTACTGAAAATGATTGTTGTATCCTGTAGTATCAAACCTAACTACTGTGGGTTTAAGACAGAACAGAAAGCTAGTTTCATCACCTGCAAATAAAAAATTGCATTAATATTCTAATTGTACTGACTAAAATAAATTTAACATAAAGTATAAACAAAATTTCATAGAGGTAAGGTTGTATGTACTTATGTGTATTTATGTATCAAAGCATTACCTACAAAATGTGGACACAATTTCCACGAGTGAGGAGCAAAACCTCCAAATACATAACCATCTGCATCTCTCACAATGAGAATCGTGGGTCCTTGATCAATAACACGATCTATAATCTTAGAAAAACTCTCTCCATGCACTTTTGTTGAGAAGAGAAATCTCCATTCATCACGTAACTTTACAGGAAGAGATGAGTTTAGGAATATAATGTTGGGCCACGAAAGAATAGATGGGAAAGGTATACCACATTTTACACCAATGCAATGTGGAATCAAGTTATATTTTTCTGCACTATCATTGTCCAGAAGTTGGTATAAGTGCATAAACACTGTAGTTTGCAAATGCAATAGTAATGACCAAGAGGAAACCCATGGTGCTAACTGCTCTGCTGTCACTACACGTACATTACCGGGTAAGTCAATGCAAACATACTTCACCAATTCTTTAAGATCTTCTTCTGGGATACCAACATCTTTGTTCCATGACTGATAATCTTTTGTGTTTAGTTTCTGGTAAGTCTTCACAAATGCAGAGATCAGGTGTTGCACATACTGAAAAAAAAAGAAAGGAATATATGAGGAGCTGGTGAACAAAACTTAACAATAACACAAATTGAAATTTTACAAAAAACTAAATGCCTTTGTTATTATGTCTATTGCTTTCTGTTTCTTCAACTCATTTTTCATTTCCAGTCTTCGTAATATTTTTCTATGTTCCTTTCCCTTTGTAGTAATATTGTTACTGGTCCCCGTGAATCTTGTCTTTATAATATCTTGTGGTTCTTAAGCAACATGAGACAATCTTTGTCACCTTTGTTACTGCCACAACTTTTTTACCTTCTTTGTGGTTTTTCTCTCCTTCGAAATCGGTCTCATATCTTCAAAGCAGTTAAAAAATTTCTGTAGTAATACTGTTTTGATCAAAATCACAAACTTTGGGCTCACTTTTAGTACAGTTTTATGCTGTTTTGCTTAAAAATGAGTTTAGATTCAGATTCAGTTGTTCAAAGACAACCGGATTAAAAAAAAAAAAAATAATACCAACACCAACAACAACATGTGTTGAGCAGAAATGTAATTATTATGTTTTGTTCACCAGCTCCTCATAATTTAATTTCAGGATGAAAATAATCCACAAACTATCAGTGAATACGAATGTTCCTGTAATCCAGTTACTGGTTTATTCTTTGTATTCTCAATAATTGTTCACGCAATCATTCTTTTATTTTACATAATATATATGATATACTCATTGTTTACTATTTTGCTTCTTTTCTAATAATTATTCTCTTAGAAAAAACTATCTGAAAGGATGTTTCTTGTAAACAGTAACAAAAAGACTTCCAGTTTTCAATATTTACAGTCTCTAAAAATTAGTGTTATTACTCAATTAGAGTAGTTTATTCTATACACAATTGATTTAACAAACTGAATTCTGAGCAGGCAATAGTTTGCTTTCTAGACATTTAAGGACATAATTCACAACGTCTGCTTCGGATTTAAGTCTGCAGATAACTTACAAAGATTTCTTTCATCAAACAATTATCTGATTTTAAAGTTAACAAGCATTACACTTCTAGTACTAAATATTTCCACATTTTTCCATATCTTTAATAACTTCTCCCACATCCTTATAAATAGCGCTCTAAATATCTACTCTGTCCCTCACTTTCCTAACACAGCAATAAAAAAATTTAAGTTGCTTTATTTATTATCTATGCTCCACTGAGCAATCAACACTAAAATCCGCTTTTAATTAGAAATGTAATCAAGATTTTAGTTTCCCTATGGTTTCCCAAAATCACTCCATGTGAATGCCATTGTGCAGATCAAAATATCATAACCAAATTCCATTCCGTTCCTCATCCTTTAATAATATGAATCATGATAAAATGTAAAGTTCTAAGCAGTGCTCGAAATTGACCGGGCGTAATTACTCCTGAATAATTTCGTTTTAACGCCTGCAATCTCCTTCAAAGGCGTAGAAAATACGCTAAGCATAAAAATTAAAAAATTACATTTCGGAACTTGTTTTCAGTTTGCGTGTTCGACGCTAAATTCTAAAAATTAATTTCGTGTCGTTTTGATCTATTTAAAAGTTTCCAGTAATACGTTTCTGAAGTTCAGAAGTGGCAATACTGTAGGGGGAAGTACCGCGAAGTGAAAAAAAAAGACAATTCTAGCGCGATCGTTATTCTTCTGTTATTCGCTTAACAAAGGAAGTAAAAAGATGTCTCGTAAAATTACTGAATTTATACCATTTGTAAAGACAAGTATTGGTGATAGAAGTGTTACAAGTACCGGTAAACGAGGACTGCCAGAAAATGAAGAAACATCAGCTGCTGACAAATCATCAGGTCCTTCAGCTACTACCAGTAGGCCTGCTCCGACTTCAACGCAATCCAGGAGGTCAACAAGCAAATAAACGATCAAAAATAGTTCAAAATTTATCAGCTACTATGCCTGCTGTTACCACCAGTACATCGACAACTAATTCCGTGGGTAAACACACATTAAGTAAGTGGCAAAAAAAGTTTTCATTGGTTATCAATAGAACAAGGCAGCGAAAATAGTACGTTTTGCGTCGTTTGTAGGCTGTTTGCGAATTTATCTTTAACGAGTTTCGTAAATGCAAAGGTCATATCTAGATTAGAAATAGGTAAAAAACATGACAAAAGTGAAGTCCATCAGAATTTGTGTGCAGCAGATGTGGCGAAAAAAAAAAAAAAATTCATTGCATACACCGTTTGCTCTTACGTTGAGTGCCATGAGTGACAAAGTACACCAAAAAATGTGTGTTTTTACAGTTTTAAATTGTGTTGGAATAGGTTGTAAGCTATAACATTTGTATTTTCATAATTATAATATAATTACGCCTAACATTTTCATTTTACGCCTGAGTCTGAAAGTTAGCCGTAAACAAATACGCCTAGATTTATAAAACGAATTTCTAGCCCTGGTTCTAAGTAAAAAAACCTCCAGCAATAATCTTAATCTTATATATATATAAAAATAGACGTTGTTTTTCCTATATTTCACTTTTCAGCCACCACTACCTAGCACAGATCACTGATGTTTGTGGGTGGAAGTAGCATGGAGTTTCCTGTCGTGCACAACGTTGGCCGAATGCCGATAGCTGTGGGGATGTGGGAGATATAATGATTAAAGTTGGTCAGTGCCAGGGCGTTTCATATTTCGACCAAAAAATTCGTATCTCCGTATACTTCTCTTTCCTGCCACAACTACATAACATAGACTATTGGTGTTTGTGTGTGGTAGTAGAAATCGTCTTTCCTGTCGTGCACTATGGTTGTTAGATGTCGGTAGCTATGGGGATGTGGGAGATATGGGGGTTGAAAGTGATTGACCTGTGGCAATTTCATACTTCTGCCAAAAGACAAAAGTGTCGTGGTGTATCACTTTTCAGCGAAAACTACAGATCACAGATATCTGGCGTTTGTGTGTAGTAGTAGCACAGGGTCACCTTTCGATCACAACAGCGGCCGAATTTCAGAAACTGTGGTACTGTGGTAGATATGGTGGTTGTTAGTGGCCGACGAAGTATATTTTCGGTATTTCGACTGTCCTCCGTATATGTCCACTTTTCTGCCACAACTACATAGCATAGAGCATTGGTGTTTGTGTTTGGTAGTAGAATCGTATCTTATGTAGTGCACTATGGTTGTTAGTGATAACTGGCGTTTGTGTGTAGTAGTAGCACAGAGGTCACCTTTCGATCACAACAGCGGCCGAATTTCAGAAACTGTGGTACTGTGGTAGATATGGTGGTTGTTAGTGGCCGACCAAGTATATTTTCGTATTTCGACTGTCTCCGTATATTGTCACTTTTCTGCCACAACTACATAGCATAGAGCATTGGTGTTTGTGTTTGGTAGTAGAATCGTATCTTATGTAGTGCACTATGGTTGTTAGATGTCGGTAGACTATGGGGGTGTGGGAGAAATGGGGTTGAAAGTGGACGACCTGTGGCAATTTCATACTTCTGCCAAAGACAAAAGTGTCATGGTGTATCACTTTTCAGCGAAAACTACAGATCACAGATAACTGGCGTTTGTGTGGTAGTAGTAGCACAGAGTCACCTTTCGATCACAACAGCTACAGCGGCCGAATTTCAGAAACTGTGGTACTGTGGTAGATATGGTGGTTGTAAGGGGCCGACCAAAGATATTTTCGTATTTCGACTGTCTCCGTATATGTCACTTTTCTGCCACAACTACATAGCATAGAGCATTGGTGTTTGTGTTTGGTAGTAGAATCGTATCTCATGTAGTGCACTATGGTTGTTAGATGTCGTAACTATGGGGGTGTGGAGAAATGGGGGGTTGAAAGTGGTCGACCTGTGGCAAGTTTCATACTTCTAGCCAAAGACAAAAGTGTCATGGTGTATCACTTTTCAGCGAAAACTATAGATCACAGATAACTGGCGTTTGTGTGTAGTAGTAGCAACGAGTCACCTTTCGATCACAACAGCGGCCGAATTTCAGAAACTGTGGTACTGTGGTAGATATGGTGGTTGTTAAGTGGCCGACCAAGTATATTTTCGTATTTCGACTGTCTCCGTATATGTCACTTTTCATGCCACAACTACATAGCATAGAGCATTGGTGTTTGTGTTTGGTAGTAGAATCGTATCTTCATGTAGTGCACTATGGTTGTTAGATTGTCGGTAACTATAGGGGTGTGGGAGAAATGAGGGTTGAAAGTGGTCGACCTGTGGCAGTTTCATACTTCTGCCAAAGACAAAAGTGTCATGGTGTATCACTTTTCAGCGAAAACTATAGATCACAGATAACTGGCGTTTTGTGTGTAGTAGTAGCACAGAGTCACCTTTCGATCACAACAGCGGCCGAATTTCAGAAACTGTGGTACTGTGGTAGATATGGTGGTTGTTAGTGGCCGACGAAGTATATTTTCGTATTTCGACTGTCTCCGTATATGTCACTTTTCTGCCACAACTACATAGCATAGAGCATTGGTGTTTGTGTTTGGTAGTAGAAATCGTATCTTATGTAGTGCACTATGGTTGTTAGGTTGTCGGTAACTATAGGGGGTGTGGGAGAAATGAGGGTTGAAAGTGGTCGACCTGTGGCAGTTTCATACTTCTGCCAAAGACAAAAGTGTCATGGTGTATCACTTTTCAGCGAAAACTATAGATCACAGATAACTGGGCGTTTGTGTGTAGTAGTAGCACAGAGTCACCTTTCGATCACAACAGCGGCCGAATTTCAGAAACTGTGGTACTGTGGTAGATATGGTGGTTGTTAGTGGCCGACGAAGTATATTTTCGTATTTCTGACTGTCTCCGTATATGTCACTTTTCTGCCACAACTACATAGCATAGAGCATTGGTGTTTGTGTTTGGGAGTAGAATCGTATCTTATGTAGTGCACTATGGTTGTTAGGTTGTCGGTAACTATAGGGGTGTGGAGAAATGAGGGTTGAAAGTGGTCGACCTGTGGCAGTTTCATACTTCTGCAAAGACAAAAGTGTCATGGTGTTCACTTTCATTCAGCGAAAAAACTAAAGATCACAGATAACTGGCGTTTGTGTGGTAGGAGTAACACAGAGTCCCCATCGATCACAACGTTGGCCGAAATTCGGTAACTGTGGGAGTGTGTGAGATATGGTGTTTGAAATTGGTCGATCATGAATATTTTCGTGTTTTATCCAAGACTTGTGTGTATCCGTAAATTTTACCTTGCTGCGGAACTACATAGCGCAGAAGACTGGTACTTGTGTGTGGTAATAGTATCGAGTCTCCCATCGTGCACTAGGTGGTTAGATGTCTATAGCTGTCAATATGAATCTTTACAATCACGAACGAAGTCGTGGGTACCAGCTAGTACCACCATAAAAACATCAATTTTTCAAAATTTTGAAGATCGGTAGAACCCTAAAGACACAGTTTTATTTTATTTTCAAAATCATTTTGGTAATGTACGACCAATTAAGCTAATTTTAAGAGGTCTTGCGTAACGGAAAACATAAAAAAATATTTTCTGGACACCCTATTGAGCATTGGCAAACCAAATATTGACAGGATTTTTCTCTTTGTTTTAAAGTATACATAGGCAAAGTTCAATAAAAATCAGATAAGGAATGTAGATTTCTATAAAATTAAGGGGTGTAAAGGGAGACATGGGGTGGTTTATTTATTTTTTATTAATTATTTTTATTTTTTTGTCAGAAACATTCTCCATGAAAAATTACATGTATATACCAACTTTAATGGAGATCAGTTAAATGGTGTTGACTGTAGCTTTGAATAAAGAAAATTTGCAAAAATTAAGGGGGTGGATAGGGGGAGAGGGTTTCAGTTTTTTTAAACCAAAAGTTGACAGTATTTTTCTGTTTATTTTTGACTATATACATCCAAAGTTTCATCGAGATCGAATAAAAAATGTGGATTTGTATAAAAATTAAGGGGTGAGTGGGGGTAGAAGGGGTGGTTTCTCAATTAAATTCATATGGGACCACTTTGGAGGTATACCCTAGCCACTAAAAAAATTTCATTGAAATCGGTTCAAAATTGGCGAAGATATCGCTGAACATACATACAAAAAAATACAGACGAATTGAGAACCTCCTTTTTTTGAAGTCGGTTAAAAATAGGATCAGATTCAATAGGAGAAGCAATCAATTCTGCTACTTGGGAAGCAAAATTGCAATCAATGGCCGAAGCAAGAATGATATTAAAAGCAGAATAGAAAAACAGCCTTCATGAAAAAGAGAAATCTATTAGTTTCAAACATTGATCTAGGAATTAGAAGGAACTTTTTAAAACACTTGGTAGTGAAACATGGGCTTTAGATATACCACAAAGAAGGAAAATTCAAACATTTGAAATGTGGTTTTACCGAAGAATACTGAAAATTAAGTGGACAGACAAAATACGAAATGAACTAATTTTGGAAATGATGGGTGAGGAAAGACGTTTGTGGAAGAAGATTACAGAAAGAAGAGACAGGCAGGTAGGGCCTATTTTAAGACATGCAGTATTGGTTAACTTGCTGGTGGAGGGAACAGTCGATGCTAAGAATTATAGAGGAAGACAGAGATTAGAATATATGAAGCAGATAATTGAGGACGTGGGTTGTAAGGAATATGTAGACATGAAGAGGTAAGCACAGGGTAGGATTGCATCAAACCAGTTGAAAAACTGATGACAGATAGGGGGGGGGGGGAATACGATCCCCTACCCTTCCTTCAAATCTTATTTAAAGGAAGAAGGATGGAATGCATATACAGAAAACCAACCCATACAGATCAGTATATGGAGCAGAAGTCTTCCTGTGCAACCTAACAATGTATACAGTCTTGTATATATGGCAAGAACATTTGCTGAAACACCTGATACTATTTTAAGGTGGAAGAGCTCCATCGAGAGACAGATAGAAAGAGCACTTCAACACAAATTATAGAATATTCCAGTACAAGAAGTCATGCCCTAGGTTACTGCTTTTCTGCCATTTGTCAGAAATACTTCAGGGAAAATTGGCAGTTTCCTCCCACAGCATTCATAAAAAATGTCTACTGACAACCAGCCAAAATACAGGACTATATCGATTCAGTCAAGGATGATCTAGGCCTAAGAGTTCCTAATATCTACAGCATCCAATGCAAGTATAGAAATACTTGCATTGGCCAATCTATCAGCACTATAGAAAACCAGGGTGAAGAATAAAAATGCTATCTCCACCTGGGATTGCAGAGCATGTGCATGACCATTGTCACAGGGTAGATTTTAATAAAGATACTGACAATTACTTGACATTTTTGGGACTTAAAAGTAAAAGAAGCAACAGATATTCTCAGTAGACAGTGGGCCGAATCTTAAAGAAGTCAGGAAACCAGCATTGGCAAATCTCCAGGTTTCTCTGAGGAAGTCCTCAAATCTCTCTCCTCCGGGCAGGGAGGCAACGGATACGACACACGGGCTGGCTCATCAACTGTCAGCAGACCACTAAATATGACTTCACATTTCATGGAGATAGCAGAGCCAGTAACCAAAACATCAAGTTTTACTACACAATCCAACGATACACCCACGAATACTTCATTGCAATTGTGAACCGGAAAGTCTCCATTTTCTATCATATTTATAAGCTGGGCAAGATAAATGTACTCACTGATACATTCTAAAGATATATAAATACAATATTTCCAATTATGTTATACATAATTTTTGTTATTGAAAGATTACTGCTCATTGTAAACTCTTTACACTCAAGAGATGAGGTCAGTAATTAAATCAACAAAGGCTACACAGAGAGGTATGTGACATTTTTTTGCTCTGCTAAATAGTTCTTGTATGATCAGAACAGTGGAGGAGAGAATGCTGAAGTTATTGCTCTTCAACAAGATAAAGGGAAGAAGAGCTATTGGAATATGTTGAGCAAGATGGATGGACCATTCGGAAATGATGTAAAGGTGAAGAGGGTTGACTGGAAACAAGTGGAGCAGGATGAAGCTTGAAGTGATAGAATAGAAGAGGATGTGCCAGATGGCCCACAAAATCAGAAATGCAAAATGTATGAGGACAAGAATATGGACAAACATGCTAAAGCTGCTATGGAATCCTGTTTGCTCAATGGGGTTCGCTGAATCCAGAATGGAGCTGATTTGGTACTGAATAGACAGTAAGAATATATAAGGACTTATGTTTTGAATACTCCCTCTTCTGTATAGTAAATTAATCTTGGCATATAATCCATATCAATCAATTAAAAACAACACTTTACTGTAACCTTTTTGAACTCAATGACCAGAAAAATAATAAAAATAAATCTACAGACTACTAACTACATGACCTAAGTTTCTACCTATACATATATTATTAACCTTTGTATTGTACCATTGCAATGTAATAAATTTAAAACCATGTTTTGAATTCCTACAGAAACAGTTACGAGATTGGAAGTGATACATTAAAACAAACATATATTGAACAGATATTTCATATCTAGTAACCAACAAAAAGAGAGAGTAAGCTTGTCATCCCTTGCAGAGTTTCTGGATTAACAATATTAACTCAGAGGTTGACACTTAAGGTTTCTGATCTCTGTTTTTATTTAATGGATCAATGAAATTCTTTTATACAAATATTGGTTGCTGAAAACTGTATATAGATTCTTTTTATGCATCTTTAGAAAATTCAGGATATTCACTTCTCACTAAAGGTGAAATACAGAATCAAGGCGTAGCAAGATCATGGAATTGCGTTTGAAGCAGAGTGTCCCTTGAAATCTCAATTAACCGTTCTTTCTTCAATACTGGAAAACCATTCTTGTAACTATGAGCCTTCGGACCACCTGTGTCATCTTCACAGAACATAAATTGAAAATTTCAGATTTGCTGGTAAATTTCATAACTGATCTACTAAATTCAGTGTTTAGTATTGACCCAACTTAATTGGAATCACATTTAGCAGGTATGGTTCTCAAAGATAGTAAGGGACATATGTTATAACAACTATATAAATGTAATAACTCTTCACTCATTGTGTTACACCGATGTGGTCTTGAAAAGAATTTCAGTGAAATATTTTCCTTAATTAATAATAATAATAAAGAAAATATCCTTTCCTTAAAAGGTGACAAATTTTAGGAAATGTTTAATATGGAGAGAACAGTTTGAACAACTATGTATTAATTAAAAATGACAAGGAAAAATGACTCATCACTCACCAAAGTTGATGGCTGTGACGAGAGAAAAACATAAGACATACACTAAAATACACAATATTTCAGTTTTACACCTTATTCATGTTGTAAGGAATGAGTCATGTAGTCCAGATGTTGTGCACATACTGAAGTTTGACTCATTATGAATCACTTTATATTCCCGATGCCTTTAGGTACTAAATTAAATTCTTCTTGGGCTTCCAGCCTTGTAAAAAAGTCTCACTTGTGGGATGTTTCGAAGGCATCTATCTCAGCCCTCAATCAAATCTCAATGATTAACTGTTTGTTTACCCACTGCCATGGAAACAGTGGAAGACAAAACCCAACACAGCGCAATGATGTCATCCACTCTTCTGTTCGTTACCAAGGCGAAACTGTTTCAGCATTTTAATAGCCGGGTTCCAGGCAGCAGTGAGTTGATAATCAGTGTTCCTGTTAATTAATGAATCAGTTGATCTGATTTCTACAGCCCTCTGTAATAACGCTTGTCCAAAAACCTTTGAGCTGGGCTAGCGTTACTACAGAAGCTGTAGAATACAACACCGTGAAAAACTTCGATCTTACATCACCTTTAGGTACTTGTTATACTAGTACAAATATTACACCTGTATCTAATTCCTCTATTTTACTGACTGTAAAATTCCTTATACAGTGTTATACGAGGCGCGTCCAGAAAGTAAGTTCCGTTTGGTAATAAAATGAAATTGTACACAGATACAGAAGAAATTTATATTGCACAAAATTCTACACTCTTAAACTACTTTTCCACATAACTGCCAAAATTTTGCAGGCATTTGTCATAGCGTGGCACCAGGTTTCGTATACCTTCTTCATAGAAATCTGCCGCCTGTGTCTTCAACCAGTTGGAAACAGTTTCTTTCAGCTCGTCGTCATTGGTGAAGTGATGACCGCCAAGGAAAGACTTGAGATGTAAGAACAGATGAAAGTCTTGCCAG
>CM061920.1:249424678-249496201 GCA_031002005.1 Vandiemenella viatica | reverse complement strand
CAACAATACCCAGGAAATGAAACGGACTGAGAATTGAAACGCACGCGATCACCGTAAGAGCGGGAAGAAAATAAATAAATATTACGAAAAAAACGCGAAAAATATTTTACACGTGAGCAAAAGCAGTTAATGTGATACAAAAAGTTACTGATACAACGGAAATACGGGTACGTTTAAAAGGCATGTGAATATTGTGGAAAAATGTACATTAAAATGAAGTTTTAAGGAAGGAATACGCAAATACAAGTACACAAAGGCCAAAGGATGGAAATAAAAAGACGGAGAACACCGAGATAGGAACAAAAAAAGGACAAAACAAGAAAGAAGCCGTAAGGCAACAATTGGATAAAGGAAACAAAGAAACTGCCGAGAGGCACTGAAAATAAGATAGGATAGGGAAAATAAACAGTTACCCGTCACTTACCACAGATGAAGGCAGGAGGGCGAAACACGTAAAAATACAAAAACAAACGAATTGCACAATATTTCGACTTTAGTCTTAGTCATGTGGGAGGCGAGACATATGGCAGGGGGAAAGATGTGGTCACATCCGAGCCCACCACATGAATGAAGCACAGGTGGAAAACGCGTGGTAGTGGTAGTGGTAGAATTGCCAGGGGGGGGGGGGGGGAGGGAATATGCCTGAACAGTGATAAAAGTGAAACAAATCAATATAATCTTTGTATAGCATAATTCAAAAAGTTATAATTGAAAATAAAGGGAGATAGAAGAATTTAAATATATATGTAGGGGGAAAAAAATGAATTGATGTAATGTACACATAAAAATAACCGACTGTAAAATGAAATGAGAGATGGCAAGTGACAGGTTTAACGTAGGTTTAGGCCAGGGGTATGTCTGGTGTCAAGGATATGTTGGTAGGTTAGTTCCCATCTGCGGAGTTCTGAAGGGGTGGTGGTATTAGGAAAAACTCTAATAGCTCTGACTGTGAAACAGTGTTTTGAAACCTGATGACTCATTTAGGCAAACCCTGTATTTCATAGTGGATTGTGAAGAAGGTTGTTACCTTGTTGAATCCTGACTGTAATTACATCAGAATCATCTTGATATGTTTATTGTCACTATGTAAGTAATGTGCATAACTATATCTTCCGGTGCACGTTACTCATTTGTTACCTGTTACCCGGCTTTGAGATACACTTTTCTTTGAAGAGTGAAAGTCAAGGAACAAGTGGGCTTTTATTTCTGTCCAAAACTGTCCAAGAGTTATTGGATACAATTTGCCACGTGTGGATGTGTGTTGTCATGAAAAAAACCCAACACTTTTGAGCTCATTTTTCCCCAACGTTTATTTTGTATCATTCACCTTAGTTTTGTCAACTTTCTAAGTTAATTGTTGCACTACATTCTAGGAAACCAACCAGAAGCACTACCTCAGTGTGCAAAAACATAGGTGCCATAATCTATATAGCTGACAATGTTTGCAAACCATTTACTGGTTTTCTGGGAGAACTTGTGTACCCCTACTGAATGGACTGTGTCTCACAATTGACATGCTTTACCCATGTTTCATCTCCTGTTACAACACAATCGAGAAGTGCGTTACAATCCTTGACGTAGGCTTCAAGGAAATACAGCGATGTAGCAAGATGCTTGTGGTCTTCCATCAAGATTTTTGGCACCCATCTTGTATAAAATGTGTGATAATCAAGCTTCTCTGATACAATTTCATGAAGTTAACATTGCTAAATTTGAGTAAAATGAAGCGAGAGTTACCTAATTTTAAAGTGGCAATTTTCATGAATTTTATCCTTGATTAGTTCAGCAGTCACAAGGCTAAGCCAACCACTGCGGTCCTCATCATGAACAATGGTGTGGCCATTTTTAAACAGAAAGCACTGCCTCGCTCCACCTTCACTTATTATTCTGTCTCGGTATACCTCACAAAGCTGCCGATGAATTTAAATTGGTTTGAGGTTTTTGCCAATAAAAATCAAATCACTGGATGCACCTCATAACTCATGGGATTTTCTATTGAAATGCACGTTAAAAATAACTCTCAAAAAACTAAGTAGAAAAATCACAGTCCACTTACTACAGCAGCTTGAAATAAACCATGTGTGGAAATGTTTTGATGCCAAGATGGCACCCTTCTCCACACTGGGCACACACATAAGTTACTTTCTGGATAGCCCTCAAATCTCTTCAAATTTTGAATGTGTGCCTTCTTATATTATCTACACCCACCTTTTTATCTATATCTATCTGTGACTGTTCATTGACTGTAACCCCCTTACCAGAAGCCTCTAATCTAAAAATAAAAAAAAACTAGCTAAGCACATATCAAGCATTTGTTCAATGCTTGGCATATTTCCAGTTTACACAGTGGGCTTTACACCATTCCAACACTCATTCTGCTAATGTTAAAATCAATCAAATTTATTATATATTGTACTTAACACATCCAATATGATGTAATATGAAATGTTTAAACTTTCAACAAAACAGTGATAACATCATACAACATAACCACAAATCAGAACCTGTTTTGTTTAATTTTCTCATCATTAATAAACTATGTTAAAAGTAAATCCATTATTATTATTAGATTTGCATCATTAGATTGTGAGCAAAAGAAACAAAAAAACTTTTACTGACATAAAAATGGTCTATCATGAAGTACTGCAGGAAAGCACAGAGAAGAGTAGATGAAGGAATCAGGGAACAAAAAATGAGTATTTAAGAGAAGTGTTAGAATTGCATGCAGATAAATAGAGAAAGGAAAGTTCTATTCAATGTGGTTTTAGATGAAATAATCATAGAAGTAAAGGTATACAGAAATCCAGAGAGTAAACAGTGATGATTTATTGATATGGGACCAGACAGAACAGATTCTGGACAGAGAATTAGGAAAATATAGACTGCAAGGGGGAAACATGGCCTTGAAATGAGTAAAAGAATACAAAGATAATGAAGATTGCAAGAAATACTGTCCCAAAGAATTATGTTAACCATTGGCAAGAAACTAGAATGAATGGGGATCTGGGAAGTAAGATAACAAAAAGAAAGAAAAGATGGAGAAGGAACTAGGGCACAGAATAAGGAAGAGTGGATGATTGTTTCATCACATTAGGAATCTTAGGTGGAACATAGGGAAGAAAGTCAAAATCTCCATTAAGTATACATCCAGCCTATACAGACATATGGCTATGAAACCTGGACTTGGACAAAGAGAGATATCAGCAGATTATAGGTGGCAGAAATGAGGGGAGAGGGAGAGAGAATGTCACATGAAATGATAAATGTAGAAATGAAAACATCAGGTAGAGATTAAAAGTTGAAGCATTGGAAAGAGATATTATGAAAGAAATAATTGCAGTGGTTGATGCTTGTCATGAGCATAGAACAGGGGAGAATGCTAGAAGTAGACTAATTGGAAGACCACAGACAAGATGGGGTTGTTTGGAGACAAGTGATTGAGGAAAAATCTTGGAATGACTGTCTAAAATGGAAGAGGATTTCAACCACAGTTACCATATCTATCATAAGGGGTTAATTTGAATTTCCCCTTTCTCTATTAGCGATATAGGTGCCAATACTGTGTCGTCTGCCTTTTGGTTTCAGGCTCAAAGTAGTGCACCCAGATTTTTTCACCTTGTAGCGGTACTGTAAGAAAATGTTTCTAAAATTTTAAATTAAATTCTCTCATTAATTGCCAGTATTAATTTCTTTTTACTGTCCTTTAAAGGTATTTAAGTTTCATAAATTCAACAGAGGTTCCATGATGCTTTCATTAAGAGTGTACGCACAAATTTCAACACGTTTAAGTGTGTTCTTCAAATGTTAACTATTTTATTGTCTAAGCCAAGGTTATGGAAGGTTAATAAACCAATTACAGCTAAGCTTAAAAACTGATGACTGATCTGCTGCAAGCAAGCACAAGTCAGACAGTAATCTCAGAGGTGTTTTTGTAATTGTAACCCATTCATGAAATGGTCAAGAAAAACTTTGAGTTATAGGGGACATACATCAGACCGACTTACAAGTATGTAAGTAAATGTTAATATATTTATTATGTGTATGAAATGTCATGATCACCAATAATAATAGTACAGTTTTGGAGGAGTTTGAATCCTAATTGTTGAGGTTGCTGTATTACCACATATTGTAGGCTCTGTTCAATTTAAAATATAATAATTTGTTATTTAATCAGTTCTGAACCATTAAAATAACAAGTTACTAGTAATAAATAATAATAACAATTATTTGTAAATAACTTGGTGTTATTAACATTAGGATTACAAAGTATCAATATTATAATTTCCA
Source organism: Vandiemenella viatica (assembly GCA_031002005.1). Classification (NCBI taxonomy): domain Eukaryota; kingdom Metazoa; phylum Arthropoda; class Insecta; order Orthoptera; family Morabidae; genus Vandiemenella; species Vandiemenella viatica. The sequence continues at coordinate 249,491,914 of CM061920.1, read as the reverse complement.
CTATCATTATTTTCAACTAGAGTAAGCCATTGCGTATTGTCATGGGTCTAGAATAGTTCCAGTTTTTATGGACAAAGATTGTGATGGTTGACCTGATCTGACCAAATACGAACTGACCTGTGCTTCACCCTTAGGGTGAATAAAATCCCTTGAGCTTGAAAAACTCAGAAATAGTAATAGATATACGTATTAAACAAGGATAGTCACGCTATCGTACAATTGTTTCAAAGGTCATAGACTCAAACTTTCTTAAATACAAACTTAACTTGTATCTGACCCTTAAAGTTTGCAAAATTAAAAAATCCTGTTTCCTTCGAAAGCATCATTTTTTAAATTGATAATGTAATCATTTGTAATAGTACCTGTAATGGCCAGAGAACTTAATACACAATCCTTATTATTAAACAGTTGAGCAACTCCAAAGAAATGAATTGCCAGGATACTCGATTCCATAATACATGTCCACTTTAAATAACCTAATAAGTCATATACAGTGAACCTAAACAAAGACCATTAACAAAAATGGTCAGTAAAATACCTAAAAAGCAAACCGTAATGTATAAACTTTGATCAAGCAACTAAATTAGTGAAAGTTTTTTTAATTGAAATGTGTTCTAAGCCGGAATGACAATTGGTATTTGTGGTTACAGCAGAGACATGAGTAATTTAAGTTTTTTTTATGTTGCTTTCATTAATTAACATGTTACTGATAAGCATTTCCACATTTTTTCAGCTGTATAGTTTATCGATTTTTTTTAAAACTATGAAACCAACAAAAAAACAAACTAAATGAACGTATTATGGCAATTTTTTTTTAAAACTGCTTAACGTCTCTTAACAGTGAGGTCTTTAGAGACGGGAAAGGTGGGGGCAAGGAATGGGAAGGAATTCGCCCATGGCCTTTTGAAGGAAGCATCCCGGCATTTGCCTGAAGTGATTTGGGAAACCATGGAAAACCCAAATCTGGATGCCCGGACGGGGATTCGAACCGCCGTCCTGCCAAATGCGAGGCCAGAACACTAACTGTTACACCACCACGCTTGGTTTTATGGCAATTAATTTGGTAGCAGTTGCTTATCTATTAAATTGTGGACATAACCTCAAATTTCTTCTAATGATATCTCTGATGGCTGTTGATTTGCAAGCGAAGGCCGACACGTGACACCATTCTCCAGCCAATAGCTATCGGGGTGAGTGAGCGAGCTTAGTAAATATATAGTGCACTTTTTAACTGTTTTTGTAAAAGTGAAGTGATTGAACCTTTACTCCCCAATCACTTTACTGTAAGTAATAACTAGGTAAAAAGTGCTTCGAAGTCAATAAATAAAACTTACCCTACTGAACTTCAAAATTAAACTTAAGATGGAATTTGAGAGATCAATACTATTTAGTGCTAATGTGAGTAATGACTAACCAATTCTAGGTATAGCCTAGAAGAAGGAAGAGGATTCTTTCCTAGTTGTTACCTAAATCTTTAAGGAGTCCACTTCCAGTTATGAGGAGGTAAGCATTGTGCCTTTTTTAGGTTAGGGGCTGCTGGTGAGGGGATAAAAATAAGTACTCTAAGGGTTACCAATTGTAGATGCACAACGAGAAAATCACTAATGCTAAAGAAATAAATAAATCTGTTGAAATAATAACAGATGATGATATTATGGGAAAGACGGGGGTTGATGCGGAAAATATCACAAATCCAATAATAAGTGTGTTACTGGTGAACTATAAGAAGTATAATGAAGAACGTAATAGAATTTTAAAACTTAAAGAGATGCATCAACCACAAGTAATTATAGGAGTATAGCATTGCTTAAAAGAAGGCGTACTAGAGAATGAGGTTTCCCCTGATGGTTAGAGGGTATAGAATCAACTGGTGGAGGGGTATTCATATTGGTTAGCAAAGATTACTACTTGACAGACTTTACACCTCATCAACTTCGCAGTCATTAGAGTTCTGAAAGGACTGGTGAAGGAATTAAGCCGTGACCTTTTAAGGGAACCATTCCAGCATTCACATGGAGTGATTTGGGGGAAACCGTGAATAATTACTAGAATTTTCTAATATTAATTAATCATGACCATGAGGTACTAGGAATAGTTATTATTGGTGAGGATTTAACCCTTTCGTGACCAAATTATTTACAGAAGTTGTGGAATTCTTATGAGCACTTTATTGCGCAAAGGAACCATACTTAAAATTATAGTTTCAATCTTGAATGTAAATAATTAGTCTATAATTACAAAAAAATTAGTGGGAACTATTGTTCCCACTGAACTCTGGACTAACTCAACTCGGGAATTTGAAAAAAAATATTTATTTATTTTTAAGTGCAAAAAACATTACATTTAAACATGTATTAATTTGTATTGTCATTTGAGTTCACTATGGTGATGTACTATGGAATATAGAAAAGCATGGTGCTATACACAAAGATACACCACAGCTGCTACACATTACTTTTGTTCTCTTTTCTTTGTCCTTTGTGCTACATAAACGGCATCTTCTGTTTGACATGTTTCCAGTTTCGCTAGCTTCTATTGTCAAATCATAACCATTATCATCACATTGCACAATAATGTTACCACTAACACTGTTTGAAATTTGTGAAGTATTCGCTGAATCTTCATCAGAATCTGAGTCAGCATTGAAATCTGAATCTTCTCCATCTTCTGGTAGGGAGTGCAAAATTCTCAGAATCTCTTCTGGCCTGAGCCCAGGCATTCTAAACAATAGGAAACGCACAATAAACGAAATGCTAATTTTACAGCTACACAATTTGCATATCCCAAACAGTTCAGTGGGATAAATAGTTCCCACTAACTTTCCTTGCTACACAGTTTGCACATCCCAAGCAGTTCAGTGGGATAAATAGTTCCCACTAACTTTCCTTGCAATATTTCTGTGGTTTTTGGTGAAATTTGCTAAATACAGTCATATACTGTCTCCTTAGTAAATATGAAGGTGGACAAATATAAAACAAGTCACTTCACACACAACAGAAAAGCGCAGAATACAAATATAGCTGTTGTGGTCAAATTATTGGGTCCCTTACACTCAGAAACCGCGCCACTGCATTTATTGACTAAGAATGTAGACATACAACAGCTTCTGCGAGCCAGTTGATAAACTACACGTAGTTACCACACTATAACAGAGATGGGAGCACAAGTTAGACGTGGGAACAATGATTACCAGTGAACTTAAGCCGAAAACAAAGAAGTGGGAACTATAGTTCCCACTGGTCACGAAAGGGTTAAATTTATTGGGTGTCAAGTGGGTATAAAATAAGATTAATAATACAAGGGAACGGAAACTGTCGAATACCTTAAAATCAAGAGAAGGTTTTACACAAGTGATAGAGCAGAATACAAGAGGACCAAACATGCTGGATAGAGTTCCTGGTGTTGCCCGGTTTAGTTGGCATTTATTTACCCATACACTGTTTTTATTCACGCAATGAGATTTATTTATTTATTTATCAATCTTGTTTCATGGATCCTTGCCGAGGAAGGACCACTGGTATGTGAAACGTGTCATGGTTAATACACGTATATACAATACGTGTCATAATCATAGAAAAAACAATTATATGCTACAAAGACAAATAAATAGAATAACAATAGACATTAATTTTTACAACTGAATTTTGTAAAAGTCATATTGAATACAATTATTTTGTTCAAATTCTTGAATGGAGTAGGAGTTGCCAAAAAAATAATCTCTGTTTTTCTTGAAATATATCTTTATTTTCTGCAAACTGTTTTATAATCTTCGGAAGTTTATTAAACAGATGTATACCAGAATAATTAACTCTTCTTTGTACTAATGACATATGTTTGTGTTTTGTGCAAGTTATTTCTGTTTCTTGTGTTGAAATTGTGTACCTGTGAATTAGAAGAAAACAGGGTAAAATGATCCATGACAAAGCAAATGAGAGAATATATATACTGAGAAGTCATTGTAAGAATATTGAGTTTTTTAAAAAGTTGTCTGCAAGAAGTTCTTGGTTTTACCCTACACAACATCCTAATGGCTCTTTTCTGTGCTATGAAAACTTTTTTTACTTTGTGAAGAGTTTCCCCAAAAAATTATGCCGTATGACATCACTGAATGAAAATATGAGGAGTACACCTGTTTCGTTAATTCTAGATCTGCTGTTAGAGAAAGTGTTCATATTACAAAGGTGGCATTACTTAACTTCTTCAGTAGTGAAGTGATATGTTCGTGCCAACTGAGTTTCTCATCTATTTTAATACCAAGGAATTTTATATTGTTTCTAATATTGTGTTATTTTTATAGCCTACTTGTAAATCTGGCTGTGCATAATTTTTTGTTTTAAACCTAACATTATGTGTTTTTTCAAAATTTAATTTTAATGAATTTTCCTTAAACCATTTTGCTACTTCACTAAGTACTTCATTTACATTAAATTCTAGATTGCTGTTTGGTGTTTTTCTCACAGTCAGGTTAGTGTCATCTACAAATAAAACACTCTTAACTTTGTCAGATAAGCTGATGTACAACAAAAAGAGGAGGGGTCCTAGAAATTCCATGTTTTATTTTCTCCCAGTCTGATGAAGCATCTTTACATATTTTAGAATCAAATATGGAAATTTTTTGCATTCGACTTTCAATGTATGATTTAAACCATTTACCTGCAGTTCCATAAATACCATAGTATTCCATTTTCTTCAAAACTAATTCATGATTTACGCGGTCAAATGCTTTTGCAAGATCACAAAATATTACTACAGGGCTCATTTTATTATTCAGTTCCTCAAATGTGTTATTTAAAAATGAATATAGACCCATTTCTATAGATGATCCTTTTGAACCCAAATTGTGATTTAGTGAGGCTATTATTTTGTGTAACATGTTTTATTACTCTGCAGAACATGACTTTTTCAAAAATCTTTGAGAATCCTGAAAGTAATGAAATGGGTTGATGTTGCTTCTCATTTTTTAAACAACGGTTTTACAACTGCATATTTTAGTCTATTTGGAAACACACCTTGTACTAAGGATTCATTACAAATGTGGGCAAGTACACGATTGATACAATCTGAACATCTTTTCCGTAATTTACTTGAAATATTGTCATACCTGCAAGAATGTTTAGGTTTTAATTGTTTCATGAGTTTATTATTTCTGAGACTGTTACTGGTGGCAATTGCATTTCCACAAATCTATTTGGGAAAAGAGTCTGAAGAAGCCTTAGGGCACAATGTGGGGATTTCTTTTCTATGCCTAATTTCTCTTCAACTGAAGTAAAATGTTAGTTAAATATTTCACAAACTTCCCCTACTTCACTATGAACAGATCCATTTTGTTCTATTTTTATGTCTTTAGAGTGATTTGCAGATTTTCCTGTTTCAGTTTTTATTATATTCCATATAGTTTTCATCATATTACCTGGATTCACTATTTTCTCTGATATATACCTGTTCTTGGCCTTTCTTATTACATTTCTTAGTACTTTAGAATGAAGTTTATAATTGTCAGGCGCCTAGGCTGCACGGGGGTAATGCAACACTTTCACCTGAACTGTGAACAATTAAGTTCGTGACCATGTGTAGCCTTCTGATACCTATAATATTAAATAGATTGGCCACCACGCATTCATATTAAACCCCAAATGCAGAGGGTAATTAAAATAAAATCACTCGACACAGTTTCAGAATAACAATACTTATATTCTTGCAAAAGTTCACTCGTACATTGTCGGTACCAGATACGTGAATAAAGCATTGAACAACAGTTTCTTTGAAGATTACAGGTTAAGCACAAGCCTACGAGAAGACAAACACTCACTGAGTCCCCCTAACATTAGTGAGTATTATGGCATGTTGGAATTTGCCGAAACCGCTACCGCGTGGAACAATTTGCTCCGTGGACTTGCGTGATCACTTTCCGGCGAAAGAATGAGACCAGAGTGAGATAATCTGAGCTCGCTGCAAGATCTTTTATAGACTTCTCACAGCCTATGACATCAGCAACTTTTTCTTTAATGAATATCTCCAAAAGTACTAAATAGTTTAACTTGAAATTTTTACAGGGACTTTCTATTATCATGTTCTATCTGTTTTAATTTAATTTAACATTCAAAAGGGTTTCTATAATCTTAAAATTGAAGTCATCACCTGACCAACTTGGCGGGATTTTTACGCGCTTCAACAGCAATCCACGACGCTCTATCTTTAAAAACTTAATTATTCTGACAAATGCTTAAACTTTTTACCAAAACCATTATATGATCGTAATTGTCTCAACTTGAGCTATCTACTGATATAAATTTCAAATTAATATTCCTTTTAGTTAAAAAGTTCATTTTTTTCTCTTAATTAAAACTGCTAATTAAACTTTACCAAATTATTTAATTTTACTAACAAAATATAAGGAATAATGCTGACTATAGCTGGTGGTAAAAGTTCAGCTGTAGCTTTACTCGATTCAAAGATATTTCAAATCTTAGATTTTCACTTTTCTGATCACGTGTTTCAAAACGTGAACAAACCGGAATCTCTCTTAAAATAAACATTTCCTGATATAATAAATACACTTTAAAATGATTCTAATGACGAGTTATAACTGTGGAAATAAATACAAGGAAATTCCTTCAAGTTGACAATTACTCTTCTCAAAATTTCCAAGTCCAGCATAAGCGATAATTGATCTATAGAATACTTTACTACTGGGGATAGCTAGTGGGAGTGCTTTAGTTGAACTAAAGGGACCTAACATAATGAGCTTTCAGTGTATAGTTATCTGATTCTCTTACTTTTAAGTAAGGTCCCATTTTGTTTTACAAGATACCCTAATACCCTTTGTTATCCATCCCTTAGTTCATTGTTTTGAGTATTGACAACTTCCCTTTTTTTGAAACTTCCTTCAAAAAGTGTTAGAAATATATTGAGAAAGGACTCAAATTTTTCATTAACACCTTGTGCATTGTACACTTCTGACCATTGTTCATTATAAGGAATCTATGAAATGTTTTATATTGTTTTCTTTAATATTTCTTTTATATACCCAGCTTTTATTTATCTGTTTAAAGAGTGTTTCTGGACTTGATACTTAACAGCTGGGAATCATGATCTGAGATACCATTTATTACTAGAAGTATGTTGCAATTACTGTACTGAGAAATATCCATAAAAAAAATATCAATTGCAGTCCTGCCATTATTTTGTATTCTAGTAGAGAAATTTACAAGTGCTGTTAAGTTAAAAGACAACATCAAGGCTTCCATATCTAGCCTCTTATTGTTGTGATTGAGAAAGTCAACATTAAAATCTCCACATAAAACTAATTTGTTTGTTATTTGTAGAACATAGTAGTAAAGACTCTAACTGAGATAAAAACAATCTAAAATTTCCTGGGGGGGGGGAGGGGGCTGTAAATAGCTATTACCATGAGCCCTTCCTTACCATATTCTAGTTTAGTAACACAGCATTCAAAGTGTTGTTCTATACAATACTTACTTATACCTACACTGTTGCATTCAATATTATTTTTAATAAAAATGGCAACTCCCCCTTTCTCCATTTTACATCTACAGAAATGAGAACTTAGTTTATAATTTGGGATGGACAGCTGAGTTATTCCTGTGTCAGACAAATGATGTTCAGATATGTACAAAACATCCACATTGAAATTTCTGGAATCTCTTCTAGGCATAAGATAATGTCATCATTTTTACTAAATATTCCCCTTATATTTTGATGGAGAATAGTGGTCTGAATACTTTGATTCAATGAATTTAAATTGTTTACTTTATTAATATATACTGGTATGTCAGATGGAATTTCTAATTTCAATAAGTTTTGATCAGGAGAGACGTTAATTTCTTTTAGACATCTTAATACATTTATTTTATTTACCCTAAAAAAGGCCCAGACTTACCACCACTTATAACAGGAATATATCTTTTATTCACCTGGCATCCACTGATCTCATCAGCAATAAGAAGCAAAAGCTTCCTTTTACCTCTGAAATTCAGAGTTAGTAATGACAGTTATATGGTGAGTATAATTGTCACTACTAACATGTACCAAGAGAGAAACATGTACCATGTTTCATACAATTCGCGCCATCAATTAAAGGGTACATAGATACACCCACACGCTACCAAGAAAGGAATCGGTTTAATTTGATTTACCCATACACTATTTTTATTCGTTTGAACAAATTCATACTTACCAAGCTTCATTGATTTCGTACCGGCAATTTCCGGTACTAAACTAAATGGTGATTTAGCAGCATAGTTCTACGAATGGGGTGGTTTGGATGCTTTGATACAGAATGTCAGTTTTCGTTCTAATCCAGGTTATATTTCAACCTAATTACATTTGCTAATGTTGTTGCTCGAAAATCGAAACATTACACACATTATTACATGCCATATACATAAAAATGTATCTAGAATGTGTCTGTTTATTCCGGCATCACTCAAAAAATACATATTTTGGATGCATTTTCAGAATTTGAAATTTTATGTATGTCATAAGCCATTACGACACTTTTACTTTATAAATAATGAAGCATTATCTGAAAACTGCTGAATCGATTCTGATCGAGTTTTCGTAGTATTAAACATTAGATGTATCTCATTGTGCTGACTCATCTGTCACTGGAGCTAAAAAATTTCTCATTATGCTACTCCATTTGGCACTGTAGCTCAAAATTAAAATATATCCCGTATCTGTATGGTTAAATATCAGCTCAGGTATTCAGAGTTGTATATCAATTATTCAGAAATAAGCAAGATCTGAAAAAAGAAATTCTTTGCTTTTGATTATTTCAGGTAGTTACAAACTGTCGCACCATGGTTATCATAGAAACTGCATTACAAAATAACGCAATAAATCATAAAATGATAAAAGCTGCCTTGTTGTCCTAAACTGATTTTATTTGCAACACTTAAGGCTTCATACAACGTTCTATTTATATTAAAAACCACCAGCCTATGCATTAATAATTATGAACAGAATGACTCTACTTTCAGCTCCAAACACCAGATATGTTGTCTGACATTTATTATCTCAAGAACTTAAATAGACTATAATACGATTGAAAGCTAGATTGTGTAAAAAACTCACGTGTGTAGTGAAGAATGTAATACGAAAATGTTCAGTTTTCCTAAACCATATATGATAACCAGAGACTGTAGTTGTGGGGTCAAAGAAAATCTCTGTTCTTATTTTCGTTATTAATTTCACACATTCAATACAGCCTTCTATGGCGCATAAAAATTGAACATCCCGAATTAACAGAAAGAATATTTCCAGTTTTGTTTAGTGTGGAATATGCAAAATAGTTATTATTTTAAATTGATTTTATTGCATTCATTAAATTGAGACATTGCAGTTGTGTCTTTTGTGCGGACTGCGGATTATGCGACATCTAGTGGTTCGAACTTTGGTATTTGTCATCATAAGTTCAGAATTTTATCTAGATCTCCAGAATTATGTTATGTTGAAATATAAGGCATACCAAACAACTGAATTGAGATTCTAAGCTTTAAAACAGTGAAAATCCAATTGAAATCTACTCAGTCGTTTCTGAGTTTTTATTTTTCAAATTTATCCCATTTTCGTTTTATAGATATAGATAGATAAAGCCTGACAAAAATCTTGAGGAATGTTACATAACTCAAGGAATAAGTGATTGCAATGCAGTTCTGGTGGATATTAGGGGAATTAGTAAACCAGTGGCCAAAACTGAGGGGGAAACAGGTAAAATTATAAAAAAGGAAAACATTTTAGAACTGAAGAGATATTTCAGGGAAAGTTTCAGCAAATGGAAGAATGGCACAAGTAGAGAGACAGCAAAGTGGGAAGATTTCTAGGTGATGATAAAAAGAAGGTGAGTAAATATTTATTCCAAAACAGGATAAAAGTTAAAAATCTACATACTACAGCACAGAGGTGAGGAGGGAGGTTGAAGAGGTTAGTGAGAAGACAACACAACAAAGTTAAGAGACATCAAGGTAGTAGGGAATACTTAAAACATTCAAACAAGCATAAAAGATTTTGCCATTTACGCAGACGTCATATTGGTATAAATAGTTTCTGAATCTCCAGTCTCTAGAAGACTCAGGGGGTGGCTAAGTCCACTGAGGAAAACCTAAGGCCTGGTTGAAATGTCGGGAAGGAGGAGCATTTTAATGCAGCATAAAACTCGTGAAGCTATTTATTCAAACAAGAAATTAATAACAGCAAACAGGGAAGCTAAAGATGGATTTATGAAGAATATTATTGGTGCAAGGGTTCCACTGAACAGTGCATCTAGAAAGTTCTGTGGCTATGTTAGAACACTGAAGGGAAAGGAAGGAATTCAGACAATGGTAGATAAGAATGGAGATGATGTTACTGAGGAATTGGAAATGGCAAAGATAGTTAGTGACTGGTTTAATGAGACCATTAGGGACTATCGTCCTAGGATGGGAATTAATAAACCAGAAAAGAGAGCCTCCATGTTAATAGAAATTAGGAAACTACAAAATTTGAAATAGATCCTCAGGAAATTATGAAAGAAGTCAGAAAGCTAAAAAAGAAGTGCAAAGGGGTCAGTGTAGATAATATCACTACAGATGTATTACAGATACTGGAACATGATATTGTACCTTACCTTGAAATTTTATTTAACCCTTTGGCCTACAACCATGTGTGAGGCTTGTGGTCAAGTTTTTGAGCCTAAACTGATTATAACAAGACTGGCTAATGGTACATCAATTGGGACTATCACAGGCCTGGCCAGGCCAAAAGTAAACACCATGTGTCACGCCCATGGTTTGTTGATGTGCCCCACTCCAAATAGCACATTCCTGGCTAATGGACTGGTGTGTTATTCTTGACTACATTCAAGCATTAAAATATACTTTCTTAAATATATTAGAAAAGTATACGATGTCTTCAAAAAGAAAATTTCATGATGATGACAATGACAGTTCTGCTGATATTTCATTCAAAGATTTGTTAGATACTTTCATTAGTGATAATGACAGCAGTGACATTATACATCTTGTAACAAAAAGTTTGAAGTGAATGAACTATCAGAGCACTGGATTTGGAAAGAAGTGAAAAATAAAGACTCCTGGCATAAAAGTGACAACCTTATGCCAGTTAGGAGCAAATAAAAATGAATTAAATATATTTAATGTAGTATTTGATAATCAGTTCTGGGAAAATATTGTAAAAGAGTAATCGACACATGGAACAAAAAAGCCAATCCAAACAAAATACGAACAATTAACACAAACTGGTTTCCTGTGGAATGTAACGAAATCAAAATATATTTTGCTGAGGTGAAAAAAACTAACAATTCAAATGAATTGGTTTAAGAGAGCCATTAACAAAACCATATGGCATCGCTCACACGAGTCGTTTGTTTTGTTTTGATTGTTCACAGACTGTCTGACTGACCGAGGTCCCTGGGGCGACTGCTGTGTCAGGAACCCGGGACATGAACATTTCTCGGCAGTGATAGGGACTTTTTGTTTTGTATAATCTTATAGCACTACGATCTGAGACCGAACAGGACTTGGGCATTTTACCCATTTTGAGCAAAGTGTGTATGAGAAAGTAGAAATAAGAAAGACGTTCATGAAACAAAAGACAGAAACAGGCGAAGCCTTATATTTTCTGTGAAATACACTTATATTTTGTAAACACATTCTTATTTTTGTGCAACAGATCCATTTTTTGTAAACTTTTAGTATTAAGATATTTTTTCCTTTTGTAATTTGGTGAATGTTTAGATTTAAAATTTATTAATTTTCTTGAATATTTTGTTCTTCGATGTTTGGAATTTCCATTTGATATTGATAAATTTTGGCTCATATTTTAAACTGAAGTTCTGTTCCATATATGGAACTTTTGATACATTTTGAGGTTTTGGTAATACTTGCATATTTATGACTTTTGTATTTTGCCTTTTTCAATGTTTTGATATTGATGATAATTTAAAAGTGTGAATGAGTAAATACTTCAATATTTTTGTTATAACTTTGGTATGAATGAGGAAACAGAGTGACCGCTTCAGTTTAGGGACAGCTTAGGTTTAGAGATTGTTTAGTTCTGGGAATTTTTCAATAATTTTTGGGGATTTTAACTTTCTTTTTGGGTTTTTCTTTTTTTCTCTTTAAGATGTTCAGCTAGTTTTTGTTTTTCAAAAATGACTTCAATCTTCGGGGGGCATGCAAGGTATCCCTCGCTCTATTTTTGAGATTCCGTTAAAATCCGGCAAAGTTTGAGGTTAACTTCAGTACACGATACCACAGGTAAAATCGAGATAACAACACTTCGAGTACAGTAAAGTAAATAAATAGCACGTAGCAACCAGAAATAAGAAGTTTCAAGTAAAATATAAACCATAAACTTACCTAAATGAGCGTAATCCGTAATAATCCATGAAGCAGAAAACACAAGTTTGTTTACACTACTATAGCACTACTATAGCACTAATATTCCACTAAATTGAACACTGTAAAGCACTTTAATAATTAGAATTTCACCATCTGATATTAAATTCACTAATAACTCGCAGCTCCAGACCAATTTAAAGTACTAAATATGAAGTTTAATGCATCTCCACATGGGAGTTAGTTCAACATTTAATTCCACCACATCTAAACAACTTCAAAGCTTTAAAAGTAAATGTAACCAAGTAAAATAGCTAGCCAGTTAATATTCTTTAAGTTTCCGATAACCATCAACCAATAAATTGAAAATATAAGAAAATAACAGCCAACCGGTAATGGCGCCGTAAAATTGAAACTTTAAAATTTAATAACTCAGAAACTAACATGTTTAACAGACTAAAAACTTTTCTAAAATGCTTAAAATAAATAAAGGTTCAATTTAAATTTAGTTTCAGGACACAACCGGCTATAAATAAAAAGCAGAATATTTGGTTGAACAACGGAAAAACAGTAAAATTTAGAAATTCCATAACTCCCGATAGAATTAACAGATTTGGAGAATTTATACACCAGCATAATCAGCAGAAATGGGAGAGCATTTCTAAAATAGTTTGAAGCCCGAACTCTAAAATTTCTTACAATAAGTTTTTTGGTCACAAAATTTGAAATAACCGCATAATCCAATGTAGCAACACTCCCCCAACTAAATAAATCTATAACTCCGTTCTGAAGCACTTAAAACATTATTACAAAGAGACACTAAACACATATTTTTGCGTGATCTACACACCATGAATTTCTGGTAAACATCGGGAGATAAATCAAAAATTTCTATGTTTATTTTGACCACACTAGTCCTGATTCAATATAGGAAGTTGCGCCGCCATGACACAGTCAGTCTGGCCTGAATCACTGGAGGAGCAAGATGTGTGCTGGCTAGATTGAGGCGGGCTAGCCTCGGGTGGCTTAGGCGTGGAGCGAGTCTTCAACTTGGTTGGCACAATGGCCTATAGACGCCATCTTAGGATTTTTCAGTTGCATAGTAAAGTGTTTGGGATGTGAACTTTAAGGCCCTTCTCACACGGCGCTACTGAAAAGAAACTAGGATCACAAGTCAGTTTCTTTCTAGTCACAGCACTAGTATTTGTATGGAGGCTCTCACATGGGGCGATCGGTTGGAAACCAGTCCGCAACGCGTCTGCGATTAGTGCGAAGCGACGCAGCATGCCAGTTGCCGCGCTGCTAGTTTTCAACTAATTTCTCAACAAAAATGGCGGATCAGATAATAAATTTAAACCTTGTTGCTGAAATCGAGAAACATCCGTGTTTATGCAACTACAAGTTGAGTGAATATTCACGGAAAGTTGACACAGAAAAAGCATGGAGTGTTATCAGACAGAAAGCTAATTTATCAACTACGTAAACATGTTTTTAACAAAGAGTAATGAATAATATTTTATATAAACACTTCAGATTTATTTTTCTTAAATTAAATTTCATAATATAACTCCATTGCCACGGAAGTGCTCTTTGTGGAGTAATAAAGTAATTGGCTAAATAATTTTTGATGTAATATGCCGACGAACGAAAACTAATTTTAAGTTGTGTTAGCGGAATTATGTGAAGTGTGTAAGTTGCATTCTTTCCAAATTTAATCCGTACAGGACTCCTTTCCCACTCCTGACAATTGTGAAAGCTGATTTTAGTATATTAATCACTTTTTGTTAGTCATTACATCGTATGTGACTGTAAAACACTTGAAATTTTTCCATCATGACAAATGTACATTCTACAGCTGAATGGGAAATCATTGGTATTTTCATCACTTCTTAGCTTTCCAAGCAAAAGCTTTTGTTTAAAAAATATATTTTTTTAAATCTCCTATTCCTTCTTTGAATAATATTATAACATCCTCATCTGAATCAGAAGAAATAGTCGCCTCACTCAAATCTCACGAGTGACTGAAATTCCAGAGATTTGAGTAGCATCGTGTGCGAACATTGGTCAGTAACTAGTTAGCAATTTCAGTCTGTGTTCAGTTTCGTTTCCTTTGAGTAGCATCGTGTGAGAAGGGCCTAAGTTTATCGGGGGAATGGCCGGTGATATTCAGTCCTTAGTCTAACGGGGAGGAGGATGCACGCTCCTCGCGAGTGCTAAAGCTCGGGGCGCGTGCAGAAGCTTTTGGTGGGCGAAGTTCAGACACAATGGTCGATCGATGCCATCTTCAAAATTTTTACTACGAACAATGTGACTAAGGAACTTTCAGACATGTGCTTGCTCTAACTTTCATTTTCATTCTGGGGTAGTGCGGTTTTTGCTCTGTTTCATAACTTGTGATCTTCGGTTGATAATTTTACTCCGATAGCCATTGCTAACTGTGACTTTTGTAACTTATGTGAAAATTTTCAAGAATATAATCCAGTTATTCAACTTTAGACTTTCATTTCTACAATAGTACCTTTCTTACAGGAGGTTAATCTGTAAGTGGCGACTGTGGTCATTTTAACAGTTAGCATCCTACATGGTTTAACACGGTAATAGAACTTTTCAGAACTTTGAATGCTTTTGGAAGACTTCGAGTTCAGGTGCTGAAGCCGATACCCAACCCCGTATACCGGCTTTGTCCCTGACAATGGGTGACAGTACAGATAAATTAAATAAACTAAAACCTGTGATCAATTTTCTTAATGAAAAATTTTAAGTAGTAAATACAATGAAATAAGACATTGCTATTGATGAATCACTCATGAAATATAAGGGACACATGTCTTACAAACAATTTAATCCATAAAAAATGGTATGATTCGGCATTAAATTTTACAAATTGTTACAGTCAGATCCCGGTTATAGTTACAACTTTAAAAAATATACAGGCCTTGATAAAATAAATTGTGATGATAGAGCTTCTGTGGCCAAAGAGCTATCATAGTGTCACACAGAGGATCCATATTATACATAGATTAATAATTGGTGCTCTTCACACTATCACACCATAGTAAAACTAAACTCATTGCTCACAGTAGGTTTAAATAAAAAGAATATGCCAAAATATTTCTGTAAAGCAAGACTAAAAAAGAGGAGAATATATGAGAAGCAGTAATGGAATACTTGGTTTAAAATGGAAAGACAAACGAGATGTGTATATTATGTCTGGAAAACACGAAATAGTAGAAATGACTGCACAAGGCCCAAATCATTTCAATTTTACTTCAAAACCAAAATGTGTTATTGACTACAACAAAGGAAAGATTGGAATTGATCAGCAAGACCAGATGCTAGTGTGCTTTCTGATCACAAGAAAATACCTGAAATGATATTGAAAAATTTTCTTTTATGTGTTCGATATTGTAATTTTCAACTTGTTCTATAACATACCATACCTATAAGCTTGTAAAAACCATTTAGGGATAGGTTTAATCTAGGGAACAAGTGTGGAAAACCATTTATACTAGCTATTCCCAGCAGTAACATACTTTATAGTTCGATTCCAAGGCTGCCTATTAGAGGTGGGCGCCGCTTACCAAAATCTCGGCGGCGGCGCGCCGAACATTTTCAGCCGGCGGCGGCGTAACGCCGGCGGCGTGACTACTTTATATGTGATACTAGACGACCCGTGCGAAAATTTCGCTAGTAAAATACGATTAATAGTGAGGTTATAATGAAAAGTAGAACCGTGCTTATGTAGCAAATATTTATTTGTTTAGTGTAATAGATACCCATCAAAACATATTACGAAACAGTTAGTAAAATGTAAAACACACTCTATGTACGACAAATTGTCACTGATCTTAGCAGAATGCAACCAACCTGAACAAAATGCACACAGCATATCAACATCTCTATGATATGTGTTTCTGTGCGAATAAAATGTTTACATTGAAATTGTATAGCAAATTAAAAATGCTTCTGTAACAAACAAAACAAAAACAAAAAATCCGAAATCTACTTACTGTATAAAAAAAAGTTTATTGACTTCTCTGTGATATTTGCTGTTGCAATCTAGGGACTTGGTTCTGAACTGTCTTATACGGGCGACCACTTTAAGCATCAAATTCCGAAAAATTATTTCTTAATTTATGATTTTATCTAATTTGAGACCTTAAACTTTAAAACGATATGTCATTTATCGATTTAGGTTTGATATCGAGGGAGACAAATGGCTCGTAATTTTTAAAAAAGTTGTAGAAATAATATTGATACTTTTGCCTTTTAAGGGCATACTTTCATAAAATATCGTGTGACCAAAGCGGAAACCTTGATCTTTAAAATGATACCTCTTTTCTCCATTTCGGTTAAGCATCAAACGACAAAAAAGGTTTAGAAATGATGATATTTTTTGCCCCTTCAGGTTTGAATTTGTAGAAAGTTCGTTCTTAAAATATGATGTGACCAAAGCTGACACTTTAATATTTTAAACGATACCTCATTTATCGATTTCGGTTAGATATGAAGGGAGATAAAACACAAAAACGCGTTGCAGAAATATTGATATTTTTCCCCTTTAAGGGTCAAATTCAGAAAAATTACTGTCTTAATATGTGATGTCACCAAAGCGGAGATCTTAATCTTTAAAATGATACATCATTAAACGATTTCAGATAGGTATCCAGGGAGATAAATGACTCGTAACACCCAAAAAAAACCAGCATTTGAGAAGTATTTACATTTTTGCCCTTTTAAGGGTCGAATTGCGAAAAATTCCTTTCTTATAATGTGATGTGACCAAAGTGGAGATCATAAGCTTTAAAATGACGCCTCATTCATTGATTTCGGTTAAGTATGAAGGGAGATAATGGCTTGTGAGAAAAAAAAATACCGTATAGAAATAATATATATCATATAGATGTACATATCATTACTTCTTCTCAAAAACAGAAAATAAGTAACGTTTCACTTACATATTCAAAATCTTGCAGGTTTTTGTACTCTTTGTAGTTATCATGCATAACGACAATTTTATTTGAGATTAGCATAGACCTTTTCGCACAAATGACTAACCTAGTCACAGAAAATACTCTTTCGCTCGGTGTGCTTGTGCAGGCACACAAAGAAAAGTCTTGACAAGGCAGAAAACCGAGGAAAGGTTTTTTTTTTTTGTTTTTTTTTTTTTGCCATACACACGATATTTCATCGATAGTTTCTGCAGCAACGATGCATCATTGATGGATTTTGTAGAAGCAATAGAATCCCTATTTTCTTTTGTTTCTGGCACATTAATGGCAGTGATTACTTCCCTGATATACGAGGCAAGAAAGGAAGTACTGGTATTTTGTATGGACTCCAAATATGTATCTACTTCTTTGAGGGCCATAAAACGATAATCCAAAGGTGATACTGCTACGACCACTCTTGTGGCAGCGAATCGTTTGCTAACTTCTGCCACCATGTTGTGATTAAGCCGAAACATAGTATGCCTCCTTCGGGAGGATCCAACCAACCTTCGGGTTGTGGACTAAGTTAAGTTTTAAGTCAATAATTTGTCATCTAAGACAGAATTCATAATCTAAATTATTTCAGAACGGAACAGAAGATTCACATTCATTGAACATATTTTTGAGACAACATGACCTCAACTACTTCGCGAAACCTTATCAAAATTTTACTACCTGTTTTATGTCTAAAAGATTCGGCTCACTTTGCTTTACCTCATCTTCTCCAATCTTTCTAAAAATCTTATTTATTATGTCACAGTTGCGTACGTGGGTTAAACTTCTCAGCATCTCTGGAAATCTATGCCAACGAGTTGGTCTTTCAGTTTTGATAGAAAGAGTGTATATAACACTTCCTGATCCTGATACGAATAGCGAGCTCTGTTCAACTACTTCATCCAATCTTTCTGTCTGTACTTATTACATCTAATCATTTTCTAAAATAGGATTGGTCTCATCATTGAACGGCATTATCAAGGGAATCCATAAACTCTTTTTCCATTTCTCGGCATGTGCTGACAAGGGAGCGTGCATAAACCACGTAGCTCCATTTTGGCCTCCTGTGAACCCCCCCTCCCCCTACATAGCCCTACGTGGCTTTTGCCTCCCCCCCCCCCAAACACACACACACACGTAGTTTTTTTCCCCATTTGATTCCAGAAGACATTTTGTACAGTTTTCTCTTGTCAGACGATTGTAAATTACATACGGAGATAATTAACTGAGGGAAATAAATATTCACATGCTGTTGTGAGTTCTGTTCCTCATTTTACTTGCGAAAAATGTGAAAGGAAAGCTACGTGGCCTGGCTCGGAACCTGCCCCCCCCCCCCCCCCACACGTAGCCCAGCGTAGCCTTCTAGGCAACCCCTCCCCCCCTAGACCGTGCCACGTAGTTTGTGCACGCTCCCCAAGGGGTATCTCTCTCTTTCTCTCTTTTGACAATTTTCTTGCATTCTTTTTACGAGCCTTTCAATTTCGGGAACTCTGTTTAGGCCTCCACTGTAACGACATTATAGAGCCCATGACCAAGACACTGATTGATGCTCCATATTAGCCAATGAAATTGCTCTGCGCACGTTTTCTCCAGCATCAATGATAGCCAGAATCTTATATTCATTCAGTCTCAACTGTTTCTTTATACGTATCTCTTATCATGCCTTCTATTTTGCCGCCAATCTTCATTTCCTTCATACGTTGAGTACTCAGGGTTAAATACTTTGTTTTTACCGCATTTGGGTTAGCTAAGAAATAGACTTGATCGGAATTCATGATTTTCTTCTTATTGGCTTTTTCTATCACTAAACTTTACAACAAAAACAAGTTTGGTATAGACAGTAATATAACACTATTACAGACAGTTTTATAACATTAGTTTTAGTTAATTCGGTCATTTTAACACCTGCTTATTAACTCAATTTAACGAAAAATTTAAAAACGTGTGGTCGTGTTAAGAAATGTTTCTCAAGGACACGCCGCGAATCAAGTGTCGGCGGCGGCGGTGGCGCGCCACTGAGACACGGCGGCGTCACGCCGGCGCGGCGCCCACCTCTACTGCCTATGTACAAGATAGAAATTTTAGTTAAAGTAGTTTTTCAAGTCAAAAAGTTTTTCTTGCATTCATTTTCACTGTTAAAACTCATTAGGGAGGGAGATCATTTTAAAGTGTATTCATTATACCTAGAAAAATTTTGTTTAGAAGATATTTTGATTTGTTGATGTCTGTAAACCATGTAGTCAGGGGTGGCTGAATCTAAAATTTGAAATAACTAATGAATGCAAAAAGTTACAGCAAATCTTTTATCACCAGCTGTTTTCAGCATCCTCTACAATATTTTAAACATAAAAAATCAAGTAATTAGGCAAATTATAATTAGGTCTTTCAATCGAAAGAAAAAAAATCAAAATTTAAAATAAATATGGTAGAAACAAGAAATTAATTTTAGAAGATAGATGGAATCAATAGGGTTAAAACATATATTGGTTTCTGTAGAAAGTTCAAGGCATCTGCGGAGTAAATGAGGTTTCTTTAAAAAATATATTGTCATTATTATTTGAAACTGTGCCAAGACTGATGACTTAAGAGAATTTAGGATTAATAGCTGGTACCCATCACTTCATTCGTGTTTGTAAAGAATTTGGATTGACAGCTACCAACATCTAACCACCATAGTGCACGATGGGATACTTGATGCTATTACCACACACAAATGCCAGTCATCTGCGTTATGTAGTTCAGGCAGCAAAGTAAAATTTACGGACACACATGTGTTTAGTCGAAATACGAAAATATCCTTGATCGGCCACTATCAACCACCATATCTCCCACACTCCCACAGTTAGTGAAATTCGGCCAATGTTGTGATCGAAAGGTGACTCTGTCTTACTACCACACACAAACATCAGTGATCTGCGATAAATAGTTTTCGCTGAAAAGTGATACACCAAAACACATGCATCTTTGGCATAAATATTAAATTGCCACAGGTCAACCACTTTCAACCCCCATATCTCCCACACACCCCTAGCTACCGACATCTAACCACCATTGTGCATGATAGGAGACATGATTCTACTACGAAACAGAACATCAATGGTCTATGCTATGTAGTTGTGGTAGAAAAGTGACACATGCGGAGACACATGTCTTTGGTCGAAATATGAAAATATCCTTGATCAGCCACTTTCAACCACCATATCTCCCACACTCCCACAGTTACTGAAATTCGGCCAACGTTATGATCAAAAGGTGACTCTGTGTTACTACCACACACAAACGCCAGTGATCTGTGATAGATAGTTTTCGCTGAAAAGTGATACACCAAGACACGTGCGTCTTTGGCAGAAATATGAAAGTGGCGCAGGCTGACCACTTTCAATCACCATATCTGCCACATCCCCACAGCTATTGGTATTTGGCCAATGTTGTGCACGATAGGAAACTCCATGCTACTTCCTCAACACGTCTATTTATATATATATATATATATATATAAAAGATTTAATAAAAGCCTTTTTGAGGACTAAATCAGGTTAAAACAGATAGAGTAGGGTACTGGGAAGATCATATATTAATTATGATTCAAGCTTTTAAGATATTAATTTTCAAAAGTTTTTGCTGACGTCACAAAATCAACCGATTCAATAAGTAATTCTTTTGGCAGTTTTCATAATAGTCAGTTCGTGTTGCTGACAGAGCGAATAGCTCCATGTGGTTGGTAGTGGCAGTCTATTATAATAATGCCATAGTTATACTTTCACCATGGTAAGAGGGCTGGATGCGAGTTTGTCTTCTTTCATGAATGCGCTTCACCCGCAAATCGTCTGTGTAACTGTTGTCTAATTACCTTATCCAAAAATCTGGTACTGAAATAGTGAAGGAGAACTTTTGGAAGAATATAAATCTTATGTGTCTTTAAAACTGTGCACAGGGAACTTATTTCAATACTACCTTTCATGTTTGGGATGTAACAAGCGAGTGGTGACCAGATCATTTAAATATTGTGTGTACCAGAGGCTACGGTCATGAATATTGTTTAAAGTTAAGACCCTGGTGTTGCTTAGTTCCCAGTAAATACTTAGGCCTTTACAGTATATTTTGTTCAACAAAATAACAGAAAAAGCTAAATTATGTAGAATACAGGATTGAAACTACCAAATCTTTAATGAAGAATATGCCAAAACTAGACTATAAAGAATGAGGATGATTATCGTGCTGAGATTTACAAGAGAGACTGCATGCAAAACATTGGGATCATTTTCCTAAGCATTTTGACCCAACACCATGAAAGTCAAGACCAAGGCTTTGTAAACTTTTTACAAAAAATATAAAAAATAGTGAAACAATGAGGGAGTGTAACAGATGCAAACTTCCTTCCCAAGTACCAGTACGCTTCAAAAAACATCACACGATTGATGATTATTAATTTTTGTAAAAATTCAAATTGTGTGCAATGAGAATGTATTTGGAAATTGGACTTGAATTTTATTGATTTATTCTTTCAAGATAATAAACCTATTGTGACACATTTACTTCAAATATTAATATTGTTTAATATATTATTTAGTTTTCATCATTTGTTTGTTTTTACTTTTTCACTTGTATTTTTGTAATTTATCATATTAAATTTTCCTGAATTATATTTTTCTAATAGGTATGACACCCCCGTAAGTCCTGTTTGATTGGTACAACTTAAGACAGATTTGCTGAGTCGTGGAATGGCTTGGGGATTCAGCAATTCTACTTAAGTTCTGGGACCACATTACTGAATCTTAAACAGTAGGACAAGGGTTAAAATGAGTCCGAAGTCTTACCAGCAGACTGGAAAAGACTGATATTAGTATTGGTTCATAAAAAAGGGATGACAAATAGGGTTCAAAACTAGAAGCCAATCAGTTTGACATCAGTGACAGGCAAAATTATGGAAAGAATAATATGCATCTACATCATAAATATCTGTGAGGAAAGAAACCGATTTGCAAATTGACAACAGAGAATAGGCAAGGATATTCATGAGAGTCTCAGTTAGTGGACTGTGTGCAAGATATTTCAGATGAAATTGGACAAGACAAGCCAAATTGACAGAGGAGCCATAAAATGTTGTTAAATAAGTTGAAAACTATTAAAATGGATGAAAATGTGACTTTCTGGGTACAATATTCTTAAAAGGCAGAAAGCAGAGTAGGAAATGTATCATCAAAAAGGTGTGGAAGTGAATATGGGAGTGTTACTGGGTAGTGTATTGGGACCATTGTTATTCATTATTCTAATGAATGATTGAGTTGAAGATTTACAGTGAGAATTTAGCCTGTTTGCAGGTGACATGATGGTATGTAATAGGATGAAAACAGGAGAACACTGTGATCAGTTGCAGGGTGTCCTGGATAGAAAATCTAAATGGTAGATCAACATGAAATGAACATAAATGCCAAGAAGAGTAAGATTATTAGATATACAAATAAGGAACTAAAGGGAGTTTGTGTTACAATGGTCAGCAAAAAACTAAATCCTTCATCCAAAACATGTACTTATGTGCGCAAGGACGTATGTACAGATCACTGCTTAGTGGTAGCAATGTGTCAATCTGTTTGCAGCTAACATAGAAGAAACAATCAAAGTATACCTGTCGGAAGATCAAAGCATTAAAAGATTTAGCATTTACACAGTCACTTATGCTTCAGTGGCTAACTGTGTGGTATAGGAATTAAAGGACTATAGAAATGTATTGAGGAAGTTTCCTACAAAATTTACAGAAGAAAAGAAAAAATCTGAAAAATAAAGGGGGTGAAATTATCGAATGCAGGGCTTGGAGAAGCAACTATAGAAGGTGAAGATCAGCCCTAAAAAGCCTCCAAACTTAAAGTAACAAAGATAGAGAAGAATATAAATATTGATGGAATGAAGTTAAACACCTTACCCGAGAAGTATGTCAAGAATCGTGGGACAATGTTATCAACAAATTAGAAAATGACAAACACAGAAGCACTGAAATAGATTACAAAGTTACGAGAAACATTACAACTGTCATTATGTCAATTTATTTGTGTATTAACATTAGTCACAGACACTTTTGAGTGAGTGTTTTTTGAGAGGATATTAACTCATTACGTGAGTGGAGACTGCAATAAAATCCTCTTGATGTCCAGCCGGATGGTATTATAAAAGCAAGACATTTCGACAGCTAGCTCTGCTGTCTTCATCAGGTATCTTCTAGTTGTAGCAAGCTGACTGTCAGCGCCTCAACTGGCTTAGCCAACCACTGAACTTCCTTTATACCTTCAGCAATGGCACGCAAAATCTTGGGCTCAATACAACACCTGCTCCACTACCGCCCGGATGTTCTGGCGGGACGCGATGCTGGAAGGCCCACTCAATCTGGTTGGTTGAGAGCACTGGCTTAATCCGCAGTCCGCTTATGACTGAGACCCTGAAGGAAGAGGCCATAGCCAGCACTACAGTCTTGTCGAACTTTATCCTGTTTTCTTCATCGAAGGCATGCTCAGCTATCACAGACTTTTGAAGTTGATCAGCCTTAGGTGTTGTTTGTGTTTGGTAAGGCGCTCATCGATCATTCTGATGGTCTGACCGATATACGCTTTGCCGCATTCACATGGTATGGAATAGATCCCAGGTGTCCTCAAACCTAAGTCATCTTCTACGGACCACAGCATATCACGTATCATTGAGCATGGTGGTGTAATGGTTAGCGTTCTGGCCTCGCATTCGGGAGGACACCAGTTTGAATCCCCGTCCAGGTATCCAGATTTGGGTTTTCCATGGTTTCCCAAGTCACTCCAGGAAAATGCCGGGATGCTTCCTTCAAAAAGGCCATGGCTGAATTCCTTCCCATTCCTTGCCCCCCCCCCATCCTTTCCTGTCTCTAAAGACCTCACTGTAAAGAGACAAAGCAATTTAAAAAATAATATCACATATCTTGGTGGGAGATACTTTTTATTCCACACTGTGCCAGAAGTCTTCCAATTTTTCCCGACGTGTTCCCGGCATACAGAAGGAAAGCAAGAGTATTTGGTGGTTCTTGTTGTTGTTATTGTTGCTTTAGGATCCGTCGACATCGAGGTCATTAGCACCCTAACAATTACTGTGGCTCCAGAATGTACTAAAATACTGTCTGCATAGTCGACTGTAAAGGGGTCGGCCATACAGACAGCAAGTAAAATAAATCATATAATCAGACGTGGATGGCTGTAAAGGGGCCAAGCAGGTTCACAAGAGAATTAAAAACACTACATTTCTCGCTGGCTGTATAATGGCCAGCAAGACATGAATTATAACAATATAAAAAATAAAAACAATGCATTTGGGTGGGTGGCTGTAAAGAGGCCACCCATCCATCTTAAAAACTAGGCCGATCTGCCTAAAATTTTAGGCGCTAGACTGGTCAATACACAAAATTTTAAAACACTCACCACGTTGCTGGTCACATTGTTTAAAATGAGGGACAGATCATTGGCCAGGGCAACGTCTGCCCTCAAGTTTAAAAATAATACACAATCAATAAAAATGTGGCGCACCGTCAGAGGTACGCCACAAGCATCACATTCTGGGCAGGTTCTCACGGCGGAAAAGAAAGCTGTGTTTCAGAGGACAGTGCCCTATACGGCAGCGAGTAAGGAGGACCTCATCCCCCCTCGCCCACTGGAAGGAGCTGCTCCATGGCTGAACGATCGGTTTGACAAGCCTGGAGCTTATTATTCTCTACCTCCAGCCACTGCCTCTGCCAAATGTCAAAAACAAATCTTTTCCCCACTGAGGCAAGGTCAGACTTTGGGACCGGATCAAAGTCAATTCTCACCTTGTTGCAGGCTAACTTGGCAGCTTCATCAGCTGCCTCGTTCCCCCTGATTACCACATGACCGGGTACCCAGCAGAATACGACCTCCTTTCCAGAATATTGGAGGGATCGGAGGGTGTCCTGTATAACCTGGACAAGACGATCTAATGGGTACATAGGTTCCAATGGGTTGGATGCAGCTGAGGAAATCACGGTATATGATGTACTTCGTGCCATGACTTACTTTCATATGCTGGAGCGAATTTAACAAATCGTAACACTCTGCAGTGTATACACTGCAACAGCTATTCAGTTTGTAATCATAAGTCGCCCGAGGGAAACACTACAGAGCAGCCAACAACGTTATCCTGCTTAGACTCATCCAGTGTATACCAGGAGTAAAATCGCGAAACCGATTTAAAACGTCGCTAAAAGTTTGAGTAAAAACATTGTTGGCGGTACACAGCTTGTTGTACCGCAACAGTTCTAAAACTGTTCTGGGCCTCTTTAAAAGCCAGGGAGGAGATTTATTCCAACCATCAAACCCATATTCCTCTAATACAGCCTTTGTATGGTAGCTGAACGGTTTAGTTGATCTGTGGTAGTTGGTATAAAGCCGATTCAGAGTTAGGATGAATTACCACGTCGTACATGGGACTGCCAGGAGTTGTGGCAATATGTATATAGTGCCAGATCACTGAGGAGACAGCCAGGTGGATCGAAAAGCGGCAGGCTTGCCAGACTCAGCACTAATTCTGGGTATATGACTGGTGCAGTATTACACCTGTGGTGAGGCGAATTCCTGCATGGTGGACACTATCCAGTATACAGAGATAACTGTCCCGTGGCGAGCTGTATACAATACAACCGTACTCCAATCGCGACCATAGAAAGGCCCTATAAAACTGTAGCAGGCAGGAGTGGTCAGCGCCCCATGACCTGCCACACAGACACTTTAAAACATTAAGAGCTTTCAGGGCTCTGGCTTTAATATTTTTAAGATGTGGCAGCCATATAAGCCTACTGTCTAAAATAAGGCCCAGAAATTGAACAGTTTCACTAAAACTTAAAACGGTGTTACTCAAGGTGAGATGAGGTTCCACTAAAAGGCTTCTACTGCGGCTAAAAAATACACACCAGGTTTTCTCAGCAGAAAAATGGAAGCCAGTGTGTACTGACCATTCATCCAGAGTGTTCAATGCGAGCTGCAGCTGCCGCTCAGCAGCTTCTCAGTCTAGATGATGCACAAAAAATTAAAAAGTCATCAACGTATAAGGAGTACCGGATGGGCCTCCTTATAACAGTTGAAATGCTGTTAATTACTATTGCGAAGAGGGTCACACTTAAAACTGAACCTTGAGGAATGCCGTTTTCCTGAATAAAAAGGTCTGACACTTCCCCACCGAACTCAGTACCGGAAGCAACGTCGTGATAAAAATGATTTTAAAAAACGGGGAAGATTTCCCCTAAATCCCCATTCATATAACTGTTTTAAAATAACGTGCCACCAGGTAGTAACGTATGTCTTTTCTATGTCGAAAAATATACCCACGAGATGTTGGCTGCGGATTAAGGCGTCTTGAATTGCCTGCTTCCAGAAGGATCAGGTTATCCGTGGTGGAATGGAACTTCCTGAATCCACACTGAAAACAGCTCAACAGTTTACGGGACTCTAGACACCAGATGAGGTGGTGGGTTCATCATCCACTCTAGTGTCTTCCCGACGCAGGTCGTTAAGGCAATGCTACGGTAGCTACCTGGCAACAACTTATCCTTTCCAGGTTTTAAAATAGGGATCATCGCTTGCTTCCTTCCACGAGTCGGGGGAAGTGTCCTCCTGGTCCAAATTTCATTAAAAATATCTAGGAGGCACTCTTTAGCATCTTTGTTAAGATGCATCAGCATCTGGTACTGGATCAGGTCAGGCCCTGGTGCAGTGTTTTTGGCACTGGTGAGAGCCAACTCCAGCTCCCAAGATGAACATGGGCTATTATAGTCCTGCAATTCCTGACGAGCCGAAGCTAAAGATTTTCCTTTCAGCAGATGTTCGTCGTTGCTGGACCTGTTGGTCCAATCCGACAGATGAAGTAATGGCAGCGAAGTACTCTGCCATCAACTGCGCTACGCTTCGCTCGTCGGTAACTACACGCCCCTGATCCAGTAATCCAGATACTAGTGGTCATGAGTACCTCCCGGATATACGGCGGATAGACTCCCATACCTTTAATGCCATTGTGGAACTGGTTAATGGTGCTCACAAAGGTCTGCCATGACCTCCTCTTGCTCTCCTTAATCACACGATGCGCCTTAGCTCTAGCAACCCGGAACGTTGCGAAGGTTGTCGGGTGTCAGCTGCAACTTAAATCAACGCAAGGCCCGTCTGCGACCCTGTATAGCGGAACCACATTCCTCGTTCCACCAGGGAACGGGCATTCTGCGTAGCAATCCAGAGTTACTAGGAATGGAAATATCAGCGGCCTGGTGAATTACATGTGTGAGATGTTCCACCTTCTCTTTGATGTTGTGGCACTGTTTGAGTATGATTGACCAACTGTAGAGCTACAGTACCAGCTTTGCTGATATTCCATTTTCGTATAGAAGTTTGAACTCTACGTGTATCCATATTGGGAAGTGGTCGCTTTCATGTAGGTCACGATCCAGTTCCCAATGCACGGAGTCCACAATTGAAGGAGAACAAAGAGAGAGATCATTGGCAGAGGACGAACTGGAAGTAGTAGTGAAGTGCTTCATCTGGCCGGTATTAAGGATGCAAAAATCCTCCCGCTCCTATAATCTACAAACCTTTCAACTTCTGGGGCAATTGGTGGTCGAACCCCACAATGCATTGTGCATGTTAAAGTCTCCCAATAGGAGAAAAGGTCGAGAGAGTTGGCGAGTGATATCAGCCAGCTGACCGCAATCAACTGATGATCCCAGCGATAGATATAAGGAGCAGACTGTTAGTTGCACCGGTCCATGTATTTTAACCGCTACTGCTTGTAAGGGGTAGGTGAGAGCTACAGTTTTGGAGTAGACAGTGTTCCATACAAACACCACCACTCCCTCCTTCGCTCAATCACCCTCGGTATCGTCCTTTCGGTAAACGTCAAAACCTCTTAGTACAGGTTGATGTGCTGGTCTGAAGTGTGTCTCTTGGAGACAGAGACACAATGGATCAGACCATGCTAAGAGTTGTAACTCCTCTTTGTGAGCCATAAAATCATTAATGTTCCATTGTAGTATGTGAGCCATCCTACCTGTTGATCCTCACCTGCCCCGGTTCCGGTGGGTCTTCGGTCGCTGTCTGCTGAGTAACGGGACCAGTCTTGTCCACCAGCATTTCAGATTCCTCTGGCTCCGAAGAGACAGACATCTCCGACTCAGTAAACTCACCAAACACCTCTTTGGCTTTTTTCTTCCTCGCCCTCATTCCCTTTTTTCCTTATTATCAGGTATCCTGGGAGGGGACGAAGAGGTGGATTTTACAAACTTAGTCAGGCCCGTCTGTCGAAACTTCGGGGCCCGCATCATTTGATCTGCTCCATTTGCACTGGTAGCAGATGTTGCTATTCCAGTCACTGCACGTGGGGGAATTGGAGGTGCAGTGACTTTAACTGTTGCTGTTGTTGTTGGAACATGTGCTGCTGCTGTTGGTGTAGTCGAGGTGTCAGACATGCTGCTACTGACGTCTGCGGTCTTAGGCGTTACGACCTAAGCGGGTTTACCACTGCATTTGCATTGACATGAGCACGAAGTACTCGTGCCCATGTCTGCAAAGGACTTCTGGGTAGCAACACACTGCTTCCTGATGGGAGCTGAAGCCATCTTTGCAAAACTAGTCCCAAAAATTGGAGCGGCGAGCAACTTGGCCTTCTTTTTAGCTTCCCCATAGGGAATCCGCTCTTTGGTCTTCAGCTCCTGCATCTTGCAGCTCTTCAAGATACACTTACCACTTCCTACTCCAGGCCGGGTGCGATCCGGAGCAGTTGATGCACACCTATGATAGCGTGCAACTGACTCCTGGCTCATGTGCCCCCTTGCCACACTTACCGCAGGTTGGGTTGCCCTTAGAATGACGCCGTCATATGTCTGAACCGCTAACACTGAAACAGCGCATTGGGTCTGGAACATACGGCCAGGACGTTCAGGTTTAGGTATCCGGCCTGATATTCTTCGGCAATACTGGAGTGTCAAACGTCAGGACGAAGGTCGCAGTTTTTTCAAGATTGCCATTTACCCTTCGTGTGATCTGACGTACCTCGAACACTTTCTGAGATTTCCATTCATTAAGAAGTTCGTCTGTCCCTAAAACAATGACATCACAGCAGGTGACTATTCCTTTACTGGAGTTTAGGAACTTGTGGAGTTTGCATTTTACGGCGAACTCCCCGAGCTTCTCGCGATTCAGCAGTTTGGTAGCTTGTTTAATGTTGACTGTCTCCAGCAGCAGGTCGTTCCTCAGTTTTTTAACGGAATTAAGAGTACCAACGAGACCCTCTAGACCCTTTGAGATATAGAAGGGTGACACCTTTTCGAATGTTCCTTCTACTCTTTGCATGGTCACAAAAGCCTTCTGTAACGAACATACTTTTCTGTAACTGTCGCTTTCAGAAGCGGGGGAGCTATCAACCATCACCCGCTTCTTAGAACTGGGTGTATTTGTATTAGCCTGCGGCACACCCATACTGCAGGTTTTTGTTTTGTTTTTGTGAGAGCTTGAATTTTGGTCCCATGAGTAATACCAATTTAAAAAGAAGCGCTAATACAACAGGGGTACATAGGTGCCTCTGAGGTTTCACGCTAGCGAGTGATCTGCCTCTCACCCATGCACCTCCTCGGCACATGTCAGACCTTGAGGTTGAGGTTTTTTTTATAGAGGTTTGTACCTTCCTCGCGATACGGGTGATTAAGCCAAGATCCCCATTCTCCTAGGCACACAACGTTCCTCCGCCATGACCTACGGTGGTCGTTGAAGCATGGTAGGAGTTTACGGTGTGGGAAACTTGTAATGCTCACAAGTTTCAAGCTAGGGCACCGCGGATTCGCCAAACCAGTACCTGGCACTTGCGTACCAGGCCCCTGCGGGGTCGGTGGTTCTTCTTGCTCCGGCAGTGGTATTGGTGGCTTCTAACATCCTCCTATTTCATGTATGGAGGGAGGTACTATGAACAATCTGAGGGAGTGACCATGGGGTCACCACTCTCTCTGGAAGTAGCTAATCTCCACATGGAGGATTTTGAAGAGAGGGCACTAGAGAGTGCCACCCTGAAATCTTGCTTCTACCATTATGTCAATGATACTTTCGCTCTGTGGCCACACGCTATTGAAGTGTTGGATGAATACCTTGAATCTCAACAGAATCCAACTAGCTATACCAAGGAGGTGGAGGATGGGTGCCACCCATTCCTGGACATTTTGATAAAGCGGAAACCTGACAGTACATTGCCACATAGCGTATACCACAAATCCACTTATACTGAGTGCTACTTGGGTGCAGCCAGCTTCCATCATCTGGCACAACACAACACTGTATTGGCCACACTGGTACACAGAGCGAAAGCAATCTCAGATCGTGAGAGCCTGCTGATAGAAATGAAACATCTCCAGACAGTCTTTGAGCAGAACGGCTACTCTCAGTGGCAGATAGCCACAAAGACCATCGTCGGAGCAAGAAGACCCACCGAAAACACTTGCTTTCATTTCGTATGCCGGGAACACTTCATGAAAACTTGGAAGACTTCTGGTGCTGTATGGGATAAAAAGTATCTTTCGGCCTCCCGCAAAGATACGTGACATGCTGCGATCGGTAAAAGATGACTTAGGTTTGAGGACACCTGGGATCTATTCCATACCATGTGAATGCAGCAAAGTGTATATCAATCAGACCATCAGAAAGATCAAAGAGCGCCTTACCGATCACAAACAACACCTAAGGCTGATGCAACAGCAAAAGTCTGCAATAGCTGAGCATGCCTTCGACGAAGAACACAGGATAGAGTTCGACAAGACTGTAGTGCTAGCTAGGGCCTCTTCCTTCTGGGACTCGTTCATAAGCGAGGTGTTGGAGATCTGGCTAAATGACAACAACATAAATAGGGATGGTGGGCTCTATTTGAGTGAAGCGTGGAGACCAATCATTAGCAATCTCCGACGAGAGGGAAGCAGTTCTGCACAGCAGGGTGTGGAGGGTGCAAATGACACCAGTCAGGGCGCCACAGCGGACTGCGGATTAAGCCAGCGCTCTCAGCTAACCAGAATGAGTGGGCCTTCCATCATAGCACTCCGCAAGAACATCCGGGCAGTAGGGGAGTGAGTGTCATAGTGAGCCCAATTTTGTGTGTCATTGCTGAAGGTATAACGAAAGTTCAATGGAAGTCGAGGCGGTGACAGTCAGCTTGTGACAACTAGAAGATACCTGATAAGACAGCAAAGCTAGCTGTCAAAACGTCATGTTTTTAAAGCAGCATCTGGCTGGACATCCGAGAGGATTTTATTAACTCATTATGTTTATGTTTGCTTGCATTTTTTAGGAAACATTGTTAATGTTTGTAGCAATATTGGCAAGTCAAGTCTTGTCACAATTTTCCTGCCAATCAATTTCTGGTAAAATTCTTTCACTGGACAACAAGATACATAGCTGTTTGAATAGCTATATTCAGTGTTCATTATAACTGATAAAATTGCCACCGGAACGGGCGCTCCATTGCAATCTCCCTACATCGCATCCCCTGTCCCCTTCCAACCTACTTTTGCCCTCTACTAATTTTTAATTTATATTCTTTCAGCATTCTTCATCAATTCTCTTGGCAATTTATTCCAGTCCCTCACTCGCTTTCCTACGAAAGAAAATTTTCCCACACCCTTATACCTGAAATCAAGTGCCAGCTTGTGGTTATGATCAACCTTACCCTTCCAAGCACCTCTCTTAATTTTCCCACCAATATCTTTCCACACTTTGTCACCAGTATAGGCTTTGTACACTCTAAAGATTCGTTTCGCCATCATATTCTCCAATGAATCCCACTCCAGCTCCTTTATCATATCAGTTACCGATTGTGTTCTGCGGTAATTTCTGAAGACAAATCTGGCAGCCCTCCTCTGCACTCCCTCCAAAATGTGGATCAAACCTACAACACCATATACCAGCAGTGGTGCGATCAAAGATTTGTACCCCCATTCCCTTACTTCTCTAATGCATCCCCTCATCACTCTTTCCAACAGGTGAAGGATTTTGAACCCTTTCCCTACCACCTGTCCAATGTGTCCTGCCCAGTTAAGTTTGCTAACAAATGTTATGCCGAGGTAATTTACATTTCAAGTCTTCATTAAGTAGCTCCCCCCCCCTCCCCCACTTCATAATCATACTTTAGCATTTTATCTGTGTACCTAACAAGATGGCTCTTCTTTGTATTTATCTTCATCCCATGTTCACTCACCCAGCTAGTTATCTTATCTAGATCACCCTGCAGCTGTTTACAATCTTCTGTTATTTTGATCCTTTTATATAACATTATGTCATCTGCAAACAATCTAACCTCTGACAGTAAACCATTAAAACAATCATTCATTAGAATAACGAATAACAATGGTCCCAATACACTACCCTGCGGGACTCCCATGTTCACTCCAACTTCTTTTGATACTGCATTTCCTACCCTAACTTTTTTGCTTTCTACCTTTTAGGAATTCTTCCACCCAGCCAATCAGCTTTTTTTATCAAGTCCAATAGTTTTTATTTATTTACCACCATTTTATGGTTCACTCTGTCAAAGGCCTTTGAAAGATCGAGTGCTTGACCTCCCCTGTCGATTTGACCAGAAATATTTTGCATATAGCCTACTAACCGAGATTCTCATGAATATCCTTCTCCAAAGCCATGTTGCCGACTTTAAAACCATTTACTCTCCTCATAGACACTTCTAATATGGGTGCATATTAATCTCTCCATTAATTTGCCCACAACTGATGTCACGCTGATTGGCCTATAGTTTTCAACCCTGTTTGTCTCCCCTCCTTTATGGACTGGTATCACTATCCCACTTTTCCAGTCCTCTGCTAAACAACAGGTATCCAGACTCAATTTAAATAATGTTTCAAGGTAAGGTACAAGAGTGAGTCAAATGAAAACCTTAAATATTTTTTTAAATGATATTTACTGTGCAGAAGTGGTACAAAGCTGTATCACTTTTCAACATAATCTCCCCCACGTTCAATGCAAGTCCTCCAGCACTTACAAAGTGCATAAATTCCTTTAGAAAAAAATTCTTTTGGTAGTCCACACAACCACTCATGCACCGCGTGGCGTACCTCTTCATCAGAACGGAACTTCTTTCCTCCCATTGCTTCTTTGAATGGTCCAAACATATGGAAATAACTTGGGGCAAGGTCTGGTGAGTATGGTGGATGAGGAAGACACTCAAAATGCAGGTCTGTGTGGGGCCTTGCATTGTCATGTTGCAAAAGGACACCTGATGACAGCAATTCACGTCACTTTGATTTGATTGCAGGCCGAAGATGATTTTTTAGTAGATCTGTGTATGATGCACTGGTGACAGTGGTCCCTCTAGGCATGTAATGCTCCAAAATGACACTTTTTTCTTCCCAAAAGAGAGTCAGCATAACCTTCCCTGCTGATGGTTCTGTTCGAAACTTCTTTGGTTTTGGTGATGAGGAATGGCGCCATTCCTTGCTCACTCTCTTCGTTTCCGGTTGGTGGAAGTGAACCCAGGTTTCGTCCCCAGTAACGATTCCTGCAAGGAAGTCATCACCTTCTCGTTCAAAGCGCCGAAGAAGTTCTTCACAAGCATCAACACGTCATTCTCTCATTTCAGGAGTCAGCTGCCATGGCACCCATCTTGCAGACACTTTGTGAAACTGGAGCACATCATCCACAATGTGGTGTGCTGAACCATGACTAATCTTTAAACATGCTGCAATGTCATTCAGTGTCACTCAGCAGTTTTCCATCACTATGGCTTCAGCTTCTGCAATGTTCTGTGGAGTCACAACTTGTTGCACCTGACCTGGACGAGGAGAATCTTCCACTGAAGTCACACCATTTGCGAACTTCCTACTCCATTCGTAGACTTGCTGCTGTGACAAACATGCATCACCGTACTGAACCTTCATTCTTTGATGAATTTTGATAGGTTTCACACCTTCACTACTCAAAAACCGAATAACAGAACACTGTTCTTCCCTGATGCAAGTCTCAAGTGGGGCAACCATCTTTATACTGATACTGCAATGGTATTTGTGCATCTGCACTATGCTGCCACCTACAGGCCATTCTGCATGCTGCTTGAAGCACGCGTACCAACTTACAGGATAACGGAGCTAAATTTCAATTTTTTATTACAAATTTAAGGTTTTCATTTGACTCACCCTCGTACAATGTCCCATTCTACTATCTTTAAGACATCTGTAGTAATATTATCAACACCGGCCCCTTTATGCTTTTTTAGATTCCTTAGTTCCTTCATGATAGCTTCATATTTAATTTCAAATTTTCTAATGTGCTCACCTCCAACTGTGTGGATAGGCTCGTTTTCAGATATAACCCCTGAATTATTGTCCCTAATGGTCTCACTGAACCAGTTACTTAATAACTCTGCCTTTTTCAAATCCTCAGTTACTTCTTCTCCATCCTTATCTTTAATTGTCTCAATACCCTCTCTTCCCTCAGTTTCCTGATAGAGCTATAGAAATTTCATGATGCATCAGTCAGAGGTCCCCCTGCACCAATAATATTCTTCATAAACTCATCCTTAGCCAGTTTCTTTGACATTATTAATTCCTTGGTTAATTGTATCATGACTTCTCTACTGCCTTCTGTTTCTTAACTCTGTTATGTTCTCGTCTCAACAATCTCTTTAACCTCCTCACCTCACGGTTATCGTTTGAAGGTTCTGTACTTCTCTTTATTCTCTGTTTTGGAATAAACATTTCTTCACCCTTTTTTTTTATTATTTCCTTGAACTCTTCCCACTTTGTCTCCACTGTACCTGTACTATTCTTCCATTTAATAAAATTAACCCTGAAATATCTTTTCAGATCCAAGATTTGTGCCTTTCTATAATTGTTATCCATATCCCCCTTCACTGGCCACTGGTTTACTGAATCCCCTTATATCCATCTCAACTGGCATTATGATCACTTATTCCTTCAGTTACTTGAAACCCGATTAGGTTATCATCCGGCTTTATTAGGAAAATATCCGACATGTTTGGTCTCCTTGTTTATTGCTCAACCACCTGTGTAAAGCCTCCTTCCCTTACTAAGGTATTTGCAAATCTCTGTTCCTTTGTATTATTATCTTATTTCCAACCCATCTGACACCTGGTAGGTTCAAATCCCCACCAATAATAACCATTCTATGTTCACTTCTGAACTCTGAATATGAATTTAGTTTCTACCCAAGAGTCTCATCTTTATCATTCATTTTACCACTACGGTAAGTAGCCAACACCCTGATTTTTTCTTTTTTATTTCCCCAGAAGTGTACCCCAAGTAACACATGGTCATGATCTCTAAACACTAGTGAACTGTAGTAGTCTCATTAACTAGTATCAATACTCCTCCCCCAGTTGCTCCCCTATCTCTGTGGTACACTCTGTACCATTGGCAAAAACCTCATTGCCTAGTACTCCTCCTTTTAACCAGGACTCTACCCAACAAATACTTGAGGTTCATGTATCTCTATTAGATTTACAAACTCCATTACTTTGTTCATTATACTTCTACAGTTTACCAGTAACACTCTTATCACTCTCTTTGAGATATTTCAGCATTAACATTGCCTTCACAGATCTGCCTCCCCCTCCCCCCTTACCTGTTATTGTTTCAAAAGATTATTCTATTTTTAGTATTAGTGATTTTTCTAACTATGGATCTACACTCAGTATCTCTACGATTTCCTATTGTTACCCCCTCACCAACAGCCCTTAACTTAAAAAAGGCAGTCCCCACCCCATCACCACGGGAAGTGGGCTCCCTCACAGCCCTAGCCAACAACTCAAAGTATTCCCTTGCCCCTCCTATTTAGGTGTAGGCAATGCCTAGTGAAACCCCACCTATCAATGGTCTCCACAGGCACAACATCCATGACAGAACTAATGCTGTTCCCAAGCAGCACCTCCGTCTCCACATTTACCCGCCTCACAGCGTGGTTCAATTGCGGTTGGTCATGGTGACTTAAAACTTGGATGAGCTCCACCCTAGTGTGCTATGCCTCCTTCAAAACTTTCTTCAAGTCACTCTCTGTACTATAATTAGCATTTCTATCAATACTGTTCCCCGCACCTCATACTATCACTATTCTATCCTCCTTGGTGAAATCCTTACAAAGTGAACCTATATCCTCAATCACCTGACCTAAAGTTGTACTAGGTTTGAAAAAACTTGTGACCTGGTAACCTGTGCCCAGCTGATCCTGCAAAAGAGGGCCTACACCTCTCCCGTGACTACTACCTAGCAGCAGGACCCTTTTCTTCCTATTTTTTCTTGTATGCACCTATTCCTAAAGGCCTGCCGTACCTTACCTACTCCTACATCTACATGAGGCTCCTCCCTCGACTCTGGTAAAAGGTGAAACCTAATTTACACAACAATTTCTGGAGTATCTGGCTTCTTCATCCTATTTACCATTTTTTCCCTACAACCTCTTATCAGCTCCCAACCATCCTTATCTCTCCTTCTCCATACCCACCATTTCTATCTGCCACTATAGGCTGAGTCTCCACAGACAAGGCCTCCGCAGGATTTTCCACCATAGGCCATGCCTCCACAGGCTTAGCTTCAAGGGCCCTGATTCTTTCTAACAACATTCTAATCGTTTATTCTTTCTCCCTCATCCTTATGCCCATCTCCCTGAGCCTTTCATCCCTAATACAAAGTGGACAAAACCATGGGAGAGCCTCATTTATTTTCCGTGTTCCTTCTCCACTGCATGCCCAATGAAACTACTCCTTACACCCACTGCACCCCATACCATTCTTCATGTACCTGCAACAGGCGCCACACTTTCCAGATATGATTTTTCCAAAGTACCCTAAATACCTTCCAAACAAATTTTAAAGTAGCAAGAACAATATTATATTACAGATTAAAATATGGTAATACCGTTGGTGGATTAATATTGAGTGATTCTAATTTAGGACAGTTTAACCAGATTACTCATACAACAACTACTTTATTCCCGATAGCTGTAACTACACTAGTACATCACTGACCTGGAATAGTACCACTAACTCTGCTATATATAAGTTGATCAACAATTTATTAAACAATTTCCCTACTCTACTGCCCAGGTCTACACACACACACACACGACTTTTAATGGGATTTGGGTCTGTCATTTTGTAGGATTAACCATAATGTTTTTGTCAGTTGTATGCAAGCTGGGTGTGAATCAAGGCTAAATTGGTCTGGATACATCTAACTAGAGCCAGTAAAGTCTAATATGCAAACATTGTTTCAAATGGAATTTTTGCAGGAGTGCACGACTCAAAACAGCTGAAAGAACTTTCTGGATAGCTAAAAAAATTTTGGTAATAAATCATTTGGAATTTTCTTTGAAAGTGCTGGAGGCATTGTTAAATGAAACTGTATTGATATTAGAGCAACTTTTCTTTGTTCCTGTTAACTTTGGTTTTGATACATTTTAAGAATTTGTAAATTCAGGTACGAACATCATTAACGTTAGATTGATGGCAATCTGGTTTGGTTTTGAAAAAAATAATAAACTACCTATGTAAAGGTGAAACATTGGTGATTCAAATAATTATCCCACAGGAAGTAAAATGTAAAAGTGAAACTCCGGTGACATGAACTATCATCATACAGAAGTATGCCATGCTGTTTATTCACACCCATTATCCTCACCAGAATGAGCTAATACAACGTGGAAAGCATATAAATAATTTATGAACTATGAGGATGAAAACTGTCCATGGGGTTAGGATAATCAGTTAACACCTCAATTATAACTGTGTTGTGCCTTGGATATAAGATTGTTCTAAAGTTTTTGGTCGCCACCATTCTGAAACCCTCAAAATGGAAAGGGAAGTTCATTAAATGAAAATCACCGATTCTAATTTCAAAGTACAAAATATCACTGTATTCTTAAGAAAAATTTATAAGTTCGAACAATCTTTTGGCCAATTTGAAATCATCACCAAATACTTTGACTGCAGGTTATGATGAGCAATCAGACCAGACCAAACCCCATTACTAGTTGAAAGTCGCATGAAAATATGAATTGTTCTGCCACACTCCACAAAATCTAAAGATGTCTGCCTACATTGCCTCACACCATGCTTCCACAACGGTCTTACCTTGCTAAGCGAGCCTGGACCAACACACATTCTGTTCCAATGGTTTCCAACGACAGACAACAAATAGTCGCCGTTGTTCGTATAAGTAACCTAGCGTCGGTTAGCCAAGATTCTTCTGCCACAGCCAGTCATGTGACCTCCCGAAGTGTGAAAATGATGTATCCCTGCGCTTCTGATTTCATCATACTTTTAACTTTAGTTACTCAGAATATTCCTATTGATCTGAAATTTTGGCAATACCTAGATTGATTAGAAAGTGTTAATTTCGATACTTATGAAAATTTTCATAGCTTTAATAGTTTGGCCGTAAAAAAATTATTTTCTGTCTAACTCAAAAACTGCTTCTAACTTCCACAATTTTGCAGCTACAAAGCTGAAACAACTTTTATTTTACTTCTAATTTATTTCTCTTTTGTATGGTACTAATAACACTATGTTTACTTTTTTCTAACAAGTTAAACCAAGGTTGAGCCAAAATGTTGTGCAATCACGATTTTCAAACCCGGATATAACTACCTGACATCTGTGTAACCTACTTTATATGATTCTACGTGTTCTAATTTGAAAGTTGTGTAAACATGCAGTCACTACCTAATTTCTTCGATTTATTATGAATTTCTTTAAAGTCGTCCACTTGAATGCTTTCCGTCCTAGCCATCTTGCTAATGTATTCTTACCACCAAAAATCTTACAAAACTTTAATGTCTCCTAACATGACCCAATGACTTCATGAATTTAAATAAAACTTACTGAAAACTGTTAGTATTATATTATGCTTTATTTTGAATATAGTTTTTTCAACTGTTTCCCTTTTTCCTTTTCCCATGTATTCAACGTTTTTACATATTGCTCTAAAATCGACCTTTCAACTTTAGTAAACTATTCCAAACTTTACTATGTTGTGTAAGCCAAAATCATGGGGTTTTTATCCTGCTAAAAAACTGACTTTCTATCTACCAAAATACGACCTCTAGAATTCCAAATGTATAACTGCGTCTAAAGTTTTCACACCAGCTTCCAACTTTTAATGTATTTTCTGGCTATGGAATTTCTATCATCATTTTACCAGTCATAATTCAAAATGTCTCTAAAAATAAATGCAATGTATATTTTTACGGAATATTCAAAAACCAAATCCTAGATATGCTAATATCATGTTCTGACTTTCTATAGCTGTTTAACTTGATTTTTGGCTTGAATTAACTAAGTAACTGACTTTAAAACTGAAGTGCCATGCTATTTAATTGAGCCCATTGTTCTGTAAATAAATTTTGTTATGAAGTTTGCGTAATTTTAGGTTACCTTACAGAACATGTTATAGTGATGTCATAGACTAGAACAAATAAACCAAATCTGATATACCATATGTAATTGAGTGTTTTGCTGGTAACTAGCAGGAGTAATTAATTATTAACCAGTGATACCTTACATCTTTTGGGGATGTCAAAGGAGTAAGCCTTCTCTCCAACAAGTGTATTGACGTGTCTCAAAATTAGTCCTCACAAGGTCTTCTCATTTCAAATAGAAATTATTAATCAATTTACTTTAAGTAGCCTGCAATTACAAATTCTGAGAATTTAAGCTATGTAGGTAACTGCAATTAACCATCTATTACTTACCTTTAAAATTGAATCTACAAATATTTGGTCCTCATTTGTATCCAGCAAGCGAATAAGAACAGCTATCTTCTCATCCACAGAACCTCTATTCAAGTGAGTAAAGAGCCTTATAAATGTTTCAAAGTCCAATTCATCTCCACGTCCAAAAAAGTAGTGTAGAATTACTTTTAGAAGATATTCTTCTGCAACATCTTGCCACACTTTCTGAAAGCAAATTTTTTAAACATAACTTTAAAATAAACTTTTTATATTTAACACCAAGAGTATAAAAGAATTTTATGGAAAAATTTCATTGTCTATAGATATTAAAACAATTCATCACAAGCAATTAAGTCTTTAAACATATCCAACAGATCGTTTAATTCAGAGACTTCTAAAGAAACAATGAAATTCCTTCATGATAAATTTAGTAATTAATTATAAATAAACATATTAGAAAGAAGTGAACCATAGCACACCAAAGTGCCTGAAGGCAGGTGAGTAAATTTTACAATCCAGAACCTCTGGAAGTTATGATATGAGGTGGGATGAAAGTGGTTAGTAAAAGATAGGACAGAAAGTATGAAGTCATTACCTCAGAAAAAGACAAAGGGCTAGGTTGTGAATGGGGTTATGTCTTAATGTGAATCAATTAAGAAAAAAAAGTTTTTTTCTGTTTCAATGGAGAAGCTCTAATGGCAAGCTCTACAGAATTTCATGAAAACTTTTTACAGTTGAAGCTTTTGAGGCAAATGATAAAACACTGCTGACATCTGACATAATGCCTAGGTTTAGGGAAATGGTGAGATAAATGTAACTATCAAATGTTATTTTTGCAAAGTAATTGGTTTGCGGCAGAAAGCTCTGTAAGTTGCTTCTGGACTGGAAAATGTCAACAAATAGTAAAGTAACCCAAACTTGGGAGTAGCAGCAAATAAACTTCAAAGAAAGGTTTTAAAGCATTTTATTTAAAAAATCCTCACATTACTTTACTCCATTACTTAGTTAGGAAATGATGCTTCATAGTTTATTAATATTAAGAACAGGGTAAAAAAAAGGCCACAATTTACCATGTGTGAAAGCAGCAAAACATACAATGATAACTTTATTGCGAAAAACTTTTACTCCTGATTAAGAGCACTAAAAAAAAAAACAAAAAAATTATGTTGAGCAAAATGCTGTTCATTATTTCTTTCGCTGCTCTTAAAATGATTGAACCATTGTTTTTTAGGGTCAAATATTAGCTATGTAACCAAAAAATCAAGTTTCAAGGAACAGAAAAAAAATATATTTGAGAACAAAGTCTTTATCAGCATTAGGTACAACATCACATATGATATAATGCAGGGTTTCTCAAACTTATAGCTCCATGTACCCCAGTAAAATTACCCAAGCTTTAGTGAACCTCCTTTAAAAAACTGTTAAAAAAAAAAAAAAAAAAAAAAAATTATTTTACAAAATTGATGAAGCCACAAAGAGCAACATGTTATTAATTAATTTGATTGATGGGCTTGTTTCTTTTTGCAGCTTGAGTCGATTTTAGAATCATTTTGCTCATGTTCAAGCTTGATTTTTTTTTTTTTTTACTTATGGCTTTACACCTTGTCAACACTGAGGTCATTAGAGGTGGGAAAGGGCTAGGGACAAGGAACAGGAAGGAATTCCACCATGGCCTTTTGAAGGAAGCATCCCGGCATTCACCTGGAGTGATTTGGGGAAACCACGGAAAAACCAAATCTGGATGCCCAAAGGCGAGGCCAGAGTGTTAACCACTCACCTACCATTATTGGTTTCACACTTCAGACAGCCAGTCAGCCGCCATAATGTAAATCTTATTGCGAACCCCCAACCATCAACTAGTGAACCACTAGGTTTTTCACGTACCCCACTTTGGTAAACCCTGGTATAATGGATATGAAATGCCACCATCTCCCTCCAATGCCCAGCCATTGCAATGTTTTCCAATCTATGATGCATGATATACAGTTCCATTCTGCTGACATGGTTAGCATTTCACTCAAAAGTGGTGACAGAGTGCAATCACGGAACTATCATGTGAAAACATTATGTTTACTCATTTAGTTATCAAAAAATACTACCTTAACATACAGATGATTGTTTTTCTGCAGTTAGTTTACTGTTGATTTCTCTTTTTAATCATTCTTCTTCACTCTACTCACTGTTTATGGAAAGGGATATATCTATCACTATGTATACTGTGGTGCAAAATTCACTAACACCTATTTTTACATTATGTGAATTTTTCACTTTAAAATGTTTAATTATTTGAGGCAAATTGTTCTCAACATCGCTCAATTTATTAGACTCAGACTCAGTTATCTGCAAAAGAAAACTTTTCAACTCCTTTATGCTCAGAATCATCTCTAACCTTCCATGTACTATTCCCAGTTGCTGCTCAACTATCATAGCCAATGTATTTTCTATACACATCCAACATGTTTTTCCTGTGCGTCCTATCTTTCAATAATTTCTAATTTAGCTCCTCTTTTTTCCTTACAGCTTTATGCCTTGTTGTGGTCGTTAGAGGTGGTAAAGAACTGAAAGCAAGGAATGAGTTGAAGGAACCACCCTGGCATTCATCTGGAGTGATCTTGGAAAACAAAAATCTGGATGGCCGGTTGGGGACTCAAAACTGCACACTCTTAAATGCAAGACCAGATCTTGCTTCATCGTATGAGTTGCCGAGTTATTCTCTGATAATTTCCACAGTCAAATCTAGCTGCCCTCTTTCGCACCTCCCTCCAACTCTTGTATTTGACACCCATATTGTAGGTTCCATAATGCTCCACCTCATTGAAACAATGGCTTGAATAAGGTTTTGTATGCCACTCCTTGATACACTGTACAATCATGCAAGATGTTAAGTTTACTATCTATGTACCTAGTAAGCCAATCTTTTTTGGTAATTAATTTCTTTCCATGTTGATCTTCCCAACTAAATGTCCTGTAGAGATCACTGTAGCTTCTCATTATAGCTAATGTAATAAAATTTCCACTGGGTACAACCTAACTTATGATGCTAATAAATTCATTCATTAGAATAATGAACAGCA
Organism: Vandiemenella viatica; assembly: GCA_031002005.1. Lineage (NCBI taxonomy): Eukaryota > Metazoa > Arthropoda > Insecta > Orthoptera > Morabidae > Vandiemenella > Vandiemenella viatica. The sequence goes on along the minus strand of CM061920.1, from coordinate 249,448,769 downwards.
ACCCTGTGACATTTCCATTCTTATATCTTCCTCCTCTGATACTGCATTTGCTGCCTTGACTCTTTGCTTCCTACATCTTAAGAATTTCTCCAACCAATTAGCCATTCTGATTTCGACAATCATTCTGTGGCTTAATTCCTAGATGCCTAGAATAGAGTCAGTGCTACATGATAAATGTCTGCCTCCCCTAGTCCATTTTATGTGAAACAGCTTGTACATATCCCACTGAAATTCACATGAAAAACTTATCATGCTCATATTACTGACAGTTTCTTTCCTCACAGACAGTTCTGGGTTGGCTAGATAACAAGCTCCTCATCATCTTATCGACCACAGAGATAAAACTAATCAATCTTTAATTCAGAATCACATTTGTAACCTTTGCATTATGCAGGAGTACTACTAAGACAGATTCACAGTCGTCTTTTATGCAGGAGGTCTCAATATTCAGTCTAAATAATATTTCTGGATACAGTGAGACATTGGATCAATTTTTCTTTAACATTGATATTATAATATCTAAACGAGACTATTTACCATACAAAAGGCTCAGGGTCTGTTTCTAATTTCTTATTTTCCTCATTTCTATTTTAATGGAAATACTCCTGCTGTTATATTTTCCATACTAATTCTGAATGGCAATTCCTAGGTCTCATCAAATCAGTTGCTCAGTATGGCTGCTTTTTCATATATACAGTCACTTCTTTCCCATCCTTATACAGAATTGTCTGAATGGCCTCTCTTATACTTGATTTTCTAAGTCACAGAAACTTGTAGTTGCACCATTTAGCATTTCCCTTCTAAGCATAGATTCTGTCTGTTGGAGGACAAATCAATGCACACTTTCTAATCACCTTGTGTCAAAACACTCATGGTTAAATTGCTTACCTCTCCACAAGTATGAAGTAAAGACATATCGCACTATCGTTGATGATTCAGCTGTCTAATGGGGACTTGAGTGCTGGTGCCCCTTTAATTGTCAAATAGGCTTGAATGGCTTGCCATCAGGTATCACCTTCTCACTTCTTTCATATATATAAATTAGGATGGGAAAATGAACCACCACTAACCTTAGATGATGGCTGTATGGCATGAACATGCAAAAAAAATGACAACACAAATGAATGTAATTTTTTTGATCTTAGCCCTTTATCAATAAGAGAACATAATGGAGGATGGATGTTGTAGGAGATATGTGAGGCAGTCTCCTACCCTCCATAATGTTCTCTTGTTGATAAAGATCTAGAACCTGAAAATTACTATGTCATTTGTGCTGTCTTTTTGGTGTGTTCACGCCACACAACCATCACCTAAGGTAAGTAGTGGTTCATTTTCCTATCCTAATTTGTGATTCATTTTCACTGTTTGTTCCTATTTTTTCTATGGTTAATATATATAACTTAAAAACAGTACCTTCATTATGACAGCTATTATTCTTATCACATCAAACACACACTTTCCAACAGTCTTGGAATTCGTGATAGGTGCATATGTTCTAACCAGCAGTCCCTCCAATAACATCAGCCAAGCTCTGATATCTCATAATTACCAACCAAATTTAGTTCATAAACAATGTTCACATGCCACATCACAATCCACTAACTTATTAAACAACCCAAACCATCAAAAACCAACCACAGTATAGTTATGTTCACTCGGTACTTTCCAGTCCTGGAATCAATTAACCGAGTGCTTTGACAAGATTATGATTTCCTTTGAGCCTTTCCTGAAATGAAAACCTTCCTCCCAAAAATCTTCCCTCAGCTACCTAGAACCTGCTTCAGTAGACCTACTAACCTCAGCCACTTCCTAGTCAATAAAAATTGGGCTTCCATGGCTTATAAGACAACTAAATGGCTCCTTCTGTGTAACAGATACCACTGCTAATTATTCAACATGCACCAATCTTTACTACCTTCACCAAACTAGTATATGGGGGAAAGCTTCGCCATCATATGGCTTGCCACATGTGTATACTCCCATCAAGTATAAGCTAACCAGCAACCACTGCTTAGTCCCAAACATAGGTCTGACCATGAATATGCTGGCCATCAGAATGAATGGACACAAACTGTATTTACCCACCACCCAGTATCTCATCATGCCACCATACATGATACAAACAATTTCAATTCTTGCTTCATAGTCTGTGCAATCAGAGTCCTCTCAGACTGAAGCAGCATCTCTGAACTCAGATGGAAGGAACTGGCATACCTGTATAAATTGGATAACAGACAATTGCTGGATCTTAATTTAACATAATGCCCAGTGACCTTCCTTCCCCTCCACACATTCTCCACTGCTCACCAGAGCTGTTCAGCTTAGATTTTATTATTTTGTATGTATACAGATTATATATTTCATATTCATATGAAAGATAAAAAAAATACTGGTTAATAATAACATTTTTTGCCACCCGTTAATGTGTCAGTGACTTCTTTCAGCGAAATGTTTCCAGTTTTACAATTTTTTGGTTAATACATTCAAACTCTAACCCACTATTCCTGCCTTATTGATTTTTTTTCCCACAACACAAGCAGCCACCCAAGGGTCTGCGACTTCAATTGGCTTCCAGGCAACTAGAGCCCCTTTTGTTGAAGAATGGTTATGAGCTCTATATTTATACACGTTTTCCATATTTCGACGCTGCAGCAACCTTCATCTTTAGCAAAATAATAATTCCATGATTTGTTGAAAGGTTTTCTATTGGCTGCGCATTCTGCCCCTGTCGTAGGCGCCTTAACCTAATCTGGTAGTTATACAGGGTACCTACAGTTTAATGAGGAATCCGAACCGCAGAAGTGTTCTGGTGTACTTACGTTACACAGTAAGCTGTGCCAGAGGTGAAGGTTGGTTTAAGGGCCTATTAAAATCCACACTGAGACAGGGATTTGAACCAGGGACCTTCTGATCCCCATTCACACACCTTAACCACTGAACCATTAGACCACTCTTCATATCTGATAAGTGGTGGTTATTCCCCTATCCAAATATATAACAACAGACAACATAATTAATACATATATACCAAACAACACTCAAAGGTCTCCAGATCCACTGCAAAAATTTCAGGTTATTACACAGCAATAGCTTGCTGTGTATTACAAAACCTTTTAGCATTTCAAACAAATAGTATAACCATAAACTTAATATTAAAATGGGTGCACAGACTTCAGTGGTCGTTGTCGATGTTATCTTGGTTGTCCGGGTTGAACCGTGTCAAATTATCAAAACCTAAGAAAATGATGGCCGAAATGTTAGGTTTCGATAATTTGACGTGGTTCAACCCGGACAACCAAGATAACATCTTAATATTAAAATATCTTTCAAGAAAAAATTGTGTGAGTAAGTAGAGGTGGAAGTTGAACCATTAAAGTAAACAAAGATCCACGAACATTTTCACAGATACTATGATTAAAAACAATCATTCCGATGTCACATTTAAAGGGTTGGAAAATTTTATTTAGGTCTAATGCAGTTTGAAGATTTTTTATTCTAACCAGACAAGTAGGTGACATCATGCAATACGCCAGCACATGTGTGCAATTAATAAGATTTTAAGGCAATAAAAGAAAGGCACTTATTTAATTAGATAAGCACATGTAAACAAGCAATGCCTTGTCAACAGATAAACTTTATAACAAAATTTGGAGTTAGTATTGTTAATGAATAAGCTAAGAAAGCATAAAGGAGTTGGCACAAAAAATATTACTACATATGTATTTAGGATAGGGATGTAGACCATTGTAACATGTCTTGAAACTTTTTGTTTTTTGTTGTTTTTTTTTGTTTTTCTAAGCCTACAGACTTGCTGCTAATTAGAGGATTGGAATAGTACTTGAATAGGTGGTTGTAAAGAGATGACCTATCCAATTTTAAAACTTAAGCTGATCTTTCCAAACATTTTGGGACAAGATTGGCCAAATTACAAAATTTTAAAACTTTTGCCACATTATCATCGTCATTGATTAAAATAAGGGACATATCGTTGGCAAGGCCAACGACTGCCCTTAAATCTAAAAATAACACACATTTGGTTAAAATATGGCACATCATTAAAGGTACGCCACAAGCATCACATTCCAGTGGATCCTCTTGGCGCGGAGAAGAAAACCATGTGACGGAGGACAATACCTTATACGGATGCGAGTAAGGAGAACTTTATCCCTCCTCGCCCGCTGGTAGGAGCAGCTCCACAGCTGAACGGTCAGTTTGACCAGCCAGGGCTTATTATGCTTTACCTCCAGCCACTACCTGTGTCAAATATCAAAAACAATTCTTTTCGCCAGAGGCACGGTCTGACTTTGGAACCGGAGCAAACTCAAATCTGACTTTTTTACAAGCTAATTTGGCAGCTTCATCAGCTACCTCATTCCTTCTGATCTCCACATGGCCCAGTACCCAGCAGAATATAACCTCTTTTCCACAAGATTGGAGGAAAAGGATGTTGACGTGATTGACCTGGATCAAACGATCTGCTTGGTACATGTTTCCTAAAGCCCGAATATAGCTGAGGGAATCACAGCATACGATGTACTTCATATCGCTGCTTACCTTCATATGCTGGAGCGATTTTAGTGGAGCATAACACTCAGTGGTATAAATACTGCATCTGCTATCAAGCTTGTATTTGTAAGTCGTTTGGGGGAACACTAGGGAGCAGCCTACTTTGTTAGCCTGCTTAGACCCATCCGCATATACCAGGGTAAAAGCATGATGTTGATTTAAAATATCTCTAAAAACATTCATAAAAACATTTTAAGGGGTAAACAGTTTGTAATACCGAGAATGATCTAAAATTATTCTGGGCCTCTTTCAAAGCCAGGGAGGAGATTTACTCCAACCTTGGTGATAAAATGAGGGCAGATAAAACCATATTCTTCTAAAATAGCCCTTGTATGCTAGCTGAACGGTTTGGTTGCGGTTGGTGTAGTGCCATTCGTATTTTGGATGGGCTACTATGTCGTATTTGGGACTTCCATGTGTAGCGGCAATATGTTTATAGTGTCACACCATGAGGCGATGCCGGCAGATGGAAAGTGATGGCTCACCAGACTCGGCACATATGCTGGGTATCGGGCTGGTGTGGTAGGCACCTGTGGCAAGCCAGATTCCTGCATGGTGTTAAAACGGTGTTCCTCAAGGTAAGGTGAGGCTCTAGTAAAAGACTTCTGCTATGAGTAAAAAGTACACAATGGTTTTCTCGGCAGAGAAAGGAAAACTGGTGTGCACTGGCCATTCATCCATCCTGTTCAGAATGAGTTGTAGCTGCCGCTCAGCACTTCTCATACTGGACAATATACAACAAATTAAAAAATAATCCACATATAAGGAGTACTGTATGGGACTCCTTATTATGGCCGAAATACTATTTATAGCAATGGCAAAAAGGGTCGAACTTAAAACTGACCCTAGGGGACACCATTTTCTGAATAAAAAGATCTGAAACTTCACAACTGACAAGGTACCAGAAGCAACGTCCAGATAAAAATGATATTGAAAAATGGGGCAAGTTTACCCTAAAACCCTATTCATGGAACTGTTTTAAACTTAGGCCTTTTCAATATAAAAAAAAAATACAGACAAGGTGTTGGCTGTGGATGAACGCATGCTGTATCGCTGCTTCTGGCAGGATCAGGTTGTCCAAGGTATAATAGAACTTCCTGAATCCACACTGAAAGCGGCTCAGCAGACTATGGGACTCAAGACACCAGACGAGGTGGCGATTTACATCTCCAGTGTCTTCCCCTCACAGCTTGTCAGAGCAATACAACGATAGCTGTCTGGCAACAATTTGTCTTTCCAAGGTTTCAAAATGGGCATTAGCGCTGCTTCTTTCAACGAGTCGGGGAAGTGTCTCCCGGTCCATATATGATTAAAAATATCTAAAAGGTACTCTTTAACATCATTACCAAGATGCTTCAGCCTCTCATACTGGATTATATCAGGTTCTAGAAAGGTGTCCTTGGCACTGTTTAAAGCCGACTCCAGCTCCCAGGATGAAAATGGGCTATTATACATCTCTGCATCTGACGAATCGAAGCACAACATGCACCTTTCGACAGCAATTCTTCGATGCTGGGCCCAAAGGTCCAAATTAGCAGATGAAGTGATGGCAGCAAAATTCTCTGCCATGAGCTGTTCATCAGTAACTACACGTCCGAGATCCAGTAATCCAGATAAGGGTTGGCAGGAGTACCTTCCAGATACATGGCGGATGGACTCCCATATTTTTGATGATATGGTGGAACAATTATTTGAGCTCACAAAGTTCTGCCATGACCTTTTCTTACTCTCTTTAATAGCCTGATGTGCCTTAGCTCTGGCAATACGGAACGCTGCCAGGTTTTCGGATGTTGGATACAACCTAAAACGACGCAACGCCTGTCTGCGACCCTGAATAGCAGAACAACATTCATCGTTTCACCAGGGTACGAGCGTCCTTTGCAGCATTCCGGAGCTATTCGGCATGGAAACATCAGCTGCCTGGTGAATCACTTCCATAAAGTGATTCACCTTCTTCTCATCATTGTTATACTCCGTAAGAGTAATGGAGCGGTGGTAGAGTTTCCCATCAGCTTTGCCGACGTTCCATTTGCATCGGTTATTGGCTCCTACACATTCACACTCAATATGCCTCCATTTAGGGAAGGGGTCACTTCCATGAAGGTAGTGATCCACGTCTCACTGAACGGAATCCACAAGGAGAGCACAACGAAAGACCAATGGCAGAGGACGAACCGGAAGCAGTGGTGAAGTGGGTCATTTGATCTGTATTCAGGATACAAACTACCTCTTGCTCCATTAATCTACCAATTACTCGGCCTCTGGGGAAATTTGAGTTCGAGCCCCACAATGCACTGTGTGTGTTTAAGTCTCCTAAGAGGAGGAATGGCTGATTAAGCTGCCACAAGATATTGGAGAGGTCGTCATAATCGACGGGCGCATTAGGTGGTAGATAAATGGAGCATACGGTCAGTTTGATGGGACCATGTGTCCTCACTGCCACTGCTTGTAGGACAGATGTGAGAGCTATAGGTTTAGAGCGGATAGTGTTTCGAACAAACACAGCCACTTCCGCCCCTCCCCCCTCGCTCAATCACCCTCGGTATTGTCCTTTCTGTACATGTCATATCCTCTTAGCACTGGATCGTGTGTTGGCCTAGAATGTCTCTCCTGTAAACAGAGACACAATGGGTTAGACCATGCTAAGTGTTGGACTTCCTCTTTGTGAGTCTGAAACTCATTGATATTCCACTGAAGTATGGGAGCCATCCTTACCTATTTAACCTCACTTGCCCCGGTTCAGGAGGGCAGTCATTCATTGACTGCTGAGGAACAGGACCAGAATTGTCCACCAGCGTTACTGTGTCTTCACGATCTGAAGACACCTCGCATTCAGAAAAGGCCTCGGAGGCTGGAGGGTTTTTCCTCCACTGAGACCTTCTTTCTTTCTTCTCCGAACTACTTGGTAGCCTGGGAGGTGAAGAAGAGATTTTAAAAATGGTGTTGGGTCCATATGTTAAAACATTGGACCCCGGATCTTCTGATCTGTTTGCCTTTCACTGTAAGCTGATGGTATTACTGCTGCTGAAACCGTTGCGGGACTTTCTGCTGTTGCCGGTGGTACTGATGATTCTGCTGTCCAAGTGGTCGGGATTGCAAATGTGTTGCTACCAACATCTGTCGTCTTTGGTGTTATGACCCTGATGGGCTTGGCATCACATTTGCATTGACATGAGCACATTGTACTTGTGCCCATGTCTGCAACTGACGTCTGGGTAGTTTCTTTCTTGATTGGAGTTGATAACATCTTCAAGAAGCTGGTAGTGAAGACAGGTGGAGCCAGAGTTTTATATCATTTCTTGGCTTTGCTGTACGACATTCGCTCTTTTGTTTTTAACTCCTGTATCTTTTTTTCTTCCAGATACACTCGACACTCCCTGCTCCAGGTTGGATGTGACCCGGAGCAGTTGACACACCTGTGGGGGGATACATCCAATACCAGGCTCGTATGCTGCTTTTCCACATTTCCCACAGGTGGGGTTGCCTTTACAGGTTGCCGTTGTATGACCGAACCACTTGCACATAAAACAGCGCATTGGGTCAGGTGCATACAGGCAAAAATTGAGCTTCAAATAGCCTGCCATGATATCTTTCGGCAAGGTCAGAGTGTCAAACATCAGGACGAAGGTGGCAGTCTTCTCAAGACTGCCACTAACCCTCTGCATAATCTGACGAACCTCGACCACATGTTCTGTTGACCATTCCTTAAGGAGTTCCTTGGTCACTAAATCGATTAGGTCCCAGCAGGTGACAACACCTCTACTCGAATTTAGAGTTTTTTGGAGTTCACACTTTACTGCTAACTCCCTGAGCTTCTCAAACTTGAGGAGGAGGACAGCCTGCTTCTAGGTGGATGTTTCCAAAAGCATTCCTCAGCTTTTTGACTGATTTCAGGGTACCTGCAATACCCTCTAAACCTTTCTTGATATAAATGGAGAGACCTTTTCAATAGATCCCTCCACCCTTGACATTAAGACAAAGGGATTATTGATTTGATAATCCTTGCTGTTACAGCCTACATTGTCTGAAGGAGGGCTTCCCACCCTCACCCACTTAACACTTCTTTGGGGATTAGGTTTTGCCTGTAGTGTGCCCAAGGTGCAGGTAAAAAAAGAAGTTTTATTTTTTGGGGGGATTTTGTCCCACAAGTTCAGAGCAACTACATGTTGAGTTACATGGAGCCTCTGCATCACGCCCAACACAACAGGGGTGCGGCAGGTGCCCCAAAGGTTGTACGCTAGCGGGTGGTTTGCCTCACCACCAAACCACCTCCTTGGAACGTTACTCACCTTGAGATTGAGATTTTTGTTATAGAGGTTTGTAACGTCCTCGTGATCTGGGTGATGAAGCTCCATACTACGGGTACACCAAACCTGTACCTGTCACTTGCAAATCAGATCCCTGCGGGGAAAAAACTGAGTTCAATTACCATCTGCATGGCCAAATGTAAAGGAGTCTGCCACACAGGCGGCAAAATAAAATCCTAAAGTACTGATAAAAATGCCATCTGCATGGCAAACTGTAAAGAGGTCGGCCATGCAGACAGCAAAATATTAAAACAATGGCTGTAAATGGGACATAAAAAAGAAACACAAACACTGACTGGATGCCTGTAAAAAAAAAAAAAATTCAACCAGAATAAACAAGCGTTAAAACAACAAACTAGCTGTAAAAGAGCAAACATTTCGGTGGGTTGTCCTGGAGAGACGAAAGCTGTGTGTCAGAGCACAGTAGCCTATGTGAAGGTGAGTAAGGAGAACCTAATCGCCTCAGTTTGACCAGCCAGAGCTTCTTACGCTTAACTTCCAGCCACTGCCTTTGCCATACATTTTTAAAGACATTCCTCTTCACCACCAAAGCAAGGTCTGACTTTGGGACAGGAGCAAAGTCAATTCTAAACTTGTCACAGGATAACTTGGCAGCTATATTGACTGCCTCATTTCCCTGATTCCCATATTTAATTTAATTGCAATGTAGCACAGGCTCTGGTGGCAATTTCCCTACACACCCATCTTCCCCCTATCCTGCACCCACCTACATTTGCCCTCTACAAATTTTATCTTTAAATTCTTTCAAAGTTTTCAGTAAATTATTCATCATTTCTCTTGGTAACTCATTCCAATCCCTGACACCCTTACCTAAAAAAGAGAATCTTCCCACACCCTTGTGCCTGAAATCGAGTGCCAGCTTGTGGTCATGGTCATTTTTTCCCTTCCATGCACTACTTTTCATACCTATTGCAATATCTTTCCATGCCTCATCACCAGTATATGCCCTGTACACTCCCATGACCCTCCTCCTGTCTTGCAATGAATCCCATTTCAGCTCCTTTATCATATCTGCCACTGATTGCATTCTGCGATAATTTCCAAAAACAAATCTAGCAGCCCTTCTTTGCACCTTCTCCAACTCCTGTATTTGATACGTAAAATGAGGGTCCCATACTACACTACCATATTTGAGCAATGGTATCACCAAAGTTTTGTAACCAAATTCCTTTACTTCTACCGTACATCCCCTCATCACTCTCTCCAACAAGTGCAGAACTTTGAAAACTTTTCCTACCACCTGTCCAATGTCCGGGTACCCACCAGAATACCACCTCCTTTCCACTAGATTGGTTGGAAAAGAGAGCGTCCTGTATATCCTGGACTAAATGGTCTGCTGTGTACATGTTTAACAATGCCTGAATACAGCTGAGAGAATCGCAGCATATGATGAACCCTGTATTGGGAATTATTTTCATATACTCACATGATTTTAACAAAGCATTGCATTCAGCAGTGTAAACGCAGCATCTGCTATCCAACTTGTATTTGTGAGTCGCTGGAAGAACACTATTGAGCAACCTACTTCAATAGCCTGCTTAGCCCCCATTGGTGTATACCAGGCTAAAGGTGTGATGCTGATTTAAAATATTTCTGAAAACATTAATAAAAACTTTGTCAGCGGTAAGCAGTTTGTTATACCGAGACAGTTCTAAAATTGTTCTAAGTCTCTTTAAAAGCCAGGGAGGAGATTACCCTCAAGCCCTGTGATAAAAACATGGCAGCTGAAACACATATTCTTCTAAAATAGCCCTTGTACGGTAGCTGAACGATTTGGTCACTCTGTAATGGTTGATGTTAAGCCGTTCAAAATTTGGATTAGGAACCACATTGTACATGGAACTGCCTGGTCTAGTGGCAATATGTAGTGTCACACCAAGAGTAGATGCTGGCAGATGGAAAGCGGTGACTCGCCAAACTCAACACAAATGCTGACAATCAGGTTCCTGTGATAGGCACCTGTGGTCAGCCGAATTCCTGCGTGGTGGATACTATCTAAAATCCACAGACAACTGCCCATGCCAAAATGTATACTATGGAACTGTATTTCAATCGGAACCATACAAAGGCTCTATAAAATTGTAGCAGGCAGGAGCTTTCTCAATTTTAAAGTTGAGTAATTCAACATTTTTATTTTATTGGAATCAGTTTTAACAGCAGACTATTTGGAACATATGGTTATTAATTACACTGTTTCAAACAATATATTCATGGTTATTTTTCAAGTAAGTGGTCTGCTCTTTCATGAGAAAACCTAGTGACATATGTAGATCCACATGTGTTATTTATATAATTTGCAATGTGGTATAACTTTATAGGTTAATGAGGCGGAAAGTTGTAGAAGTATCACAATTGATATTAATCCCAGTGGAACTGCTTGTTGTATACAAAGTGTAAATATCTTGAAGCATCTTTTTTTGTTTTTCCCTCAGTAGAGAATTGGAAGAGGCACATAAAAGAAAACGGGTAACTGTATAAAAAACAGTTCAGTTTTAGAAGAGTGGGATAATTTTGTTTTGTAGTTAAGAGAGAGGGGGATTGGAATAAATTATAGAGGAAAATGTTAACGAATTTACATGAAGCACTGAAAATTTAAAGTAAATATTTGTAAAGAGTAAAAATAAATGGGTGGTGAATTACACTCGGATGATTAAGAAAAAAATCATAAATGAGTAAAGAAAGTGTTGATTGTACATATACTCCATCACAGATAAAGATTCATGCACAGATACTAGAACAGTGGAATAGGATGTTGGGACCTCATATTTCATGTAATAGTTCTGTTGAGAAATTCACATTAAACTTACTATTAGGGCAAAAATGGCAACTATTATGTAAACAAACTTTTCTAAATGGTTTTGTTAACTTTATGATGAGGTCTAAGATTTTTCTCCTTAGATACACAAGTCTACCCAAGAGAGTATGTGTGTGTGTGTGTGTGTGTGTTTTTTTTTTTTTTAAATTGTGTGCGGTGCTAAATGAATCTTGAAGTACCTGGTCTACTGAATTATCCGATGCCTAAGAAAATATTTACTTCATTTTTCAAATTATATTTAATACAGTTAAATGCCCTTTTTCATTTATTGAATAAATTAATAAAATGCTGGAAGGCTTATTGTCCTATAACTTATCAAGTCAGCACAGTAATAATGATAAAACATGTACCTACCTTAAAGTAATTATCGCAGTGCCTCCTTTCTAACACCAATAACTTATTTTATGTGCCCTGAAGTTACATGGCTTTTTCTATATGTCCACTTAATAGCTTATCAATGTGTTCATGACACTTTGAAATAATTACCGTGAGTTCTTCTTTAAATTTTTCCTTCTTTCCTGAGAACATGGACCCGAAATACGATTGCAGCTGATTTTGCTCCTCAGCTGACAGATGCTCATACAATTTAGTACTGACTTTACTGTTACCGGAGCCCATTTTGGTTTAATTCTAGATGGGGATACCGCTACAATCTCTTACCGCCTCGCGTAGTAAACACTCAAACCACTTGGTATACATGACGTCATTGTGACGTATCCAGTCTGCGCATACCAACATTTTAAAGCTAATCATATCGTAGCAACACATGTCACTTACGGGACTGCACGGAAAGTAGGAGTTTTCGGGCGGGGAGAAATTAGAAAAATTAAATGGTAATATTTTCGTCGTTTTAGGTATCGTCATCTAGAATTTATCCCACCCACTTAATTCTACATCGTGATACCGCTTTTTTCGGACGGGGAGCATTCACCGTTTTAGGTATCGCCATCTAGAATTACTGCACGGAAAGTAGGGGTTTTCGGGCGGGGAGAAATTAGAAAACTAAATTGTAATATTTTCATCGTTTTAGGTATCGGAATCTAGAATTTATCCCATCCACTTTGGCAAAGTTGCTTCATAGGTCCAACAAACCTCAGGGCGGCGGTGACTTCAGTACTTCATAAATCCACCACTAGACACCACCACCAGCAAACAGGTACAATCAATTCTACATACATATCGAGATACTGGTTGCATAGCTAAAACATAATTCTGAAAGAATTAAAACATTGGAACAAAATAGGAAACGGTATTCGTGATTCTGAAAGAAGTAGTAATACATTGGGTAACAACATAGGAAACGGTATTCGTGATTCTGAAAGAAGTAATATATTGGGACAATAAAACGGTACTCACGATATGTATACAATATTTTAAAGCTACTCATGTTACCCTTAATATCGGAAAAGCCTGTGGAAATTCTAGACGACGATACCTAACACGACGAATATTTTACAATTTCATTTTTCATAATATTTCCGTGCAGTCCCGAAAGCTAGGCAATTGTAGGGTATCGCGGTATAGAATTACAGTATGGCTTCAATTCCAGATGATGACACCCAATACGACGAATATTTTCCAATTTTAGTTTTCTAATTTATCAGCTACTTTCGGTGCAGTCCACGAATATATTACCATTTCATTTTTCTTAATAGGGTACCGCGATATAGAATTAAAAGGATGGCTTAAATTCTAGATGGCGATACCATTTTCATATTATTTCCGTGCAGTCCCGAAAGCGAGGCCATTTTAGGGTATCGCCATATAGAATTAAGACGATGGCTTAAATTCCAGATGACGGTACCTAACCCGACGAATATATTCCAGTTTCTATATTCCAATTTCATTTCCCTAAAATTTATCCCTGCCCAAAAACCCCTACTTTCCGTGCACTCCCGCAAGTGACATATTTTTTTTTATTTATTTGTGTTGGCTTTCGGCCTGGTCGGCCATACTGCCAGGTTCTTTACATTTAATTTTACATTGGTTTATGTTTAATGTTTCAGTTAAATTACAATTTCTTATCCTTTATTTTACAATGGTTCATAAGTCCCATGAGAGATGGGTTACAATTTATTTATAAAATATATCACGTTATTGCCTTTTCAATTGCACCGTGTGAGTCGTCGCCAAAAGCCCAGGGACCGCTTTTTGTATCTTTCCACCACAATTCAATATTCATGAAATAGTTCCTGTGATTGCCTTATCTATTTGGATCCTTTGGTGTGAATAATGTTGCGTACTTGTATTTGTAACTATTCTCATTGGGTGTTACTTTAGTGCGTATGTTCTAGATAATGTGGAGTATTTTTGAAGGGTTAGTGTATCTACTTAGTTTATGACTGTTGGTCTAGGATTGGCTGGTCCGCTTTGTCTTATATTTGAATATTTCCTTCTTTAAAAAAGGACATTATGTTCTGTATATTGAGTGGTTGTTGGAAGAGAGCAGGATGGCTAGATTAGTTGGGAAGGGGATCTTGCACCTTGTGAGTTCCTTCAGCATTTTGTTTTGGATGTTGGTGTATTTTTTGCAGGAGAATAACAGGTGGATTGATGTCCCCTATTGCTCGGTCGGCACAGTCACATCTGGGGCTATCTCTTAGTCCTATCCGGTTCAAGTGGCTGGGAAAGTTGCCGTGGTGGAATCTGCTTCTGATTATATTAATTAAGTGGCATCTGTTGATTTTCCAGCTGTAGAACCAGGTTTGGAAGGAATATATGGTTGGATGTGTCCGTAGAAGGATCCTTTCTGGTGAATAGTATTGTTCCAATCAGTTTGCCATCTATTTCTTGCTCGCTGTTTAATATCTTGTGCATATGCTGATGGGGGTAGTAATTGTTCTTTTCTTTGTCCATATGAGATGGCTTCCTTGGCTAGTCTGTCCGCGATTTCATTGAACTTAATCCCGTTATGAGAGTGAACCCATACTAAACTTGTTGTGATGCCTATGTTGTTGCTTATGTGTATTTCATTTAGTATTTCTATTAGTAGTGGCGCCATCCTATAATTCAACTTTGGTTCTGCTATGCTCCTGATGACGCTCAAGGAGTCGGCTATTATGACCACCTTCTTAGGTCTTCTGGTCCGGCCGTATCTTACAGCTTCTAATATCGCTTCCGCTTCTGCCAAATATATTGTAGTTTGCGGTGGTAAGGAGTATAGGGCTTTGTACTGAGTTTTGGGGCAATATAGTGCACTGCCGACTCGTTCTCCTGTATTATTTTTTGATCCATCTGTGTATATGTGTATTGAATTTAGGTCTTGGCTGGCGAGCTGGACGTTCATGGCATAGTTGGCGTTGGTGCCCGACGTGTGTTCCAAATACTTTACTTGTATGTCTAGACTTCGGAGCTGGTAAGGAGCTTGGAATAGTCTTCCTTTAGTAGGTGTGTGGTGTTGCTGAGTTTTTCGATTATAAACGTCTCTGTAAGTAGTTGTCTTCTTATGTTGAGAGGCATTTCGCCTGCTTCCACTAGTAAGGCGTTGGTTGGTGTAGATTTGAATGCTCCTAAACATGTTCTGAGGCAGCGATGCTGCAGGGAATCTAATTTCCACAATGCGTCTTTTGTGACGTTGGCGTAAAAGACGCTGCCATAGTCTATGATAGATCTAATCATTGATTTGTATTGGAGCAGAAGTGCGTTGGGGTGGGATCCCCATCTCGCTCCGGCCACTGCTCTTAGGATGTTAAGTCGTTGGTCTGATTTGGCTATTATATGTTGAATATGGTCTCTCCAAGTTAGTCGGGAATCCAATATCATTCCTAGGAATCGGCTCTGATTATGTACTGGGAATGAAAAGGGACCTAGATGTATCCTGGCCATATCGGGAATGTTGCGTTTGAGAATATGACTATGGATGATTTCTCAGTAGATATGTATAGTCCGTTACGGTGGGCCCACGTGATGAATGCATTTGTCGCTTCATACAACTGTTCGAAAAAGTCTTCTATTAATGAGCTCATGGTGTATATAACGATGTCGTCCGCAATTGGAGGATTAGAATACTTGGGGAGAAGATTTTTTCTAAGTCGTGAGTGTATATCAGATGAAGGAGAGGACTTAATATCGCTCCTTGTGGGAGTCCATTGCAGACCCAACGGGGGCCTACCAGCTCCCCTGAGTTTGAAATGTATATAACTCTTTCTGATATGAGCGAGTGTATCCCTGCTACAAACTCATGTGGGATGCGCATCAGAATGTTGATAACAACATTGTCATAAGCTGAAGTGATATCTATGAATATTGCCCCTAAGTAAAATTTCCGTGCAAATGCAATATTGATATCTGTAGTAATTATTGCTAAGTTATCGAGTGTACTTTTTCCTTTCCTGAATCCAAATTGTGATGTTGCTAGTATGTTGTTTTTTCCATCCAATATTCTAGTCTGTTTTTTACGATGCGTTCTAGTGTTTTGGATACACACGACATCAGTGAAATAGGTCTATACGATCCTGGTTGCTTGGGATCATTGTTGGGTTTTAGTATTGGTATAATTATCTGAGTTCTCCACTCTATGGGACTCGGTTGCTTCATCCAGATTTCGTTAAAGATTTTAGTTAGGAGCTGTCGGGCGTTGGCAGATTATACAACATCGAGTAATGTATTCTATCTTTGCCTGATGTGTCAGAGGACTGTTTAATATTTTGTTCCACTTCTTTAACTGTGAATGGAGAACACAGTTCGTGTTCCGAATGTTGTTCTGCGTTCGGCGAAAATCTAAAGTTTTTATGATTGACACTATCGGGTGCAATTCTTTTCGCTATGGCTTCTACACATGAGTTGTCTAACTTAATGCTTGAAGTGAACGTTTTCCTGTTCTTCAAGGTGCCAAATAGATGTAGTGTTTGTATCTTTCCCCAGGTTCTCACAGTATTGTATCCAACTGAGACGTTTCTGAGTTCGCAATATTCGTTTGGTGTATGCACATGTTCTTTTGTAGGTTAAGAATCTTTCTACTGTCGATTCCTTGCGATAATTTCTGAGTGCTAATCTCCTTTTGGCCACTGCTTTAGAACACTCCATATTCCACCAAATTGCTGGACGATTACTTGTAGATTTACGTCGTTTTTTAAGCGGTATTGATTTGTCTGCAGCTGTTGTGATGGCTTGCATCAGCTGTTTGTATGCCTCCCTGCCTGAGATATCCGTGAGGATGTTTCTCACTTCCTCCTCTAGGTATTGTTTATATAGTGCCCAATTTGTTTGGCTGGTGTTCCAGTGTTTTGTGGGGTGTCCCTTCCACTCGAAGTTGGTGTTGCAACCTATCGTGATTTTAATAGGTAGATGGTCCGATCCTAAACTGTCGGATAAAGTTTGTCATGTAGCTACGGATGCAATAGATGGGGAGCAGAGTGTTACGTCCTCGGCTGATGGATTCCGTCCTATTCTTGGGATTAGAGTTGGGGACCCATTGTTTATTATGACGAGGTTTTGGTTTTCTATTTTTTGTAATATGTCCAAGCTAAAGGGGTCGTCCTGTTGGCAGCCCCAGCTTCTGCTGTGGGCATTGAAGTCGCCCGCTATAATGTATGGGGGGTGTGTTTGTTTAAAGAGATGGTCCCAGTCGTTTAGACTTATTATAGTTCGCGGGGGGGCAGTATAAAGATACAATTGTGCATTAGAGGTTTTGAAGGCGTAATCGAATAGAAATAGCTTGGAATGGGCAGGTGGTGGGAGCTAACTTTACCGGTTCGTGTGGTATGTTGTGTCTAATCAAGATTGCTACTCCTCCTTTTCCGTCTGGGCGGTCGTTTCGATATGTCTGGTAATGCTTAAAGTTGATTTCTTTCTGTGGTTGAACCAAGTTTCGGATAATAGTGCAATATCGATTTTACTGTTACATAGCTCGATGGTCAAGCTTTCCCTATTTGAGTACACGGACCTTCCGTTCCATTGAAGAAGGTTAAGTTGAGTTGTGAACGGGGGGAGATTGTGGTGCCTTGAATTAGCTGTAGGGTTCATGGAGTGGAGGAATTAATAATTTGCTGGAGTGAGTTGATTACTTGTACATGGTCCACCGTGCCGTTAGTTCTGATTAGCTCAGTGATGGATATTATGAAAGTCATCAATTTTTCTATCAGTGGGATTTCAGTATTTGGGGGGGTTGGTGTCCCCCTGTTTGGTGATAGTTATATGGTGCTACTAAGGTACTATGTGGGAGAGGTGGGTACGGATTGTGGGTTATAGGTTGGTATGGTCCGTTACTTCTCCAGAACAATTTTTGGGGAATTCTCACTTCGTTTCCCTTAGTGCTTAAATTTACTGTGTTGGCATATGGTTACGATTCTTTTGTTCGGCTGTACAGTGTTTTTTCCGTTTGTTGTGCGGCTTGATGTGGACTAGGTTGTAGCGCTAGATAGGTTCCTTCCCGGTAACCGGTGTTAGGGTTCTGGTTAATCGGGGCGTGAGAGATAGTTGGTAAGGACGGGAATTCAGTGTTGCTCTTGAATCTAGGGCTGGGGTTTGCTGCTGTCTGGGCGTAAGCTCTATTTTCCAGTGCAGCTGATACTTCTCTAAACTGACGTTGTTGTATATCATGTTTTGTTTAATTATTTTAGCTTTCTGGTAGTTGGGGCATAACCGATCGGTTGCTAAGTCTTGTCCTGTGCATTTGGCACAACGTGGTGGAGCGGTCTTAAGGCATCCATCAATGTTGTGGTCCGCAGAGCAAAAGTTGCATCGGACCTGACTACGGCACTGATTATTGTCGTGTCCGAAACGCAAACATTTGTAGCATTGGATGACGGCGGGGATGTAAGGTTCTACCCTACATCTAACGCCGTGAATGTAAACAAATTAGGGAAGGACTTGCGCTCTAAATGTTAAAACGCATACCGGTAATGGTATCGTTTCTTGTTTCCCTAGTTTATCGATTTTTTCGTGAACCGCCTGATATTCAATACTTGGAATTCACTTTCTATTACCGAAAGAATTTCTGCTTCACTAAGCAGGGTATCTACATTTCTCACAACTCCTTGCTTTGTATCATTGATCTTGGGATGTAGGCCTCCAAGTTATGTCCAGCGAATATTTCCGAAGTTACCAGGTTATTTGCAGAATCTCTGCTGTTGGTTTCTATTTTAATTCTATTGCGCCCGACACTGGTAATGTTTACTAAGTTGTGAGAAATCATGATACCTTGCTCCCACATGAGTTTTCCTATTGCCATTGGGTGAATACGCCCAATGTTTTTGTCCTTGCCCTTCTACTATTACTATGTATGGACCACCATCACTTGACTCGTACCTGTTGGCCATTGAGTTCTGCTGTTGGTTCTGCAAATTGATGCCGTTTGTTGGTGTCATCTCCGTCCTGTAGAAGGCTGCTGGACGATGTGGTGTTGCGACGTCTGTTGATAGTCTTGCAAGTTTCTCTGCTTGCTGCGTGGATCTCCTTCCATCCTCTTCTTCAGGTATCTGCCGTTTCGTCGTCTTGAGGTTCGAAAGCTGGAAGTCTCCCATGGGATCGTCCGATGTTTCCACTACAGCCGCTCCGACAGCAGCTGCCCCTGTTGATGCGTCTGCGGTCGTCTGGGGCGAGGTCACTCCGCCGCCTTCTCCATATTGGCCGCCAAACATTCCCACGCAATAGGGAGGATGCCCTCCGGTGGGTGCTGAGGGTGCATTGTTGTTCGTTGAGTTTTGCTGTGGATTCTGCAGGTTGTTGACGATGGTGGATGCCGGTGTCGTGTTGAATAAAGCTGCTGGATGTTGTGTTATTGTACCATCTGATAACATTCTTGCGATTTTCTCTGTTGAGCGTGTAGGTGTCCTTCCATCCTCTTTTTCCCGTACCTGACGTTTAGTCGTCTTGATATTCGATAGATGATAGCTACTAGTGGGCAAGATGTTCACATTTTGGTTACTGATCATAGGATCATCTATCACAGCTCTATGTAAACTATTCACATTCTTGGCTGGATCAACTTCTTCAATTTCGTGATTGCTATTCAAAGAACTTGCTATTACCGTCTTAGTTGTTAATTGACCATCGATTTCTGGTTCTGAGATGTGGTCCTCAGGGCCGTAATTTCCACGCTCGCCATACACACCACCGAACATTGTGGGTGATGGCAAGCGAAATCAGCTTGCGGAACTTACTACTCCGCGCCTCCGCAGATAGTCCAAAACTGCGACTTATTAATTATATCACAGAAAACAGAAAAAAAGTATAACGAACACTTATGAAAAGTCCAACTACAAAGCAGTAAACTGATTTTTTAAAGCTAAATTAGCGGAGCTACAATTCTGGTTGCCACGATAAACAAAACCCGTAAGTGACATGTGTTGGTACGCGCAGACTGGATACATCACAATGACGTCATATAGACCACGTGATCTGTGTGTTTACTACGCGAGGCGGTAAGAGACTGTAGCGGTATCCCCATCTAGAATTAAACCCCCATTTTACATAGTTTAGTTAGTTTACGGTGACACAATCAACAAAGACAACATATCAAAATGCTCCTACCATCCTCATGTTGCTACTTTCAAATATAGATTTAACACTGTTATAATAACAGTTACAAATCATCTCTGGTTGTGCGATCGATTGGCTGTGTCTGTGGAGTACTGCTCATCAAACTACGATTTGCATTCATCAGCTAAGTTTTTGTATACTAACTCATTTTAAAATCTTTAATTATCATCTAAATTCTTAGAATTACTGCTAGCAAGAAGAATTATTTAAGATTACACCATAAATAACAGTTTTTAAATTTCGCGTCATTGTTGTTAACATTATTGCTAGTTATTGCACGTTTTACTGAATTAAATTTAGCATAAGCTTGATAGTTAGATTAATTATAATACTATAGCACAGGTAAAAATATTAGTTTGTAGTGCTACATTTCTTATTTACCGTAAAAAAAGTTCAAATCATTAGTTTGAATTTCGATTGTTAAAGCTTTCTGTATTGTCCTATATTAAGGCTTTATTACGTTTAAAATAACACAGTTTCTTAATTTATTAGTTCCGGAATAGTAATAACATCAACTGGAAATAATAAACATAGGTATTCATTTATAGCATTTATTTACATTAGGTTAATACAATATCGTTATTTTAAGTTAGACTATCGATATCGAAATCAAGTTTACGATAACAAAAACGTACGTT
The DNA here is from genome assembly GCA_031002005.1 of Vandiemenella viatica. Classification (NCBI taxonomy): domain Eukaryota; kingdom Metazoa; phylum Arthropoda; class Insecta; order Orthoptera; family Morabidae; genus Vandiemenella; species Vandiemenella viatica. The sequence goes on along the minus strand of CM061920.1, from coordinate 249,427,941 downwards.
GTAAGACTGGAGATTTTCTCGGCGTTGTAAATGAATAAAATTTTCTCGGGTAACTAGCCGAGTTAGTCCATCGTTTGACCACGACGTTTCGGCGGTCACAATCTCTGCCGCCATTGTCAAGTGACTGTCAAGTGACTTGACAATGGCGGCAGAGATTGTGACCGCCGAAACGTCGTGGTCAAACGATGGACTAACTCGGCTAGTTACCCGAGAAAATTTTATTCAAAACGTACGTTCTAATAATTAACCTGTTCTGTCTGAAATTTAATTGTGTTTATTCCTACCTTTTTTTAATTTTCATAAGTAACAAATTAGTTGTTATCCACATTAGCACTAAATAGTATCGACCTTCCAAGTTTGTTTCGAAATTCATTAGCTTAAGTTTTATTAATTGGTGCTTAAGTAGTTTAATTACCTAGTCATTTTTCATAAAACTTCAATCAAATTAAATATATATAACAATTCAACAGTTAGTCGAGTATAGCGCCTATCATGTTTGGTAAAAAACGTTAAAAAATACAGTATAAACTTTATAAGATTATTTTATCAAATAAATTTAAAGTTTGTTTAGAAAATGGTTGAAGAATTTGTGAAAATCATGACTGGAAACTGTGGCGCCTGTTGTAGGTACGTTGCGAATGGGATGGGTTGTAGTTGGTGTAAGAAGTTGTTTCACTGGGCATGTGGGGAAGAGGAAACGGGGGAAATAAATGAGGCTCTCCCATGGTTTTGTTCACTTTGTCTTAGGGATGATAGGATGTGGGAGATGGGCGAAACAATCAGGGAGTTGCGTAAATGGATCAGGGTTCTTGAGGGTCATCCTGTGGAGGCTCAGACTCTGCAGGCGTGGCCTATGGTGGCCTCTTCTGTGGAGGTTCAGCCTGTGGGGGCTCAGCCTGTGGAGGCTCAACCTGTGGAAGTCCAGCCTGTGGAGGCTCAGACTGCACAGCCACAGCCTGTGGAGGCTGAGCTTGTCGAGGCTCAAGCTGTAGAGGCAGAAAAAAGAGATAGTGGCTTGAAGGAAGTTGAGAAGGATGGGTGGGAGCTGGTAACATTTCGTAGGAGAAACATGGTTAACAGGATGAACAAGCCAGACACTTCAGTAATTGTGGGAAAAATAGGTTTGACCTGTTTCCAGAGTCAGGAGGAGAAGAGTCTCATGTAGATGCAGGAGTTGGTAAGATGCAGCAGACCTTTAGGAATAAGGGCGAGCAGGACAAGAATAGGAAAAAAAGGGTTCTGCTGCTAGGTAGTAGCCATGGCAGAGGTGTAGGCCCTCTTCTGCAGGATCAATTAGGTGCAGGATACCAGGATACAAGTTTTTTTCAAACCTAGTGCAACATTAGGCCAGGTAATAGAGGATATAGGTTCCCTTTGTAGGAGTTTCACTAAGGATGATAGAGTAGTGATAGTGGGAGGTGCGGGAAATAGTATTGATAGAAACGCGAGTTATAGTATAGAGAGTAACCTGAGGAAGGTGTTGAAGGAGGCACAGCACACCAAGGTGGAGCACACGCAGGTCCAAAGTCACCATGACCGGCCACGATTGAACTATGCTGTGAGGCGGGTTAATGTGGTAACGGAAGTGCTACTTGGGAAAGGTATTAGTTCTGTTTTGTGGGTTGTGCCTGTGAACACCATTGGTAGGTGGGGTTTCACTAGGCATGCCCTACACCTAAATAGAAGGGGGAAGGGAGTACTTTCTGAGTTGTTAGCTAAAGCAGTGAGGGAGCCCATTTCCAGTGATGATGGGGTCAGGACTGTGCCTTTTTTATGTTAGGGGCTGTAGTTGAAGGGACAAAAATAGATTATCAAAGTGATACTGATTGCAGATTCACGATGGGGAAAGTCACAGATGTTAAAGAAATAGATGAAGTGGCTGAAACAATAACTGACTGCGGTAAAACTGGGAAAGAGGAGATAAATTCTGAAAATGTAAAGCCAGTAGTAGGGTGTCAATGGTAAACTGTAGAAGTATAATGAACAAAGTAATTGAATTTACAAACTTAATAGAGATACACGACCCACAAGTAAAAAATTGGGGTAGAGAGTTGGTTAAAAGAATAAGTACTAGACAGTGAGGTTTTTCCTGATGGTTACAGGGTGTACCGCAGAGATAGAGGAGCAATTGGTGGAGGAGTTTTCATGCTAGTTAGCAAAAGCTACCACAGTTCACTGGCGTTCATAGATCAAGACCACGAGTTATTTGGGTAGATAAAAAAGAAAAAATCAGAGTGTTGGCTGTTTACCGCAGTGGAGGAATGAAAGAAGAAGATGAGGCTCCTGGGGATAAATTAAATTCGTACTCAGATTTCAGAGGTGACAATAGAATGATCATCATTGGTTGGGATTAAAATTTACCAGGTGTAAACTGGGAAGGAAATAAGATAAATAACACAAGGGAACAAGATTTGCAAATATCTTAATAAAGGAAGAGGATTTACACAAGTGGTTGAACAAAACACTAGAGGACAAAATATTTTGGATATATTTCTAATTAAGCCCGATGAAAACTTTCTGGGGTATCAAGTAACTAAAGGAATAAGTGATCATGAAGCAATTCTGATGGATATCAGAGGGTTCAGTAAACCAGCAGCCAAAATTGAAGGAGAAATAGGTACAATTATAAAACGGCACAGGTTTCAAATTTGAAGAGATATTTCAGAGAACAATTCAGCAAATGGAAAGAAGGCACAAGTACAGTAGAGTCAAGGTGGGAAGAGTTCAAGGAGATAAGATTATAAAGAGAAGTAGGGAACTATGTACTATAATAGGGAAGTGAGGAGGTTAAAGAGGTTGGTAAGAAAAGAACATAACAGAGTTAAGAGACAGCAGCGTAGTAGGGAATATTTAAAGCAACTAAAGAAGGACTTAATAACAGCAAAGAAAGTGGCTAAAGATGGGTTTATGAAGAGTATTGTCAGTGCAGGAGGACCATTGACTGATGCATCTAGAATTTTCGATGGCTATATCAGGAAACTATGGGAAGGGAGGATGTAGAGACACTTATAGATAAGGATGGAGAAGAAGTTACTGACGATTTGAAAAGGCAGAGATTTAAGTAACTGGTTCAGTGAAAGCATTAGGGACAATGAATCAGAAACAGGAATGTCTAATTCGGAGAACGAGCTTAACAACACAATTAGTAACATAAGGGGTCTGGTGAAGATAATATTACTACAGATATCTTAAAGATAGCCGATGTGACATTGTACCTTATCTTCAAATATTATTTAAATTGAGTCTAGACACTTGGTGTTTAC
>CM061920.1:249380700-249423678 GCA_031002005.1 Vandiemenella viatica | reverse complement strand
GTTGTTTGAAGGGGCAGCAATCTCACGTTTTTTCCCCTGCTCGAAAAATTCGTAGATCCGCCACTGCCTCAATTACTAGTAGGCGAAAGCGAGAAACTATCATTGGTTAAGATTACAAACGGTGGATAGCCACTTCACATTAATTTCAGAAGTTGGGATCTGTTCGAATACCCATTGCTTCCTGCAAATAAGACTCAAATTTGGTCTCTCAAAACAGCAATGCAAGTGGAGAAACTGTTATGTATGAATAAGTTTCCCAACATCCGTGAAAGAGTGGCAATTCAAGTCATCTCATCCAGCTAATAAATAAAACTTAATGATAAAGCATTTCTAATGTTGTAAGAAGACGTAAAAATCTTGAGGTTGAAGTTTCAAAACTGAGGAATTTCATTGTTTTCATTCCCATAGTTGAAGCTCTTAATTACGAACTTTTTGAAGTACCGTCTTCATAGCCTAAAAATCTTACTAAGGGAGACATATCTATTTTGAAAGTGTATTTCGCCATGTGGTTGGATGGCACAACGAACAGTGCATTTTACATACATGAAAGGAATGTCATTCATTTTAAAAGAGACCTTGAATTTAATTATTACTATATGTTGTCAGCATAGGTGGATACATTCTGATCAAAATTGAGTCTATAAGTAAATCCTATATATATTTTAAGTAAAATAAAGAATTTGAATTTTGCAAAATAGTTACGAGGAGAAAATTAGGTTCAGAAAATAGAGAAAAATTCAGAGTATAGGAGGATAATAACGCTTTGGTAGAACGTTTGAAATTTGTGGGGAAATAGTAGGATTTACAAATTTGGATTTTTAAGCTTTGTTACAAAATTTCCTCATTAAAGACTACGTCAGAGTGACGTCAAGCTCGGAAATTAAGATAGGAAAGAAGGATTTGTAGAAACTAAAGGAAAAATCAGAAAAGAGCAATTTTTTCATTGGGATATGTGTAAATTTGATTTAAAATGAAAATTTATTTAGCGAGATAATGAATTTTTAGGTTTTGGCAAGACGTCACGCGAAAAAAATTAAGACACAATTTCAGTTAACGAAAGAAAACGCTAAAATTTCAGGAGTTGGAAGTCACAACAAATACTAATTTTAAGAAAACTATTGTCATAAAAATCCTTGATGGGGATTTTTAGTATTTTAAAAATTCAGTAAAAATAACTAAAATTAAAATTTAATAATTTACAACATCGAAATGAAGAGATTTTAGATATAACTGATGATAACATAAAATGTTCTAAGTAAAATGGTCTACAAAATAGTAAAATTTCAAAAAGATTGGGTTAAAAATAGGAAACAAAAGATTGCGTAACCTTGGTGGAAAACTACAAATTCCCATGAAAATCTGCTTCGACTTGGCATTATGTAGACAGGCACAGTCCGTGACACTTGATTTCGAATACTTGTTGAAGCCGCGGGAGAACTTCTAAAATTTTATCAAATAGTAGCGTTTTGAAACTTTCAAATATTTTTAAGTGCGGTGGAACATACATTCTGACGAGTAAAGATTTTGAAATTATTTGAAAGATTTTAGTAAACTTTTCTGAACTGTACTCGGTAGCTGTTCTTCGACTTTCATAATAAATTGGAGTTATTGTAAAAGTATCACTGCAGTGCTTGTGTTGCTTAAAGAATAATCTGCAGTCTTCAAATATGATTTTCGGAGTCCGATAGAGTGTAAAACGTGTGATCTGATACCAGTTTAATTTCAAAGACTTTCAAAGAATATATTATTTAAAATTTCACCTGTGACGTTTCTTTGTGTTATTCAAACCCATTAACTAATGCGGGGAATTAATTCAGTAGTTTGGACATTGCAAATATAGAATCCATGCAACTTCTAGTTAGGTTTCAGAGACATCTCGAACAATAATCACCATCAACTATACGGTCATAGCTTATGTACTGATGTTACCTGTACCCCGGGAACATTTATTCATGACAAAACTTTGGTTCGTGATTCTGTGATTTCAAACAAATAGAAAACGCAATTTAACCATTGCAATCTTACAAATGTCAAAGGTGTTTCTAAATGACTTGTCATACCCGCACGAGAATATGAATTTAGACTTTAAGAAAAATCGAACCACAATGCTGTACGACAAGTAAGCCTACACCTCTTGTGAAAGTATCTCTGCAATTCTTGTGTTTCTTAAAGAATATACTGCAGTCTTCAAATATGATTTTCGGAGTCCAATAGAGTCTGTAAAAAGTGTGATCTGTTCCCTCACGATCGGGTTGTAGAATAAGTGCCCCTAACAAATGTGCGTAAGCTGTCATAAAAGTAAGTAGCACCAATTATCACCATTCATTGCCATGACGACCATTTTACTAGACGCACAGGGATTCAAGAAGGATGGAACATTTATTTTCAAAGAAGTTGCTGTTTGCATAGTGCGCTCCGACAATATTATCGCTACACATTGTATTTTTGTATCCTCAGTATCACGTAGGGGTAATGAACCAGCAGTTAGATGGCTGACACATAAATACACGGAATATCTTCGAGCATTGACGGCGTAACCTTCAGAAAGAAATTATGCTACAATATGAAAGATTTAAGATGCCCAGCACCGCGAGAACACAAGAAAAATAATTTGTCAAAACTTTGTAGAGGACATATATTTTGTAATTCTATGTGCGCTATATATTTGATCGCCGATTGGTGGGTGAAATAAATGAATTAAAAATATATATTATCTTATTATTTAATTGTGATAGGTGAAATAACAGAAAAAAAAATTATTTACATAATACCACACACACTTTTATTTGCCAAGTTAACAAACTAATGTTGACATTGCATCACTAATACGTTGCGTACGTCACGTACGTCACTAGTACGTTAGATTTTACCGCGCACATCAAGATCCCTTTAAATCTTGTTCAACTTTGTGCTTCATGTCATCATGCACTAACAGTTTTATATATATACGCCTTAATATCTAGCTTTAAACGTTTACAGACTAGTTTTGAACTGGGGCTATATGACATTTCATTGACATGTACGTTATCAAAATGCATAGCTTAACAAGAATGGTCAGTAAGCAGTTTCATTGATAACTTGTTCACAAACTCGTTGGAGCACTTGGTAACTTGATAAGTCCAAGGCCTAATGGTGTTGGTGGCGCTGGCCACTGCAGGCAGGACGTCGATAATTTTGTCCCATATTGTTTCCAGAGAACTCACCATTGACAGCAACGGTATATAGTTTTCGCTCCAGGTACAATTCGGGATAAGATGGTGTGGTGACTAACAGTGCGCCGCATTCCATATCTCTCTCTCTCACACACACACACACACACACCGGCCTATGACGACGCGCTTCTACTAAATTTCCCTATTGGTCGATTTTAATTTCTCTCCTGTGACGTCATACAACCTTGAACTCTGATTGGCTAAATCCAATATCCCGCCAATGCTTCCCATTGGCCGAGCCTGCGATTTAAAAAAAAACAAAAAAAAACACACACAAAAAACAAAATTTGCCGAAATCGGTATCCCCACTACAGGTGCAGCGTCTTTCATCATAATGACTGGAATTAGACTGGACGAGTCTTTCCTTCATTCCCTTAGCAATGGTTACGTTTCTTGACCCATTAATGCTTGCACTTGGTGGTATGTGCGCACTGAGTGAAACCTTGCGCATCTGGTGCTGGTGGCAACGCTGCAATGTTGAATGCATATTTTATTTCTGATTTCGTAAACATTTAGTATCGGAGCGCGTCCAGTGCCCCATCACCAATTTGTCCATGCCGTTCCAATAGTAGCTATTCCCCTGCCTGTGCTATTGCGTCTCCAGAAGTTAGGGATTCTGAGGATTGACCTGCATGTACTTGCAGATATGGTTTGCGTTGAATGAGAGAGCAGAATTTTGCTTTCCCATAACCGAAAATTGCTAATGTTGTATCACATCTTATAAATGCATTGATGAAGCGGACATGTGTGGGCTAATACTTGAAGGAAATACCATAAACCTCATTCCTTGTCTTTCCCTGGATTATGGAAGTACAAGTTCTCTGAAATGTCCCCTAGACTGTCAACATCCTCACTTAAAATTGTCACACTGTCGGATTTTGCTGCTTAGGGAATTGCTGCATCAGCAATCAATCCAGCTGCATCTTCTTTTGCCTTTTGAACTTGGATGCCTCCTTTTTTCAGTTTTTGCATTACTATCAAAACTATATAGTTCTTGTTGTTCTCAATTGCAATAAATTTTACCTGCATCTGAGCAGCATTTGTTTCATCATTGAGATTGATATATAAGAACGAAGTCTTTCTCGGCATTGATAATGTATGAAATGTTCTCGGGTGACTAGCCGAGTCAAAAATGCGTTGTCACACGATATTTCGGTGACTATGAATTTAGTTGATTGAAGTGAGTTCAAACGACACCGCGTGTCGGCCGACACACGGCCGTGTGTTGGCCCCGATAAATTTGGTTTATATTTTGACGGTCTGCTGTCGGCCTGGTCGATATGGAGAACTGTATAGAAAGAGTTCGGAAATTTCCGGTCCTTTACGACTAAATATTGTTTAAAACGTTACTGATTGCTTTAGAAGTGTGTCCTTTTTTTATTTATTTTTTCAGCCTCACTTCAGGTTCATCAGATATTCGTAAAATGTAGTTAGAGCCCTTGCATGTTCGCATTAACAAATCAAATCTTTGCCAGTGGTGAAAGTCGATTTTAAGGACTGTAAAAATTGCATCCGAGATCCGGATTTTGAACCGGGGAGCTTCCGTACCCAAATCACTCGCCGCAAGAATCTGAATCTAGAAGTAATGGAAAATATGTATTCAATCATATAATAAAGTACATATGTGTTTTGACATGGCAAAAATAAATTATAAGTACGTTTATTTTATTATGTTTGAATAATAATTTTTGATTATAACCAGATTTGTCTCTTGTCTCAGAAGTTTACGGCGTACAATTGGGGAAATGAAAGTCCCTGGTTCAAATCCCTGTCTCAGCTGTAATTTTTATAGATCGTAAAATTGACATTCACCTCTGGAAAAGCTTTGATTTGTTAATAAAATACTAGGACGCTCCGTGTTACGAATTTCACGTTAATCTGTAGTTTTCCTTTTCATATTAGATGACAACGATAGAGGTGTACTGCGCAGCCGATAAGTAACTCCGTGACTGGAATTTTTAGATCACATGAAATTATTATTATTTTACGGAATCTTTGCGGTCTGCATTATAATAAAAATGTATAATAATCTTATTCTTTTTTGTTAAAAAAATATTGAGTGACTCGAAAAGGAACTTCAACCAAAACAAACACGTTAAATGTGAAGTGAGTGACGCTTGACATTTAATCGTGACTACACTCCTGGAAATTGAAATAAGAACACCGTGAATTCATTGCCCCAGGAATGGGAAACTTTATATACACATTCCTGGGGTCAGATACAACACATGATCACACAGACAGAACCATAGGCACATAGACACAGGCAACAGAGCATGCACAATGTCGGCACTAGTACCGTGTATATCCTCCTTTCGCAGCAATGCAGGCTGCAATTCTCCCATGGAGACGATCGTAGAGGTGCTGGATAGTGGATGTAGTCCTGTGGAACGGCATGCCAAGCCATTTCCACCTGGCGCCTCAGCTGGACCAGCGTTCGTGCTGGACGTGCAGACCGCGTGAGACGACGTTTCATCCAGTCCCAAACATGCTCAATGGGGGACAGATCCGAAGATCTCGCTGGCCAGGGTAGTTGACTTACACCTTCTAGAGCACGTTGGGTGGCACGGGATACATGTGGACGTGCATTGTCCTGTTGGAACAGCATGTTCCCTTGCCGGTCTAGGAATGGTAGAACGATGGGTTCGATGACGGTTTGAATGTACCGTGCACTGTTCAGTGTCCCCTCGACGATCACCAGAGGTGTACGGCCAGTGTAGGAGATCGTTCCCCACACCATGATGCCGGGTGTTGGCCCTGTGTGCCTCGGTCGTATGCAGTCCTGATTGTGGCGCTCACCTGCACGGCGCCAAACACGCATACGACCATCATTGGCACCAAGGCAGAAGCGACTCTCATCACTGAAGACGACACGTCTCCATTCGTCCCTCCATACACACCTGTCGCGACACCACTGGAGGCGGGCTGCACGATGTTGGGGCGTGAGCGGAAGACGACCTAACGGTGCGCGGGACCGTAGCCCAGCTTCATGGAGACGGTTGCGAATGGTCCTCTCTGATACCCCAGGAGCAACAGTGTCCCTAATTTGCCGGGAAGTGGCGGTGCGGTCCCCTACGGCACTGCGTAGGATGCGACGGTCTTGGCGTGCGTCGCTGCTGTCCGGACCCAGGTCGACGGGCACGTGCACCTTCCGCCGACCACTGGCGACAACATCGATGTACTGTGGAGACCTCGCGCTCCACATGTTGAGCAATTCGGCGGTATGTCCACCCGGCCTCCCGCATGCCCAATATACGCCCTCGCTCAAAGTCCGTCAACTGCACATACGGTTCACGTACACGCTGTCGCGGCATGCTACCAGTGTTAAAGACTGAGATGGAGCTCCGTATGCCACGACAAACTGGCTGACACTGACAGCGGCGGTGCCCAACCGCTGCCAGCTAGCGCCCTTCGACGGCCAACACTGCTGTTCCTGGTGTGTCCACTGTGCCGTGCGTTTGATCATTGCTTGTAAAGCCCTCTCGTAGTGTCCGGAGCAAGTATGGTGGGTCCTACTCACCGGCGTCAATGTGTTCTTATTTCAATTTTCAGGAGTGCATATAGAATTACACGAAAATCTTTCAATACAGTGTGACGACCATTTGTTAAAACAATTTTGAAATACTATTTTTGTGCATAAGAGATCAAACAATTATGAGATAACAGGAGTCACACAAAAAAAGTTTTTTAACGTACTTTATTACCTTCGTAGATTATAAAGTACAGTACTCTATAATAAAGAACGGGTGGTAGCCGCAGCTACGATACCAAAATCACTTTTAAGGTTATTTTTTAACATTAATTCCGTGAAACAGCCAAGTGTATACGTTAAAGGAGACCGAGTAGGATCCCGTCCGTCACACGGCCGTGCTATGGACCAGTGTGGACGCGAGGTGAGCGAGCCGACACACGGCCGAGTGATGGTGCGTGGCGGGCCAGGTGCGGTGCGGTCTAGTGTGGCCCGACCTTCAACCGTACAAAAGTATACACTGAAAGCTACCGGTAGCCCCCAATATGGCGGCAGGCGAATCGTTCAATTTGCGAAGGAACACTAGCGCCGTTGCTCCTTCTAGTGTATCATACCTATGTGCAAAAACTAAATGAAATGCACCTCATAAAGTGTATTTTCTTGTCCCGCGGGGTGCGAATATAAGATAAAAGTGGTGTATGACTTTGAGAAGAGAAAATATCTGTTACTAGTTGTTTATATTGTTGTGAAGATCATTTTAACGTAAGAACTTAGAATTTCTATATTTTAAGAAATGTTACATAATAATTCGTTACCTGTTCTACAAAAGTTTCTTTGATATATTTTTCAAATAATTTCTTATTGAAACTTAATCCAAAGCAAGTAACTTACGAACATTTAAAGCTCAGTAAGACATTTAGTAAAACGCTTTTCGAGCCTCCACCACGCATAGGTCTTTCTCTCGTTTCGCTTGTACATATCCAACTGCTGAAGATTCCCGTCTAGATCCGTCACAAAAAAATAGGAAAGGTTCGTTCTGTGGGATTCTATGATAACCGTTGAACCACAATTTGATGTAACTCGATGAGAAAAATCCAAAGTGAATTAAATAATTAGAATACTTTTTTATTTGGAATGTTGCTTAGTTCTCGAGATATAATATCTCAAACGTGAGGTGGTTAGGTTGAAACACGCCCTGCACCAAATGAAAATTTTCGCCAAAGCCAATTCATATTAATGACTGGATATTGTGGGCCATTTCCTCAATTGCAGGTTAATCAATTTTTTATAAAGGTGAATAACACGCCAATGCAATTGAATTTTGTTTTATTTTGGTGTCGTACGCGTTTCGCTCTATTTCAAGAGCATCATCAGCGACATCAGTTTGGTATTTATTCATTTATTTAGTTACATTTGGTTTACAAAACAATATATAAAGTTGAGGTGAAATTAAATTTACTTACATGTTACTTTTTACTTTTTTCTCATGATCAGGGTTAGCTTCTCTGTGTATGTTTTCAATAATTTGCTGAAGGTTTGAAGCACTACACTGAACTGACCAAATTTCATATTAACACTATTATTTACAGTTTTCAAAACATGAAACAGCCATGTAACATGGCGTGGTGTTTACTGTTTCATGTTTTGAAAACTGTAAATAATAGTGTTAATATGAAATTTGGTCAGTTCAGTGTAGTGCTTCAAACCTTCAGCAAATTATTGAAAACATACACAGAGAAGCTAACCCTGATCATGAGAAAAAAGTAAAAAGTAAATTTAATTTCACCTCAACTTTATATATTGTTTTGTAAACCAAATGTAACTAAATAAATGAATAAATACCAAACAGATGTCGCTGATGATGCTCTTGAAATAGAGCGAAACGCGTACGACACCAAAATAAAACAAAATTCAATTGCATTGGCGTGTTATTCACCTTTATAAAAAATTGACCAATTCATATTTGTTGATCGTATCGGTTATGTATGGCAAAGATACTGAGATAAGATGTTAATATCCTCGTTTTTGCCAACTTCTTATGGCGAAAAGGATTGTTACGGGACGATGTTTCTGCTCATCAACTACTCTCGGTGTTCACGTGAAAATACATTCTGGACCAAGCTCTACAATTATACATTCATGGCTGTGGCGCACACGTATTTTCGATTCATAACAACAGAAAGCCAGTTATTTAAGTTTTGTTAGGTAACATTGGCAATCGTATTTCTCAGATGAACAATGTTTGTTACAATAGCTGCAATGTTCAATTGTTGGTTGTGGCATATAACGTCACTGATGCTGTTTGCGAGATAGTAACTTAGATTATTTCTACAAATCTGTGTTCCTTGATTTTCCTGGCAATAACTTATTTTGTGATTTGTGCCAAGAAACGTTCGAACAAAATTTCTGGCCGATTTTGATGTCTGAGCTGCAGCAACAAACCTATTATGAAAAGATAAGCCATTGCTGTAATGATAAATTCCGTGTCAGATTATTTCTACACTACGTGGTCTATCATTTTACATACAACGTTTTTCGAGATAATTTGTATTCAGAAACGTGTGTAGTAAATTTCAAAGCGATAACACATTTCCTTCTTGGGACCCTGGCGTAGGGATGGGCATTTAAAAAAATATATCGATAAATATCGAAACGATATTTACAAACACTATCGATATACATCGGGAAAAAATATCAATATTTCGATATTTTTGGCTAAAGGGAGAAATTATCTTTAAAAAAAATCATAAAATACATCAAAATATTTAAAAAATTCTGAAAATTAAAGACACAGGTAGATATTAAACAAACTTTTATTAATTTATTATTTTTTTCAATTAATCAAACCAGTATTCGTCTGATATGGACATCAAAAGGACTCTCTTGTTTTATGTGCTCCCCCGTCAATATACTCCTGTTGTTCGGAACAGCTAAGTTGACTGCAGAAGTCACTCTTTCGGACGACACAGAAGAAGTTTGACATATAAGGTGTTTCAGTGCGATTTCCGAAAGCACTGGCTTGGAGCGCTGGAAATTCACCCAAAACTTTACTGGGTCTGATTTTCTGTCTATTAATGGTTGGTCCAGATACAGCTTAAGCTCGTTAGGAACTGAGCCAGACCTTCGAACCTCTTGCATACCAGTAGTGCTGAGGGATAATAGCTTTTCATGTGTGGACCAAATTGATGTTTTATCTGCGATATCTTGTGTTGCTGCTGTATACCTTACTTCTGGGGACTTGTCCTCGTCGTCCAAGTTCCAAGCGAATATCATTACTTATTGGACACACCGATTGGAGAAGTAAAGTGTATACGTTTGAAACGAGGGTCTAAAATGGTAACTCCTGCGAGGAATGTATGTCTTTCTAAAGGACTTAATTTCTCTGTATGCCCGGAAGGGGATTCGACCCGCCCTCCTCCCAAATGCGAGACAAAGAACGCTAACCGTTACACCACCACACTCGCTGAAATGGAAAACCACCCCAGTTCATCTTCCTTGGAGGGATATACATCACCCATGGTAATCGCCTACGACCGGACACGGGAGAGGCGTTCGTAGAGGATCTTACTATCAGTAAAAACTATTGGTGTCACAGTGATTGAAAAACTTGAAACCGCTCTCACTACATCAATCGAAGACAGCAATCACAAGAAAGCATACTTTTCTTTAGTGGTGCTGTAATTCACGAGAAAGCTATATGTCTTTATGCATATTTTAAAGAGCATTACAATGAACATTAGGATAGATGATTTAAAGCAATCCAGAATTGGTTTATTACGTTCAAAGTGAGACAATCAATTACATCAAAATTTTTTTGTATACTTGGAACGTATTCCCTATAGTCCTATATAAACAAATAAAAAACAAAAGGTTAATTATGAATATAAGGTGGGGCAAGAATTGCTTGCTGAAGACTTGAAATGTAAATATATTGGAATTACTTTTGATAACAAACTTAACTGGGCAGGACACATAGGACAGGTGGTAGGAAAAGGTTTCAAAGTTCTTCACTTGTTGGAGAGAGTGATGAAGGGATGTACGAGAGAAGTCAAGGAATTGGGTTACAAAACTTTGGTCAGACCATTGCTCGAATATGGTAGTGTAGTATGGGACCCTCATTTTACGTATCAAATACAGGAGTTGGAGAGGGTGCAAAAAAGGGCTGCGAGATTTGTTTCTGGAAATTATCGCAGAATGCAATCAGTGACGGATATGATAAAGGAGCTGGAATGGGATTCATTGCAAGACTGGAGGAGGATGAGGAGGGTCATGGGAGTGTACAGGGCATATACTGGCGATGAGTCATGGAAAGATATTGCAATAGGTATGAAAAGTAGTGCATGGAAGGGAAAAGATGACCATGACCACAAGCTGGCACTCGATTTCAGGCACAAGGGTGTGGGAAGATTCTCTTTTTTAGGTAAGGGTGTCAGGGATTGGAATGAGTTACCAAGAGAAATGATGAATAATTTACCGAAAACTTTGAAAGAATTTAAAGATAAAATTTGTAGAGGGCAAATGTAGGTAGGTGCAGGATAGGGGGAAGATGGGTGTGAAGGGAAATTGCCACCGGAGCCTGTGCTCCGTTGCAATTAAATTAAATTAAATTAAACTACCATTCCGTATTCAAGGTTTCCGTGTTCAAGATTTCCGTATTGAAGAATTTCGTATTTGTGGCATATTTACGGAACGTATTCCTTGTGATTAAGGAGTTTTGACTGTAGACTAGATTGTAGACATTTAAATGAATTAACGGTCATTCATAATGACTCGTGGTTCATCAACCCATTAATTGTTATTCGTAAATAAAAAAAAAAAAAAAACAGTTGAAAAGAGTATATTTAGTTACAAAGATAAAATAACCATTTACATGCTAACATAAAAATGGCGTTAACGTAAAGATGTTAAAATTTAACAGCTTTTTTTAACCTCTCAACCGCTGATGAAGGTGTTATATTTCGACGAATTCTCTTTTTAAGACACTTTCAGAAGATTGGATATGTACGTATATTTATCCTATATACATGTAACGGTTAAATTGGATACTGAATTGCGTTTGTAGAAAAAATATCGAATTGGTGCTTAAAATCGATACACAGAATACAATAGTGATATATCGAAAATAAAGATATCGGCGATAAATATCGATTATATTTCGAAAAAATATCGATATAATTTGCCCACCCCTACCCTGGCGTTGCGCTTGAACCACCAATTTTTGACAGTTGATATCTCGAGAATTAAGCGATATTTCGAAAAACTTTATTCCTCATTTCGATTTTTCTCGTGCTGTCAGCATTTCAACCTAACCACAACCTTATGATGGTGCTGCCATTTTCCGCGAGGTGTAAAATCCAAAGACGATTTTAATTAACACTTTAAATTATAGTTAATGTTATTTGTCTTTTCAATCTAACTTATTAAAATGGTAAAAAAATTAATAATTTAAATATCTATCACTTTATTACCTTGCAGCTTTCACTCCTCAGAACTCAGCGGCCGTAAAATTCGGATTTGATGCAAAATATATGATCATCATGAAATCAATTTTTGGAAGATTATCCGACTGTGCTTTCAGAAAACAGCTTTCAGTCATTATTTTTTATATGCGTATTGTAGCAAGAACATAATATCTCACCAATTATGCTGATATGTCAAGATAAACTTCAACCCATTTGCAAAGCTATTAAAACACCCAGCAACTACGCCTTTGTTCACAATATGATCGTGATCTTGATCATGACGATTCGTTCGACCAATAGCGTTGCGTTTTACGAAGTTACATTTCCCTTGTATTTTTAACACTTTTGATTAATTAAAATCAATAAATAAAAATCGAATGAACAGGGAAAAAACGATGCAGCGGTAATTCTACAATAATAAACTTTCCAAATAAAAATACTAGACGTAGCAATTTCCCTATTGCCCTGCTCGCCCCCCCCCCCCATCCCCCCCTAAGGCCGCCTCTGGTAACTCTGTTTTAAGGGGCGCACAGACGATCAACTTGGAGGTCAACCTTGTTGTCAGCGTTTGCCACAGACGAAACGAAATGTTAGCGACCAAGTTGTAATCATCACATTCCAATGTGTGTCATCATGGGGTTTTATTTGTTAGGTGTTTTCTATTGCTGAATTTTATTATTTTGAATTACTGTTTTTAAGTATTTTGGATACTGTACAGCTTTATTATTTTTTAGTTTTAAGAGAGATGCGTGACGATATTGTGTCTCCTGCTTGTCACAAGGCACGATATTTAAAACCGCGTCCACAATTCTAATTCCAATTTAATGAGCGAACAACACGTCACTACAACTGCCGATCGTGATGTCCAGAACTTTTTAAGAACGGGAAGTAAAATTTCCAATGAATTGGATAAGGTGCGACCATTTATTGAAAAGGACACGAACATGAGAATTGTATTAATGTGAATAAACGATTGTTCACTTCTTTTTTTGCATTACGCTTAGTCGACGTCGAGATCATTAGAGGCATGAAAGAACTGGAGGCATGGAACGGGAAGGAATTCGGTCATGGCCTTTGAAGAACCATTCACGCATTCACTTGGAGCGATTTGAAGAAACCATGGAAAACCCTAATCTCGCTAGGGATTAAAACCCCTCGTCTTCTCGAATGTGAGGACAGAAGGTTACCAGCACGCTCGATCAGCTGTTTGCAACCCTGATATTTTTAGCTAGTGGACAGAGCGTCGAGGTTTTAAAATTTATCACCTCTGTATCGCCAGATACTCTATCCTTGATACTTTTAGTGTACTAACGTAGAAAAATTCCGTGATCTGAAGAACCATTCACTTAGCACGTGCTCCTCTTCGGCTCCGGCTCTAGTTCTTTAGCTCAGTTTCACGTTTTTCAATTCCCTCCGATAACAAGTTCTGACATTTGTGACTGTATTCTTATAACTGTCAATATACGTATTTAGTTTAATAGGGTATTTGACTACTTCTGGAAAATGGTTTTAAATTGTTTATTGGTACACCTTATTCGCCGATTTCAGCGATTTTTTGACGAAAGTGCCTTATTTTGCGTAAAATTCCAAGTTAAAATTTAGAGAATTTAAAAGCCTGCCAAAACGCTCCTTTGCTGCCTGGCGCGGAAAACGATACTCGTGACGTCACACGTCTGTAAAAGCTGCTGCTGTGAATGGAGCGTTTCCTATTACCCAAGTTTTCAACTATTTTAATTGTTTGTTGCTGGTTATTTCTTGTCATTAATGAAAGTTCGTTTTGAATATAAAATCGAGAACAATTTGTAAAAGCCTACAGCGGAAAAATATTGAAAGTAGACGCCTTATTTGTGCGATTAGCTATAGAAACAACCACTGAGTTTTATTCTGTGGAGCTTAAAAATGTAACAATTTCAATTTGATATTGCGACAAAGTCAAAGTTTCTGTGAAGTTCATTTACACCACGTAGAGTTAAATGTAATACATTGTTTAGGGGGAGTGTTATTAGGGTTAGGGTACTTAGGTTCGAACCTCGTTTCGAAATATATTTAATTTGTTTTCTTTTGGATACTAGTTTCTGTTGGTTGTATCGCAAAATCATTTATTCCCAACTTCATCAAAAAATCAATTTAATTTTTCTTTTCTTTTTTTCTGAAGGCTTCACAACTTTTTGGATAACAAGCAAATTACAACCATTTGAAACAACCAAAGAAGATTTCAAAAAGGAAACTGGACGTTCCTTGCACACCGAAAAACACTTAAACATCACAGTTTCTTCATGTGAGATGAAGTGAAACGAGGTAGGTAAATGAATAAACAAACAGTCTTCACGGGTGTACCGCCGGATAGTGTTGTGGAAACACAATATTTCGACGGCTAGCTGCGCCGTCTTCTTCAGGTGGAGAGACATCTGCACTGGTCGGCTGACCCACAGATACTGAGATTGTTCATTTTTTTTTTTTTTTTTTTTTTTTCACCGGCCTCAACGGTTGTTTTGCTACAGTTCCACTGCAGTGTGAAGTTCTACTGGTTCGTTCCGTTAGGATGTTTTGGGGGCACCGTTTATTTATCGCTTTGGGGACAAACCTGCTTTGGTCACACCAGTGGTGTGACCTTGCTGGAAACCCCGTTGGGTTCGTTTTATTTATTTATTTGTTCCGTTACTCGACGATACTTCGTGGGAATTTGTACTTATGCCATGGTTGTATTGTTTCTTTGCCTAGTTCTTGGAGCCTTTCGTCGTTGGTATTCCTATTTTTGTCCAATTTGCTGTATAGGCGTAGGCTCTGGTTGTATATTTCGTCTTTGATTGTTGTTATCCCTGTTGCGTCATGAAGTTGTTGAGTTGGTGTGCTTATTCTTGCTCCGAGTATCTTTCGGAGACATCTGTTTTGCAATCTTTGCAGTATTCCTATGTTTGATTTTGCCGCTATACCCCACATTTGGCATCCGTATAATATGAATGGCCTTATGACCATTTTATACACTCGTGTTTTTGTTTCTACCGTCATCTCCTTACTTCGGAGGATCGGATCTAGGTTTAGTATTACCGCAAGTCCTTTTGCTGGAACAATAGTTTCTGATCTAATACTATTCCTAGGTATCTGTGTGTTGTTCTCCATGGAACTTTCTGTCCAGCTATAGTTATTCCAGGTAGATGATCGAAGTCTGGTTTCTTTTTCGTGAAATAAATTGTCGCACATTTTCCCGGATTTATAGTTATTTTGTTTTTGGTGCACCATTGTAGCAGCATATTTAGTCCCTTTTGTAATCTTTGAATATTGGTTTCGTGCCTGTGTCCGATGGTATATATCACTATATCATCGGCAAACTGTGCTATGTAGATGTTGTCTGGGACTGGTATATCGTTAACATATATTGAATAGAGCTGGTGATAAGACGGAGCCTTGAGGTATTCCTTCTTCCATGATTTTTTGGGATGATCGTTGTCCGTCCTCTATCACGTAGAATTTCCTTTGCGTTTAACTTTGTGTAACAACGTGGTATTTTTGTTTTGGTGTCGATTTTGACTAATAAGTTGTCCTTCCATGTTTTATCATATGCCTTTTCGACATCCAGGAAGGCTGCCACCACAGATTTCCCTTTATTAAAGGCTCCCACTGTATCTTCCACTAGTTTGAGAAGTTGCGTTGTAGTTGATGCCCCTGGCTGAAAACCGTGCTGTTCTTTCCTGATTGTTTTATTAATCTGTAAATTAGTTGTAATTCTTTTAAGTATTACTCGTTCCGTCACTTTAGCTACTGAACTGAGTAAGTTGATGGGTCGGTATTTTTCCGGCCTTGTGTGGTCTTTACCGGGTTTTGGTATGGCTACCACTCGAGCTATCTTCCACTGTTAGGGGTAGTATCAAGTACACATTGCTGAATTTATTATCCTTGTTAGTAGTACCACTCCTTTCATTGGTAGATGCTTTAGTTGCTCGTTGCTGATATTGTCTGGGCCTGTTGCTTTGTTGTTGGCCAATCTCTTTATTATCTGTCGGACTTCCTTTGGTGTAGCTAACTCCGGGTTTGTGTTAATAGTTTCAGTTCGGATGGTGCTTGCTAGTCTCCTGGTTTCCTCCTCTTCTCTTGTTTCCTTCTCCCTTGTTGGCAGTGTGTACTGTGCGGCAAAGGTCTCGGCCAGAATTTCCGCTTTTGCGAGTGGTTCGAACTCCATTCCTGTTGGTCCTGTTATCAGCCTTTTTGCTGTCCGTGGTGTTTTTAGTGCTCTTATAAGTTTCCATGCATCTTTGTTTTGTAGGAGGAGGTCTGCCATTTTGTTTTCCCACCTCTCTATTTTGTTTTCAAGAAGTCTTGTGTTTAGTTCCTGGGCTAGCTGTTGGTATTCTTTTCGGTCCTTAGGGTCTCTGAATCTCTGTCATCATTTCCTTTGCTGGTTCTTTAGGTATCTTAGCTCCTCCAGCAGGGGTGGTAGTTCTTCTCTGTTTCTTTCTTCAACTATGGTGACTATTGCCGCTTTAGATGCTGCCTCTTGTATGACACATCCCAAGTGTTGTACTGCTGCATCTACCCTTTCGGGTGATGTGACCGAATCGTTTGTTCTGATTTTGTTGTGTACTAGGCGTTGGTAGTAGTTCCAGTTTATTTCTGTAGTCTTCTTTACAGCCATGTCGGTTGTTATCCAATTTCTCAGCTGCATTAATACTGGCTGGTGGTCTGATGTTAGGTCGTTTACTGTTGTTAATTGTATCTCTTGATTAATATTTTTGACAGTTACGATATCTAGTACGTCAGGATAGTGGCTGTGGTTGAATGGGATATGCGTGGGCTCTGTTGGGCCTATCACCTCTATGTTTTCTTTCCTCTGTGAGAGGTAATAGTCTTTCTCCTTTGGCGTTGTTTATTCTTGAATTCCATGTCGCATGTTTTGCGTTAAAATCCCCCTCCTATTATAATTCTCTACCCCAGCGAGAGGATGGCATCGAAATCTTGTTCCACTATGGCACGGCTTGGGGCTAGGTAGGCTGCCACCAGTACTACATGTCCTTCTCTTCTATGTATTTAGATGGACGCTGCTTCAATTTCCATCATAGGAGGCGTTTGAATTAGTTGGTAAGCGATGGAGTGTCGGACCAGAATGGCCGTTCCTCCTCCCCTTGCTCTTGGTCTGTCTGTTCGATATGTGTTCATTCCTGGCATCTTGAATGTGTCCTTTGTCTTCAAATGTGTCTCATTTATCATCATTATGTCTATGTGGTTCTCGTGTATAAAAACTTGTAGTTCTTCTTTTTTTGTTTCTTAGTCCGTTCGCGTTCCATATTCCTATTTTGATGTCTTGTAGTTTTCCTATCCTTGTGCGTTCCATTATGCCAGAAGGGTCATTATCGCTTCGACCACTGCTATTAACTTCTCCCATTTTGTTTTCGCGTTCTTCAGGTTTTTAATTGTTATCTTTATTACGTTGAATACATCTTTTATACTGTCTGTGGTCTCGTCCATTCCTTCTTGTGCGTCACTCGCCATCCGTCGATCTTCTTCTCGTCGTCGTGTGGTCTGTGCTCTCTCCTTTCTATGAGCTCCTTGGCAGTTCGCGCACTTGGCTCTTGTTTGTTCAGGTAAATTGCAATGTTTGGTGGGGTGGTGTTGGGTGCACTTTACGCACCGGTATGGTAGATGGCAATAATTTGCAGTGTGCCCTATTCTTTGGCATCTTATGCATTGAGGTGGTCTTTCTTGATGCCTGTATCTTTCCACGGTCACTATAGTGTAAAGGATTGTTCGTTCATTATATATCTTCTCTGCCTCCGGTCCTGGTGTCAGTGTTATTTGATATACAGCCAGTGGTATTAGCTCTTTAGAGGCCACATTTTTCTTCTTAAATTGATGTATTCCTTGAATGGGGTATCCTTTTTGTCGTAGTTCTTCTTCTAGGTCTGCTATGTCTACTATTGGTGGCAGGCCTTTGACCACCACTTTCAATGGTCGGTCCTTTGGTAGTTGGTATGTGTAGTAAGGTATATGGTTTTCCTTAAAGAATTTGTTTATAAAGGTATAGTCTCTGGTATTTTCAGCATGGTATTTGAGGCTATCTCCCCTGTAAACAACTTTGAGGTTGCCTGTCAGGTTTTCCTTGATTACTTGGTTCATCCGGATATAGTCTTGTACGACTTCTATTACGATTGGAGGGAGGTTTTCTTTACTTCAGGCGTTGGTGCCGTTGCGCTCGGAGCTGGCTCATCTTTACTTGCACTGATTTCTTCGTCGTGCTGTTCGAGTGGTGCATATTTATTACCTGTAGTTATTTCCTTGGTTGCTCGTGCTAGCTTGGCCTTCCTCATCATTTTGCTGCTTATTTTCCTTTTGCCTCCCACCTCTCTGAATTCCGTTTCATCAGCCGTTACACAGTTACCAGTTGTTATGGTGTCGTATCCGCTTCCGTCATTGAAACATCAGGTCCGAATTGCCTTGCTGGGTTGTCTTGGTTGCCGCGTCAGCCGCCGGCAAAGTCGAGTGCGGTGGGGCACTCGGCCCGCCTGGCGCGGCATTGCGGCGCGCTCTTTCCTTACTAGACATCCGCACTGCTCGCTGTCTAACTCGGAAGTGAGATTGTTCGGCAGCAGCCAGAGCATTTTCTGCTTGTACTTTTTTCAAGCAGTTGTTGTGGAGGTTGTTGTCTATTTTCCTCCTATTTGTTAGTGTTTTGTGTCTTTGCTTCTGGTTTGCCTTTATGTTTGCTCCTTATTTATTTTATGTTGCTTCTAGGATTGCTAATGGTCTTTTGTGTTTGTCATAAGCTGTATTATATTTACCAAGACTAGCGATGAGGGGGTTTGTTGACTTCACTGCTGTTCTGTAGAACTTTTCGGTGGTGTTCTTTATTCTTTCAGTGAGTAGTGGGATGCCTGCAGCTGTGAGCAGGTCTATTGTAGGGAACAGGGTAGGTACATGGAGAGCCCTCCGCAACGCCCTGTTTTGCATAGTTTGTAGTCTGGCCAGGGAGGTTTTGGAGGCGTACCCCAACACCGGGCACGCATATTCAATAACTGGTCTGACCAGACTGCAGAAGATGTTTACGCCAATGTTGGGAGCCAACGTGCTATCCCTGTTGAGAACAGGGTATAATTGCTGGAGACGAGCTGCTACTCGACGTCGGAGATCTTCGATATGCAGAGACCATGTCAGTCGCTTGTCCAACGTCACCCCTAGGTATTTTACCGTGGGCGACCATTCAATTTCTTCCCCATTTAGTTTGAGTGTTGGGGAAGGATCTCGTCGAGGAGTGCGTTTCCCCGTGCGCCTCGTCAACATGATTGCTTGGGTTTTTGATGCATTTAATGTAATTCTCCATCTTCTCGCCCATGCTAGGGTTTGCTGGAGAACTTCCTGAAGCCTGCGGATTGCGGCTGCTTCAGACCTGTGGGCGATAAAGATGGCAGTATCGTCTGCATAAAGTGCTGTTCGTACTGATGCCGGTGCTGGAATATCTGTCCCACCGGTC
This sequence comes from Vandiemenella viatica, assembly GCA_031002005.1. Lineage (NCBI taxonomy): Eukaryota > Metazoa > Arthropoda > Insecta > Orthoptera > Morabidae > Vandiemenella > Vandiemenella viatica. The sequence continues at coordinate 249,404,076 of CM061920.1, read as the reverse complement.
CCAGCACAGAACCTTGCGGGACGCCTGCATTTATGGGTCGTCGAGTTGAGAGGGCGTCTCCCACTTTGACCCGGAAGGTCCTTCCGCATAGGTAGCTGCGCAGCAGTTTGACGAGCGGTCCAGGGATTCCTTGTTGGTAAAGTTTATAGAGTAGTCCTTTATGCCAGACGGCATCAAAGGCTCTCGCAACGTCTAGCAAGACGAGTGGGCAGTACGCACGATAGTTGAAGGCTGTAGTTGCTCTCTCAACAATCCGCATGATTTGCTGGGTCGTCGAATGCCCTTTTTGGAATCCCAATTGAAATTCTGGTATTAGACCTTCTTCCTGAATATGCTGATTTAGTCTTTTCAGTAAGAGTCTTCCGAAGACTTTACTTAGCGCCGGCAGAAGGCTTATTGGACGGTAGTTCTGCGGGAAACTGCCATTCTTGCCGGGCTTCTGTATAGCGATGACGACTGCCTCCTTCCAGCAACGAGGAAATTTTTGCGTGTGTAACACGGAGTTGAATAGATCCGCTAGCAGTGAGATGGCTTCTGACGGGAGGTTTTTTAGAATTTGGTTTCCTATTTTATCCTTGCCGGGAGCTTTTCTCAAGTGCAGTCTTTTAATAGTGTGTTTAATCTCCTCTTCGGAAATTTTCTCAATTTGGTGTTGGTCTTCCGCCTCCAAGAATCTTGCCAGTCGTTGGTGGACCTCAGCAGTGTGTTGCTCGTCTTCTTCCTCCGCAGGCCTAAACTGTCGCTCGAAATGATCGGCCAGAGCGTTAGCTTTATCTGCGTCCTTGTATACGAGTCCTCTCTCGCTATGTAGTGGTGGTATGCGAGCGCGGCGTTTGGTGAATCTTCTTGTTTCGCTCCATAGAGTGCCATCGTGTACTTCTAGGGAGGCTAATCTGGCCGACCACTCCCTGTTTCGATGATCGTTTAGTGCGGCTTTGTGCTCACGTTGTAAGCGGTTTAGCAGGCGCCTGGTGTGTGGTTGCCGAGTCAGTTTCCACTCCTTTGCTACTTTATTCTTGTTTCTGATCTGCGCAACCAGCTCGGGAGGTAGTTGTCGAGAATGCTCTTTCAGTCCAGATGGGGGTGTTGAATTCTTAGCTGCCTGGAGGACTGTTGTAGTAAATTGTTTCAGTGTGGTGTCGGTATTGAGTAGGTTGATTTCGCGGTGTGGTTGGATGGTAGATCTTATAATCTCTCTGAAGCTGTCCCAGTCTGTCTTGTTATAACTGACTGGGCTCGCTTGATGTTGCAGTCGCATTCCGACGTCAATTTGAACCATTACTGGTGAATGATCTGAGGACAGTCTATTTATGGTGTTTGAGTTTATAAATCCGATGATGCCTCTGGACATGGTAATGTCTAGGACGTCAGCGCGACCTCCATTCCAGGGAAAGTGGGTTGGCTCTTCAGGACCCCAGACCTGGAAGTTGTGTCTCTATGAGAGCCGGTAAAGCTGATTTCCTGCTTGGTTTGTTGCTCGAGACTTCCATTCGGGATGTTTGGCATTCAAATACCCTCCGATGATGAGCTTGCCCCTGATATTTAGTAGGTTCAGGATATCTCCTTCAACCATTTGGCGACGTGGTGGTCTGTAGGCGGCAATTATTGTGATGGGTCCCATGGTTGTACTTATTTGTATGGCACAAGCTTCTAGTTGCTGCGTCGGTGGTGGAGGTGACTCGTGGTGCGGGATGCCACGTTTGATAAAGATGGCCACTCCACCGCCGGCTGTTGGTCTATCTATGCGGTAGCAGTTATAGTTTGCAACACTGGCTCTGAGGCCCGGCTTTAAGTGCGTTTCTGTAACAAGACAGATATCAACGTTTTCGTCTCTTAAGAATTGGCGAAATTCACCGAGCTGCTGGAATATGCCGCATGCATTCCAAACGCATATAGACAATTTGTCGATATGGGTTCTATCCATGATGGTACTGGTTTTCATCTGGCTTGTCAGCTCTATGGGCTGTCATTACTGCAGCCTTAATATCTGCTGCAAGTTGGTCGAATTTCGTTAGTAGCGATGTGAGCATTGTGAGCAGTGAGCCAACAGTGTTTAGTAGTAGCTCCATATTTCCTCCTTCGTTAGTTGGTTCAGAGGTTGGGCGATACTGGTGATGTTGACCGCTGTAGGAGCTTGAACTGTGGATCTCTGCCGCTGGAGGAAAGTTTGCTTCTTGTGGTTGTTGTGTCCCTTTGATTGCTTCTGAATAGGAGTTCGGCGGGCAGGAACCTGCAGCCTGTTGCATGGCGCTTTTCTTACGGGGGTTAGGTGAAGTTTTTTCCGGTTGCTGACGTTTGGTAGATTTCTGTGTCGATTTATTAGAGATCTGTGCTTTACTGCTCTGTTGTGGCTGGCTAGTTTTTTGCTGCTGGTCTTTGTGTTTTTCTGGGGGCTCTTGAGGTACGCCAGAATTTTGCTTCTTCTGTGCGTTGCGCTTTTCTTGTGCGGCTGCTGCCTGCTCAGCAGCTATGCCGCGTTGTCTTTCGCGGGCTCTCTTAAAGGCTATGCAGCCTTTGTAGCTGGCCACGTGTTGTTCTCCACAGTTTGCGCATTTTGGAGGGCCTTCGCCTTTTTTGAGAAGGCAGTCGTTTGATAAGTGCGCTCCTGCGCACTTAACGCAGATTGGCGGCATGTTACAGTGTCTCGCCACGTGTCCCAGGGCTTGACAATTGAAACACTGTATTGGTCCATTTGATGATCGTAGTTTCTCCACAGCTATGCGTAGAGACATGAAGAACTCGAGCGAGAATATTTTCCTGTTTTGAGGTCTGTCCGGGAGGACTACTAAGAAGAGCGGCATGAGCTCAGATCTTCCTGGTCTCTTGAGTCTTGTAACTGTTTGTATGTCAAAACCAATGTCTTCCAGCTCCTCCTTAATGTCCGCTGTCGGCATGTTAGCTGGAAGTCCTCGTAATACTATTTTGAGTAGCTTTTCTGCTGCAGAGGGAAAAGTGTAATATGGGACACTTCCCCTCTGCAGCGCCACTGTTACTGCCAGGTAATCTTCCGTGGAGAGGAAGGTCAGCTTAACCTTGTCTCCTCCGGCCGATTTTGCTTGAAATGGTTTCCCTTGAAGTACAGTTTTTACCATCTGGTATAGCTCTTTGTAGGTATTCGGATACTGCACCACAATAGGTGGAAGCTGCTGCTGCTGCCTTTGCTGTTGATGTTCTGTTTGATGCTGTTGATGCTGCTGCTGCTGTTGTTGGTGCTGCTGACGCTGCTGCTATTGTTGTTGTTGCTGCTCCTGTTGATGCTGTTGCGGTTGCTGTTGATGCTGCTGCTGCGGTTGATGTTGTTGTTGCTGGTGAGCCGTGCGCGGCTCATCTTCACGCTGCGGCTATCATCTGCCGTCAGCCCACCGCTTCGCTAGGGGGCGCTGTGGCGGAGTTTCTGCCATCTGGCGAGCGATTGTCTTCTGTCGCACGCCTGCTGCTCCGCTAGGCAGCGCCGCGGTGGAGTAGTGCCCTCTGCCGGATAGCGTGGGGTATATAAGCAGTGACCCGGCGCGGCCAGGACCAGTTGGATACCCAGTCGGATAAGGAGTCAAGTAACGTCAGTGCTGCAGAGAGTGCCGGAGCTGCGTGGACTGTCGGAGGCGGCGTACCTCCCTGGGTCGTCGGGAAGCGTAAGGCCCGGACGGGCAGCGGGCGCCCAGGGAGGCCGTTAATGGGGCCGCTCCGTCCGTCAGTGTACCAGTGAGGGCCAGTGCGATATCCAGTGAGGAAGGAGGGTCGGAGCTTCGTTGACTGTCGGAGGCGGCGTACCTCCCTGGATCGTCGGGAAGCGTAAGGCCCGGACTGGCAGCGGGCGCCCAGGGAGGCAGTTAATGGGGCCGCTCCGTCCGTCAGTGTACCAGTACCAGGCCAGTTGGATATCCACTGAGGAAGGACTAACGTCAGTGCTGCAGAGAGTGTCGGAGCTCCGTGGACTGTCGGAGGCGGCGTACCTCCCTGGGTCGTCGGGAAGCGTAAGGCCCGGACGGGCAGCGGGCGCCCAGGGAGGCAGTTAATGGGCCCGCTCGGTCCGTCAGTGTACCAGTACCAGAGGCAGTAAGAAGAGTGAAGCGTTAGCAGTACCAGTACCAATACCGACAGTTGGACCTCCATCGCCGGGCGCGGGAAAGAGGTCAGTCTCTGCGGTCAGTCTCGGCTAGGAAGTGAACAGTATGAGGAGGAAGTGGCGTTGTCGGAAGCGACAGTTGAAGAAGGCGACGTGCTCCATTCACGGGCAGCAGTTAGGCGGAGCAACGTGATACTTGGCCGTCGACGAGGGGTTATTGAAGGTGCCTGGTCTGACAAGCAGTTCTGAGTGGCCGTAAACTGTGTCGTCGCCTCACATGCCCAGACTATATGGTAGTTTGGGGTGTCCTCGTAAAGTGTGCGCTTTGGCACCTTCTGGAGCAACCTGTGCCTTCATGTTCCACGAGTGGATAGACTGTTAGAGAGTTCGTAGTATTCAGACAATTCAACTTCGTTGTATTTTCTGCTTCCTCGGTGCAATTGGAGATTTTCTGTTTGGTGTTCGTGCTTGCGTGGGACAATCTAGGTCACTAATGGCTGTTCTTTCACATGAGGGAAACAGTGTATGCACGTTTGTCTGTACCCTGGAGGGATGCTGAAACATTAAAACAGACCAGTGTTGGTTGAGCTCAACTGATATAAGTGCCTTGAGAAGCTCGATCTTTGGAAATCCTGTTTAGGAACTTATAGCACCGGATATTCTACCATTATTAAATTGTTGTTTAGACATAAGTAAATTTAAGTGTGTAAATCCTTGGACTCTTGGGCCATCATGGATCATTAAGGCCAACTAGTATTGTGGTTATTTAATATAAGTATATCTTGGGGGAATTTTAAGTAACCGATTGGTAATTAAGCTTATTACATGATATAGTGTGGAAATCTTATGTTTGAAGTTGTTGATATTGTTGTGTAAAGTTGTATTGTATTTGGTATTTATTGTAATAAACAAGACTGAGACAATTGTAACCATGCGCCCACATGCTTGCCAACCTAACTACCACCTCAGCTGGGGAGCATCTTCACCATTTAGTATTTCGTACAGGTTGCTGATCTCCATCCTGGCTGGGTCCAGTGATGGTGGGGGTTTACAGGTTCGCCTAGCTAGGACGAATCCGTCTCTGTCTGGCTGTGTTCCTCTGTTCTTGGTTGACGATGTTGTTTTCTTTGGTGCAGTTTGTGCTTCAAGGCTGGGGAGTCCCGACGCCTTCTTCTTTGTGGTTTTCTTGTTCTTGCTGGTTGTCGATAGTTGGGAAACCGGGACGCTGATTTTTGCTTTGGCTCCTCTTGCTTCGTTTCTTGGCTGCTTAGACTTTCCTGCGAGTAGCGGGGACGTACATCTCTTAGTAGCCCGGTTGTCTGATGATCCTTGTGTAGCCTGGGTCATCGACAGCTGAGCTTGAATATTTCCATCAGTGTCCATGTTCTTGTCCGTGGAAGTTAGTGGAGTCGTCATCTGCTGTGGCTGTGGTTTTCTAATTGTGTCCGTAGCATGATCCATTTCCGTTTCAAAAGTAGTCAGCAAGTCCGTGATTTCGGCCGGTAAATCCGACAACGCGAGTGCGTTGGGGCCGCCCGACGCGGAAGCACGGTGGATGTTTTCCTGCTCGGAGTCCGGTGTCCGTTGCCTGGTCGGCAATATAGCCGCTGCTGTCGCCGGCAAAGCCGAGTGCACTGGGGGAAACGACCCGCCTGGCGCGACAGTGCGGCGAGCACTTTCCTCATCGCACATCTGAACGTTGCTGATGCCAACTCGGAACTCGAGGACTGCGACTGCGACTCGAGATTGTTCGGGTGCCGCTCTTCCTTATATTCATGTCTGCGTCCGGCGGCTGCGTGGCCTTGGCGAAGACTTACTATGACCCAGGCCCGCAACCAACTGGCGGCTAGCGGCTGGCTGCCAGTGGGCGTAGCTATGGTTCTTGTTCTAGCCCGATCTAATATGGAACCCTCTACGGCGGCAGCTGGACGGAAGTACAACGTTCTCTGCGGATATTTGCCATGGCAGGTTTCCATGCCTCACTGAGACTATACCATTGTCTCTGTTAAACAGAGACAGTGGTCACAGTGATTTTTTACTGCGACTCTGTCACGTTGAAACGATAGTGTCAGTATCTTCCACCAGATGGCAATATGTACGAAATCACGGGGACAGTGAAATGTAACGACATTCAATCACGTTTTATATACAAATGATGCTAAACTGTGACCGTCACGTCTGGGGTATAGTGGTTGTGCCTGCCACCAGTTGGCAACACGTAGGAAATCACTGTCACAGTGAAACAGAACAGCGAAAAATCACGTTTAGAGCAGAGACAATAGTTTAGAGTTCATTCAGTCGACTTAGTGAGAGCTTTTTAATTTGCGTTAATCAATAAATAGTTAATATTTCCTGCGGTGCAACATGTTTTTATTTTCCTTTCATGAATAAAAACAAAATATCTTCAGCCTACAATTTTTTTGTTTATTGGGAATCTGTGAAATTTGAGCAATTGGAATGTTTCTTTAGTCGAGATAAGTTATAGTTACCCTGAAAAACCCTATATTTTTATCGTAAATGTTCAAATACGTTTTAATGTAATACTATCCAAATAATTTTACAAAACGAGATAAATTTAATAACTTTTTCTGGCATTACAGCTGTAGTGTAAAGTGCTTGACAACAAGAGTAGTTATAATTTTTTAATCTCAAAATTCAACTACAGTGGTTCCCAAACAATTACTCTCAAAATATTTTAAAAAAACTGTAATTTCTGTACTGATAATTGTGATTTTTTTTCATTACATCATCCTCATATTCATCATAAATTCTGTTATTTGCTACAAAATTTAATATTTTTACAGAGATTTTGAAATGACTCAAGGCAAAACAAGGGGTACAATAGTCTTAAAACCAAATGTCTTCCTGTAAGTAATCATTGCACACGCGTTATATCCCTTAAAAATTAGCACATTGCAAAAAAAATAAATGTGTTCAGAAGTTTATCATAATACAAATCTCCAAATTACAACTCTTCAAGATGTACAGGAAATTCTTTTTTTTTCATATATTAATTTCATGTTACATCCAGACCTATCAATATTTATTTGCCTAAAACACATTTAAACATTAGGTAAACATCACTGATAAACCTTGTCTACTCATTCCTTGCCACCAGGGGCGCCGACTCTGTGAGTGCTCGGGGACTCCTGCACCCACGAGAAGTAAACAGAGGGTGCGGAGCACCCATGAGCATAGACACCAAAATTAATCAGTAATCGACTTTGGGCGATACCACTATTAGCTACCTCCAACACAGCATGGTAAGGCAAGACGTCTCGACGAGATCGCACTTGCTTACGATGCGAGCGTGTGCGACTGCACGTCTAAGGATAATATTAAACACTACGTTATATCATACGTAACACCATCTAGTGTTCAATAAATAAGTGATTTGTGAAGAACATGCACAGAAGCAAGCCAAAAAACTCACCCTGCGCGCAAGTATCGGGAATGTTATACCTGAGCGCGAATAAATGGTCGGCTGAGCCGGCCGCAGGTACACTACTCACTCGCTTTCAAGTATAACATTCCTGATCACTTGGCAGGTAAAAAGTCCCACCAAAATGACTTTTCAAAAATATTTTATTCTGTGCAAACCTTAGTATGCCTCAAATATATTTTTTCGATATTTATGAAACACAATTTTGAAAGAAAATAAAAATTTGAAAAATTCAGCCAGGTATTCAATTTTTTAAGTAGACGTTACAAAAGAATTGTTATACAAATTTTCACGGTGCCTCAAATACCTGCCCAAAAATTTTTACCAGCTCTCCTACTATATGACTTAGCACATATGGTAGCGCGCTTAAAATGAGAAATAACGGATGATATGAACCTCGAAGAAATCGATGATATAATATAAATAGAGCTGCAATTCGACAAAATACCTTTGAATTGAGTAAAAACTGATACTATATAGATTATTAAATATTCATTCTTAAAAACATTTATTAATGTCGATTAGTTGTTCATGCACTTCATAAAACAGTTGTGTACATTAAGTTGGTACTAATAAATATCTTCTGCTGGTAAAAATTATGTTATGTTAATATAAGTCATATAATATAATGGTTTCATTTTTATATTTTTATTATTATGATAAGTATCCGTACTTCATTGTTGAATCTAGCATGTTTTACCGATCTTTTCTTCCTTCTCCTCCGCGCGTCTGTATTCATTATTTTTGTCACGATGCTGATCCTTGCGGACGCAAATCAAATGCAATAATAATATCCCGAGTTTCATTAACAGTACGAAAATCATTAGTTATCTTTATTATTATCTCTTCTCTGTACGTGTATTGCTCAAACGCGTCAAAAACGTTGAACCAGTCCTAATAAGAATAAGTAAAATGCAAATCTTTGTTTTCTCTGCCTGTCTCTTCGCTTAGAACTGAATTTTCACGATTATGCAAGACTAGCTGTAGCCGCACTTCGTTCATGTTTGTCAAGAATTTTGAAGATTTTTATTTTTTTGCATGGAACATTAATTATTTTCAGGATAAAAAGTAGCCTATGTTACTACCTGCCAAATCAGTAACTCTCCAGTAAAACTCCTGTAAAAATAGCTTCACACACGTCGCTATGATTATTATTATTTAAATCAGTCATCAAATGAGTCTTAGCATCCACGAGGTTTTCTAAAAGCCGGCGCCCCTGCTTGGCACATCTAATATTCAGTGAAAATTATTCTGTAGTTCCTAAATTGAAAACAGTTTACCAGTTCAGTTTGCAGGAAACAGAATATGTAAGGAGTTGCTGAACATTTTTATTTTCATTACTGTTATCAATGTTAGGCTTAAATTGAAGATATCCATTAGATTAAGTGTATAAATCTTATAAAAATATGTATACATTATTTCATAAAATGCTAGCCAGTACTGAAGTTTTAAATACTTTCATCTTCTGTTAGGGCAGTGAAATACACACTGAGGCTTTAAATAATATTCTGATTAAAATAAGAAGAGTTGTGGCTAAATGTTTGATGTCTGATGAACCTCCAGTTATGTTAAAACAGAAGTTCAGTGATGTGAAAGCTTTATTTAATATTTAGGTGTAATATAGAACAGTTAGTCATACTTTTAAACTATCTGCAAATAAGTGTATACATAAGATAGTTTTCCTTTACTATTATAATTTACGCAAACTTCTGGTTACCTACAACTCTTATCTACTAATTAACACAATTACCAATGCCATGATAGGATGGGCAATTTAGATATACGATACTGCAACTACTACTTGCTTTTAATTGTTGGTTTTAGACAAAGCTAATTGTGGTTCAGATTCCATGTTAAAATGTAGGTCCCAGAGAAAAAGGGACTGGTGATTCATTCCTGACACAATGGCCTTGTGGATGATCCAACCAACCTTCAGGTCTGGACTAAGTTTTTAATATAATTAAATTATATATTGCTTAACGAATTCCAACTCTCAAGGGGGAAAAAATGAATTTGTATTATTTTTATCCAAACAGTTTCTGAATGAATATTATTTGTAACATTGTTTGCATCATTTTTCATTTAAGTTCATTAAATTTCAGTTGCTAACATTATTAGAAAGTGTGGTGAAATACAAATGCGGAGGTGCTGAATAAAACATGTGAGACAATGTCATTTTGACTGGATGTATTCTGAGGTATCCAAAACTGCAGGGTAGGAGAGGGAGGAGATATGCAGAAAAATTAGTACAGAAAGCAGAGCCAGATAGATTAATTCTGTAATAGATGAAAATTTGTGACAAGTATTACTTAGGACACATTAATATAGAAAGCCTGATTAATAGAAATGGTTTCACTTTTTGCATACAGTATTAAAAAAATAGTACCATTTATATAATAGGAACCCAATACAAACATATTTTACAAAACAACAATGATGTATCTAAAACTATGTCAGTAGCCACCTAATTATGTACTGATTATCTGTCTGGACCTTATAATCAAGAAGTTATGTTGGATCCATCCTGCTAGGAAATCTACTGAAAATGTGAATTACAACAATGCAAAGAATTCTTATTATATTCAGAACTCATCCAGTCAAACTGCAATCCATATTGTAGAAGGAAATTCCTCACACAGATGTGATGATAGGTCACTTGTATTATGGTCCAGTTTAATTCAAAAAATTAGGCATTGTAAAAAAGGTTCCAGCTACTTTAATAAGATTGGTGGTGCAATCATTTAACATCGTGTTTGCTCTACCACACTGTAGAAGAAATTAAGGACGAAAATGGCACGATTTCTTAAAATAAATATTGATCAAATTTCCTTTCAGTCCAATAAATTTGTATGTAATGACAAAAAGCTGTGATTTTAATAATTTTTTATTTAAGTATTTAGTTATATTTGTTTCACAGATAACTTGACTTTATCAACTTTAAACGGACCAAGAGGATTTTAATCCATTTTTCTTCTCAGTTGATCCACTATTTTTGTTATAAACGAGAGGAAAACTGCTAATTGCTGGTACAAAACTGATAGTTTGGTCTACTTTATAATTCAGAATTCACAGTCTCCTACAAAACGATATCACTAATGACGTGACTGTGACCAAGTAATGCCTTCCTTTCACTTACTGCTACATTCTTTTGAAACCGTGATTCTCCGCAGATCGCAGTTTGCGCCTAAAACGTTATCACGTGAACGTTACTCAGTCACGTCCATATTCTGTCACAGTTACTTTTTGTCACTGTGACTTTCCAGTCACGTTGTGAATGTAGCTGCGACGTTATTTTTCGGCTATCCCTAGCCGTGCCATTCGACTAAGCTTGGTCAATGATTACGGTGTGTTTCTGCGTGGTAGTAGTGATTTGTGTTTTGCTATTGCTTTTGGCGAGTCTCAAGGTAAGTTATGCATGATTTTTCCGTAATACATTTTTAAGCATAATCATTAAAACAGAGCGAGATTATTTCTATAAAAAAAAACTACTGAGCCAATTTTATGTCGAGATTTAGCTCATTATACCACATTATATCGATATCTTACCATATTTATTTGAAAGGGCTACTTATTAGCTACAAGAAATACCTTCCTTTCTTTGCGCACGTTTGCGACACCCATACAACCAACTTTTCTTTATTTTCAGCATGACTGTACAAATTTCGCGTACAGAAATTTTCGACGTATGGTTTGTTAACGCAAAACAATCAATCGCTAACTTTCAATTTAAATATAAATGATTCTCAAATTGAAGCTGTTATATTTTTAACATCGATGTACTGTGGAGACCTCGCGCCCCACATGTTGAGCAATTCGGCGGTACGTCCACCCGGCGTCCCGCATGCCCACTATACGCCCTCGCTGAAAGTCCGTCATCTGCACATACGGATCGCGTACACGCTGTCGCGGCATGCTACCAGTGTTAAAGACTTATATGGAGCTCCGTATGCCACGGCAAACTGGCTGACACTGACTGCGGCGGTGCCCAACCGCTGCGCAGCTAGCGCCCTTCGACGGCCAACACTGCTGTTCCTGGTGTGTCCGCTGTGCCGTGCGTTTGATAATTGCCTGTACAGCCCTCTCGTAGTGTCCGGAGCAAGTATGGTGGGTCTTACACACCGACGTCAATGTGTTCTTATTTCAATTTCCAGGAGTGTACTTCTCAATAATCTCCAGCACAAATTGAGACGACATTAATATGTTACTTTAAAAAAAAAAAAAAAAAAAAAAAAAAAAAAAAAAAAAAAAAAAAAAAAGTAAAACAAGAAAATAATCGTTCTAATTGTTACTTAATAATATTTAAAACTGTATTATTTTCAATTCTACATACAAAATAATATTTAACTAGTAGCAAAACAAATATTTCTATAGCAGATTCGAAACAAAAAAGAAATGGTACATTGTTGCATAGTACTCTCAAGGCACTGATGTTGTCTGCTCGGTGGTCGGTGACAGAATGAGAAGAGTTTGGACCGCGGTTTCGCCATACACGAGCCGACTGGAGTGATGGCTTGGTGTCGCTCCACGTGGTTTTCCCCACACACCGTCAGTTGGCTTGATGGCATGATGGACGAATCTGATTGATATTGGAATGACCGGATATCCAAATAATCCTGTCATTCCACGTCATCCACATCGGTTTCCCCATACACGACGCGATAATGGAGTAACATCGCTCCATTTGGACGGATGGAGCGATCGTGTATGGTCACCTTTAGAATAACAAGAGGCCGCCCCGTGACAGTATTTTCATTAGACGCGTATGCATATCTTACGTGACTGCCCTTACCCGGTAATCATATCGGGGATAGGGGACCTACAGCTTTACGTGGAATTCTTAGACTATTCGTAGTGATCTTCTAATGCTAATTCCTTTAGAAGAGAATTTGTGGCTCTTGGTTAATCCCTTCTATTATCCCATTTTTGTAGCTCCTAGTTCATCCCTTCTAAAAGCTTCCTATAATCCCCCCATACACTAGCGTTCTTTCCTTGAACAAAGGCGAATCCGTATGGAAAGCATGTAAGTTAGTTCGTAAGAGAGATGACGCGAATCCCTACAGTTCGTTCCGTCGGCGAATCCGTCAGCAAAGAATGTATGTTGGTGTTTAAAAGGGATGCCGCAACCATATGAGAAATCCTTACAGCCGGTCCCACCAGGTTCCTAATTGTTGCTTCAGTGTGGAGTATGTGCCCTTCTCAAGTCGTGCATTCTTTCCGTCCGTATTTTCACTCTGACAGTGAAATACAGGGCCCATCCGGCGCTGTGGCAAATTAAAAACAAAGAGTTATACGCTAATATAAATTTGAAGGGAAAAGGATATGAGGCTCTAATCAAAGTCTGGAAGAAATATGACCAGGAAGCGGATACAAAGATGGTTAAATCCAAGATACAGTCTCTGAGAGAATCTTTCAGAAAAGAATTAAAGAAGGTATGTATTATACTGTACACTTACAGTTGGTTATGCTTAGTGTGCTGAAAATTTATAAGTTTTAATTACTTCTGACGGATTAATAACCTTTTCACAACAAAGTTAAATGACGAGCTAACGGGATAATTCCTTGAAACGTCGTGAAAACTGCCCTTAACAGACATTCTTTGCTTTTAAGATCAACTCTGACTGAAAATATTGGACACTGTTAGTGGACAATGTAGGGAATAACTGTCGCACAAACATCAGCAGGATTATCCCGAAGGCATGCGCGACAGGAAACAGAATAGAAAGTTAACCGCAGACTTATTTTCCCTTCGCGCATCCGATAGGAAAGAGCGGGAAATGATAAAACGCCTGGGAAAGAACGCTAGTGTATCGCAAGCTAAACTCCACACTGCAGCAACAATTAGGAACCTGGCGGGACTGGCTGTAAGGATTTCTCATATGGTTGCGGCATCCCTTTTAAACACTAACATACATTCTTTCCTGACGGATTCGCCGACGGAACGAACTGAAGGGATTCGGCAAATGATATGCGTCATCTCTCTTACGCACTAACTTACATGCTTTCCATACGGATTCGCCTTTGTTCAAGGAAAGAACGCTAGTGTATGGGGGGCTATTAACCAATTTTCGTACCTATTGCTTTTTTTTCTTTGTCACATAAACTTCTTGCTCCATCTCTTGTAAAATAGCGCTTAACGTAAGCGGTATCAGCTCATTCATTTCATTGTGATTCAGCCTGCTGGCAATATACCACGAAACTTGTTTACTGTACTCGACCGTAGTGCGAACGATTTTTGGTCAGTAGCGAGTAATTTAGCTACTAAACTACTCGCCACTCGACTAAATTACTAGCGTAGTGCGAGTCACGGCTCGTTCGCACTAGGCTAGTAATTTAGTCGAGTGGCGAGTGATTTAGAAACTAAACGTGTGTGGACAATGAAATTTAGTCGAGTAGTTTAGTCGAGTCGATCCGTTTTGTTCTATTAAACCGGGCGAGTAGCACCCCCCACCACGCCCCACTGCCCAGTCGCTCATCGGCTAAACAAGTCAGAACCATGGAGGAAAGAAATATATGGAGACGACGCAGTAAATGGTGCAGAAACTATAAAATCAAAATCAATCCTGGAAAATGTGCGGGAATCTATTTCACAAAAAAAGGCCAGAAATTAACAAGAATTTAAAAATTTTGAACCAAAATATCCCCTGGGTTAAAGAACATCGGTACTTGGGTATATTACTGGATAACAAATTACTTTTAAGACAACATATCATGGATAGGAAAACAAAAGGACTAGCAATTATTTCCAACCTTTCACCTGTATTACGAAGCAGCAACCTACAGTTTAATACAAAAATAAGAATATACAAATCGGTTATTCTCCCATTTTTAATGTACGGATGCCAGATATGGGGCCTGGCAAGCCAAACCAATCTACAACAAATCCAGCTACTCCAGAACAGATGTCTAAGAATGATCCTAAACGCACCCAGATATACACCAATAGAAACTCTACATAACGAGACACATATTCCCTTAATCAATACCGAAATATTTAATCTAACAGAAAAATTCCACAAGAAATTGAACGACGCCAGAGACGAAAGAACTGAGTCGATTGGAACGGTAATGCCGAGACGTTGGCATAAGTATAAAGTTCCCCTCAGTATTCTATACCAGCCAACATAGAGCAGCACAGAACATGAACTCCGCAGGGGTTTTTTCACCATTAAGACCATCCTAGATGGTCATAGCCCTGGTTTTTTCCCTGAAAGTGAAATAAAAGTGTCACAAAAAATAAACACCCTATCCTAACACCTAGAAGTTGAGTGGGGGCTAGGCCGTACCCATACAGACACGGGGTATATGTACAAAAACCTCAAGGGGACTCTAGGATAAACGTAACGCCGCAATCTGCTGATGGATTATTATATAACTCGATGAGACAAATAAAAAATGAAGAATAATTTTTTTTGAAATCCTGCTTAGTTTTCGAGATATTCTGTCTCAAATGTTTTTGGTTGAAATTCAGAAGAAAATATTGGTCAAAGTCAAATTTGATGATGGATTCTTATTTAAATAGATGACACAAATAAAAAATAAAGAATAAAAATTTTCTATATCTCACCAAGTTCTCGAAATATACTGTATCAAAAGTGAGGTGTCTTGAGTTGAAATGCAGAAGAAACATTTCGCAAAAGTCAAATTTAATGATCGATTCTTATGTAACACGACGAGACAAATCGAAAATAAAGAGTAAAATTTTTCAATATCTTGCTTAGTTTTCGGGGTATACTAGGATGGGGATGATATGTGGCCTGGACCAAAAATTAATTCTGTCAAAGCCACAATGAATTACATGATGGACATACAGAATGGATATTTCAGTTTTTTTACTACCACTTGTGGTTAGATTAAAATGCGGCGTAGACAAGAATAAAAATAGGTATCTTGTTAACATACATCGTAAGCTTAATTGGAAGTAGTTTACATCGCGATACAGGTTTTGTCACTAACTTGGTTCTCATGAAATTACTAACACTAATAGATAAATTCTTTGTCCCTTATAGAACAACAAAACCATTCTGATACAGACTGCATTTAGACCTAACCACAATGTCCATTAAATTGCTGCTACAGAATCAAACTATACAGACACACCCACACACGCGTATTTGAATCGCAAACTGTATTTGCGGTAACAACATCGTTTGCTTCATCAAGATTCCTAGATTGCATAGCATAATTTAACACATTTAATTTCATCAAAAACTGTCAGTATAAACTGCAACGTGACGAAAGAAAGCGCAATACTAAATTCACTGAATCGCGATGTAAAACACACCCCTTTAAATCTCATTTTCAACATTCGTTAAAAAGTAATGCTAGTCTATTATGTGCAGTATAGCAAGGTATGCTGATTTTCTACACTACACCAACCAAAATTTGAGAACAAAGTCATACCATTGATATCTATGACTAAATATTTATAGACAGGCACCAAAGTTTGCAATTCCTACTGCCCACTTCAAGAACAATAATTAGAATTCAACTTAATTATGAAATGATATTCCAGGTTCTTTCCTCTATTGCCTATTTTTGCAACCGTATGCAACACAAGATGGCATTATAAATCACTTATACACATTACAAAATGAAATGATCACAGCATCAAACACAATGTGAACTTTGCATTTGTTTGGGTTTGCAATATCGCCACTGCCGCCACCGCGCATGCGCGAGAGTTTAGAGCCGGCGTCACAGACTTAACGTCACTTCTCCTCCTCCATGGTCAGAACCTATTGTTTTAGTCGAGTTCATTAGGTGCCGCAAAAATGTCGTTTCGCTGGAGCTAAGAAACAATTTTAAATTTTGTTTCTAATTTTGTAGAACATGAATGCTTGTGGAATATTAAGTCCCCGCAATATAAAAACGAAGCAATCTGCACGCATGAATTTGGAAAATCCAATAAACATACCTGTATTTGGTGAAAAATAAATTGAAAATTAAAAACATCTGCTTAGTGCACAATTTTATTAATTATTTTATTACAATAGCATCTAGATTATACAATATTATTATTATTATTATTAGAAGTACAATGTAAAGCGATAAAAATCTTTTTAGAATTATCTACTCGCAGAAATTAAAAAAAAATAGTAGTCCAAAAATTTAGGCGCAGGAACTGAAACAGTTTACACTCCTTCAGTAAAATAATTCAGTTCACTTGATGCATCTCTATAAACAGGTCCACCGCTAGCTGTTTGAGTGCCCGCGTGCAATACCGATTATACCGTCCCCTGTCTAACTACAGCCAGTAGTGGGTTTAGGAAATTTCCGAACTGAGTCAAAAAACTGTGAGATTATTATTATTATTATTATTATTATTACTCCGCGATTCACTAAAAGTGTGTGGCGGAGGGTGCATAGCACCTATCGAGAAGGGTTATGGTTTGGAAGGGTTATAAGGGATATGGCAGGAGGCGCCCATGGGCTATTGTGAGGAACCATCCCCGCATTCGCGTGGAGTGATCTGGGAAAACCATGGAAAACCCAGATCAGGATGGCTGGAGTGCTTTATCGAAAGCTACTCCTGTCGATTTTAAGTTTACTCGCCCGGTAAATCCTTTCTATTCCATTCCCTAATCGCTCGTGGGAAAAATGAGTACAGAAATGAATCGGTTCTGGCCCTGATTTCTCTTATTTTCACGGTCATTTCGAGATATGAATGTTGCTGGTAGCAATATTTGCTGACTGTCATTCCGAAATACATCTGTCGTGAATTTTTCAATTAGCTTCCGTCGAGAGCAACGCCTTCGGTGTTCCAGGTCTTCCCAACCTAACTCCTTCAACATCGCACTTACGCTTTCCCTCCAACTATATACACCTGTCACGAATCGGGCGGCTCTTCTTTGGACCTTCTCTAAAGCCTCCATTAACCCCTTTTGATGGGGACCCCATACAGAACAACAATACTCTAAGTGAGGACGTACTAGTGACTTGTATACAATCGATTTAACTTCCTGAGTGCATTGATTTAAATTACGACGTAGAAATCGGAGTATACGATTTGCTTTCCCCATTACATTCTCAATATGCTCATTCCACGACAAATTATTACGAATTGTTACCCCTAGGTATTTAGCGGAATCTACCGTTCTAAGGACAGTGTCATTAATCGTATATTCATAGTTAAATGGTGTCACCTTTTTACTTACACGCATGACTTGGCACTTTTTAGCGTTTAACTCCAACTGCCAATCTTTACACCACGCAATTATTTTCGTAATATCGTCTTGTAACAAAGCGCAGTCGTCCAGGGTTTTGATTTCGCGATAAATTATAGCATCATCGGCAAATAATCTTTTCATTCCCCCTATTATGTCGCATAGATCATTGATGTATATGAGAAACAACAGAGGCCCTAACACGCTTCCCTGGGGAACTCCAGACCCCACTTCAGTAAGTGATGAACGCTCACCGTCGAGAACTACACACTGTGTTCTGCCCTTCAGGAAGTCTGCAACCCAGTCGCATATTTGTCTAGATATGCCGTAACCGCGAAGTTTCCTAAGTAACCTAGTGTGAGGCACAGTGTCGAAAGCTTTTTTAAAGTCTAATAGAACCAAATCAACCTGGGATTGCTCATCTATAATTCGGCACAAGTCGTGAATTAGAAGTGCAAGTTGTGTTTCGCAGCATCGGCCTTTTCTGAATCCATGTTGATTTGGATTTAAAAGCTCACCTTCATCCAAGAACCGCATGACATTCGAATAGATGATATGTTCTAAAATCCTGCAAAATATTGAAGTTAACGAGATCGGCCTATAATTCTGAGGATCATTAATATTCCCATTTTTAAACACTGGAGTTACGATAGCGGTCTTCCATTCGGCTGGTATTTTTCCTTGATCCAGAGAGACGGTATACAATTTCATCAAATACGGTGCAATTTCCTTTGCGTATCTTGAGTAGAATCTTGTAGGAATACCGTCTGGTCCGGGAGCCTTATTGGTTTTTACATTCATAAGCAGTTTAGTTGTTCCCTCGACATCAAGAACGAGATCATTCATAATTTTGTCGGTACGATTGTTAAATATCGGTATCTCCTCTGAGTTTTCTATCGTGAAAGCCTTTTTAAATATATCATTCAAAATTTCTGCTTTCTCTACGCTTGTTTCTGATAATTCACCATTTTCTTTAATCAGCGACGGCATAACCTTACGAGAGCCTCTTATTACTTTGATATACGACCAGAACTTTTTTTGGATTAGTAATCAGATCTTCGGATAAATTCCTGGCTTGGAATTCTTTAAACGCATCGCGCATTGAGTTACGCACTTCCGCACGCAACTGGACTAATTTAGCACGATTAGATGAGTCCCCCGATTTTTTCACCGCGGAATGTAAACGCCTTTGCCTCCTGAGCAAACGTTTCACTTCCCTATTGAACCAAGGGAAGTTATTACTGACCTTAATACACTTCTTAGGAACAAACTTGTTTAAACCGGTCCATATTAGTTCTTTTAAATTAAACCAAAGTTCCTCAACATTTGTATTTAGCGTGTACGTTTCAAAATTCTTCGCAAAATGGTCAACCATACCCGCATCGTTTGCCTTATCGAAGCAAAACACGAGTTTCTCTTTTGTCATGCTTCAGACTCAGACTGGAGTTTAACGTTACCACAACCGCCTTGTGATCACTTATACCGTCTTCTATACAAACTTTATCTACAATATCAGGATTGCTAATTAGAAAAAGATCCAGAATGGACGAGGAATCTTTGTGGCACCGTGTTGGCTCTTCGACCATCTGTTCAAGAGATCTTTCTGCAAATGATTCTAGGAACGTTTCGGTTATTAACCTATCTCTTCCACCCAACCTGAACGTGTATGTGTCCCACCTAACCGACGGTAGGTTAAAGTCACCACCCACGATCAATATATGTCCTTGAAATTTTTTGTAAATGTTATTAAGCGACTCCCTGAAGTATTCCGCGTTAGCTAAATCAGAATCCGGAGGTCGATAAAATGACCCGAGTATGAACTTTAAATTTTTGCCAATTTTACCTTGACCCATATTAACTCGCAAAAATTTTCCGTTTCAGTTACGACAGAGCAATTAACGGTTTTACTTACGGCCACGAACACACCCCCGCCCATTGAGACAGTTCTGTCCTTCCGAAAAACATTGAAATGAGGGCCAAATACTTCGCTAGATTCAACTTCAGGCGTCAACCAGCTCTCGGTTCCAAGTATTATATCGACATCATTAGTCGCAACTGAGGCGTGAAAATCCGCTACTTTCCCTCTAATACTCCGACAATTTAGTACCATTATCCTTAGCTGCTTCGTATTGTTATTTGTGGAGTCTAAAATAGCATTTTTCATACTCGCACTCTGACGGTAAACGGGTGAAGTAATTGGAGCTGTAATATTAAAATTATTCGCGCCATCCCTACCGGGACCAGCTTTCTATGTTATCAGCACATCCTCTTCGGTGAAATGAAGGATCCTCGGGCCTCACGCTGTTCCTAAAAATAATTCATATCAAGGCGGTTCCAAATTTTAGCAGCCACCTTGGACGCCATTCTAGGTGTGTAGATGGACGCCCGACCTGTCAAATGCGTCCCAGCTGGCAGCTATCATCGGACGAAGGTCGACGAAGCCCCATTTGTTTTTGCGACACAGCTCCCGCAAATTACTATTTAAATTAAAGATCTTCCACCACACAGCCTCCCCACAATCGACACGCGGCACCACACTGCAAATTGAGAACTGTAATGAAACTGAATTTTCCCGGGCGGCTTCATACGCCTTTCGCCCCAACTTGTCCATGGATTTAACTATATCTGGAACAGAAACACGACACGAGTCATTAGTGCCGACGTGCGCAGCTACTCTTAACTGACGGCAGTTCGATTCCCTAATCGCTTTTGGAATGGCCTCCATGACACGTGGTACGTTTGCTCCTGAAAGAGAAACGGAATGAACGTTAGTATGAGGATCTGCACCGTTCTTCGTGTCTAATTCCCGTAGCGGTTTCTCCAGCCGTCGCACGTTGGAGCTGCCAATGACCAGTAAACCTTTTCCTGGCAAGGCTCGGGGTCTGCGGGTAAATCTTCCCTGCTGCTCTTCTGGGCCATTCGCGCTTGAATCTACAACTTCCTGCAACACAGAAAACGCGTTACTTAGGGGCAAGGTATCATTTTCCCTTCGGCTAATTGGGAATTTCGACGCCTTTCTCCGATCAACACGATGCCAGACGTTTTCTGCAACTGGAACCTGAAAATCAAAACTTGCCGGTTCCACTACAGTTGGCTGCGGAATTTCTTCGACGCACTGCCGCTCCTCGTCTAGGATGCTCCATACCTGCGCTTGAAGAGACGCCATAGTATTAAGAATCTCCTCGAGAACCAGACGCCTACCAGAACACTGTTGCACAAGCCATGTCACCTGAAACAGACAAAAATCGAACTACAGATGAATACACAAAAATCAGCGACCGCTACTAACGGCTGCTAAGGCTCGTGGCTACTGCTGCTACGGCTGCGAAGGCTCAACTGACTGGCACACTACCTAAACAGGAAATATACAAAGATAACGACAAAAACTAGCACAATTCAAATCTCACACAAAAGTTGACTACTGCTGCTGAGGCTCAGCTGACTGGCACACTACCTAAACAGGAAATATCCAAAGATATCGACAAAAACTAGCACAATTCAAATCACACACAAAAGTTGGCTACGGCTGCGGAGGCTCAACTGACTGGCACACTACATAAACAGGCAATATACAAAGATAACGACAAAAACTAGCACAATTCAAATCACACACAGAAGTTGGCTACTGCTGCTACGGTTGCTCGACTGCTGACTCACTGCCTACACAGAAAATTCAAAGATAAAAACAAAGTCTATCTTGCACACTTTACATTAAAACACAAGAAAGTCGATGACTGCTGCTCACGGCGGCGGTTGCTCGACTGCTGACTCACTGCCTACACAGAAAATTCCCGTTCGAACATTATTTGCCGCCCTCATTGTTGCCGTCCCGAGTGTCGCCGGAAGCCCGAAGCAGCTGGTGAACTTAAAAAAGGTTTCCCGCTACATAATATGCCGCAAATTTCGTCGCGGTGACAACTATCGCGGGGCGGCGACTGTCGATCACTCGTTTTGCCGCCCCCCTCGATGTGCTGCCCGCGTGCGGTGCACGCCTTGCACGCCCGCTTACGGCGGCCCTGTCTATAAAGCATTACTTCAATTCCTTTAATGTTTCATAGATTCCTTCAAACTGAGATGAATTAGGAAATACCCGATTTTCCGTATATAAATACGAGTGTGAGTGTCTTTAAACTACATCCGGTGGCAATAAAGTAGAGAACTGCCTGTAATTTTGTAATTGCACTTCTTAAATAGGTATATTCACGCTGGAATTGCGACTGAATTTTCATTAACACAACTTTTGGACATTCTCAAACTATTCGTAGGGATCTTCTAATGCTAATTCCTTCAGAAGACAATTTGTAGCTCCTTCTAGTAACTCATTTTTGTACCCAATGCTTTTTTTTTTATCGCATAAACTTCTTCATCCATCTCTTATAAAATAGCGCTTAACATAAGCTGTATCCAGGGGCGGCCCTAGGGTGGTGCGAGCGGTGCGACCGCACCGGGCGCCGTCGTATAGGGGGCGCCGAATATGCAGGGAGAGATCGTCTGCACAAAAAATGACAATTTATAAACGTAACAGCTTCCTCTTAACGTATAGAACGAGTCATCTGGAGTTAGTCCATACGAGAAAAACCACAATTCGTCACATTATTAGCACTCTCCTATATCACGCTGCGCCTCCCGCACCTGCTTCCTGCCTTTTCGGCTGTACTCTTGCAGTTCATACGCCAGTGGTGGATCTACGAATTTTCCGAGCCGGGGCAAAAACCTGCGACTGCCGCCCCTTCAAATATGAATTAACCAATTTGCTGCCCGCAGCAGTTTAAAGCTGTTCATAGATTTTCCCGCCCCTGAAAGTTGCCGCTCAGAGCAGTGGATCTAATAAGGTCAGCACCCACGGACTTGTCATTTACCGACTCTTTAAACATGATTTTGCCGCCCGGAATGAGCGCCCCGGTTTGCCCCGCTCTAGATCCGGTACAGCTATTTGCATGTGGGAGCATTTGCATGAGGCGAGATTCAACCTACTTATCTATTTCTACAATATTAGACCTTAAGTGATTGCAATTAACGTTGGTAGCATAAATATTTACATAATTTAATGTGTATTTTACAGACAAGCCATATCGCTACCTTTTTTTAAATTATTTTCGTTAAAAAAACCTAATTCAAGGCAAAACTAAGAAGGCTTCAAAATTGCTTGCAAAATTTTTTATAGTTGAGATGTCATCTGAAACGTTATCATCAGAACTAGTTCAACTTGTGACGGAAGAAAACTAATTTTGTAGAAGTTCTTCAGATGAGGCCAATGTTGTACAAGAAGATTTTGCTATCGCCGCAACGTAGTCTTCACTTCAAAATGGCGTATACTAGACATACCACCAACGTCACCTTATTCAGTTGCAACAACAGAGGCCTTGTTCCTGAGCTAGATCATGGAGCAATTTGAGTTCATAGTTACAATGGCGACTTGGTATAATTCATAGTTTCAACTAAATATTGTAAGCAAAGCTACCCAGCATGAAAATGGATTTAAGAAATGCTTCACAATTGCTGTGAAATTTGAGAGAGAGTACCGGGGTTATTCGTCTGCTTTCAACAGCTAGAGAATTGCTTCTCAGACTTCGACATACCCTTTTATTAAGTTAGTCAGATCCCAAACAACATCTCCTGGTATGTATTTAGTTTGTTACGTAATTGTTTACAGTACCATATATGTTACGACTGTACATCTTGTGGTGTATGTATTATTTTGTTAAAAT
>CM061920.1:249294686-249379700 GCA_031002005.1 Vandiemenella viatica | reverse complement strand
CGACGACTGGACACCTGGTAAGTCTCATCCAACCACTGCCGGCGGTGTCGGTGTCCCGGGAGGCCCAGAGAGCCTGCTGGCGTCTGCAATCGAACCATCCACGTCCAGTCCACGTGCCGATTATCCAGTCCCTCTACGTCCTCTTGGCTGCTCGCTCGTCACCTCGCATGAAGGCTGTGCTCTCCTTTCTTCATCTCTGATTGGCTGAACATATAACAAGCATAAACAATTTAATAGCAACCAGCGGGAATGAATTCCATTGGATGGAACATGTACCAACACCTACGACACTTTCTTTGGAGGTTATCCCCTCCATGCTGCTCCTTTTTATCTTTTCTCATTGGCCTGTAATTCCCACGCACAAACAGTTTATTGTTAACTATTGTTTCTTTGCCTGCGACATCTGCAAAGCGTCTGACTGTTCAGGTCCGGAACACTTTATTACTGTGCTTTGAATGTCATCCCTCGAAGATCCAGGCAGACGAACTCACAATGTCACACTGTCTCCATTCTGTTAAACAAACCGACAATAAACCCGAGAGCCTCTCCATCATTTCAGTAAATTAATTACGAACACATTAGGTAACACAAGGGTAGTCTGTTCCTTGGGATAACACCCAGACAAGCTAAAGTACATTCTTTATTACTCACTTGCTTGTCCACGGAATTACAACCATTATCCTTTCTCACATTTGACTAGTAAGGGTTATAATATTCCTCGCGATAACCTTGTCGGTCGAGAACCACATTCAAATGAAATCAAATTAATTTATGGAAATTAAATACTTCATGGCAATAAAACGATTGAATCTAACTACAACATTTTTTGTTATTGATCTCAAAATATTTTAATCAAATTGCAATGGAGCACACGCCCCAGTGGCAATTACCCTACACACCCATCTTCTCCCTTTCCTGCACCCACCTACATTTACCCTCTGCAAATTAAGCTTCAAATTCTTTCAATGTGACACTCAAAATTATCTAAATTTACATCCTCCTCGTCTTGTGCTAAATTAGTGTTGGATACCTTGGATTTTACTGTACACACTTTGACAATAAATTTGGCCGCCGCTGAAAACTTCTATCACTCTTATTTTGCACAATCTGACATCAATGTCATCCTAAGAAACAGTGGTAAATTATTCATCATTTCTCCTGGTAACTTATTCCAATCCCTGACACCCTTACCCAAAAAAGAGTTATACTAACCAACGCGGTAATGGGCACAAAGTACGTAAGAATATTAAATCTTCCTTTTGAGATATCAAAAGAGTCCATACTGCACGCTGCTGAACCATTTGGGATGGTGACGGAGTAAACAGATGATAAGTGGGGTGGGAACATTCGTTTTAAAAAAGCAAATGGAGTACGCATAGTGAAGATCGAAATCACAGGGCACATTCCGTCATACTTTAATGTATGTGGGTTACGTGCCTTGGCGATTTACGGAGGACAACCTCGAACTTGCTCGTTGTGTCACTCCACGGAACATGTCCGGCCGAGGGCATGGGTGTTTACTGTTGTGTCTGTGAACGTCTTGTCCGTGTTGTAGTGTCCTTGTGTCAATACTTGATAGCAACAAATCACATTGAGCTGGCTGTATGGCCTCAGTAGCCGAATGCCATTAAAAAAAAAAAAAAAAAAGAAGACCAGTCTGAACTACTGCAGCAGTTTCATCCACTGTCGAAAGCGGAATGTTTACGTCCGATGACAGAATTTTGCGATGCAGCAGGAAACTGATAACACACAGCATAATCAACAACTCATTCCCAACATCGCAATAAGACACAAAGCAATAAGATGAACAAGTCTCATATTATGGACGATAATTATTAAGCAACCCCACAAATCACAAATATCTATGATCCACAAGATATTGTGAATGAAGAGATACAAGTTAATACAACTATAAATATGAATTGGGAGGAATCAGAAAATGGAAATGGCGATCTCTGATGTTCACGACGTACATACAGTCTACAGCAGATAAAATGGAGTCGCATCAGTCAATTTCCACAGAAAACGACAAGAGAGGAAGCTTCCTGAGGCAAATGTAAAACAAACAAGAGACAGTTCAAGCGAGACGGAAATATTAGAAAAAATTAGAACCAGGTGTAAGAAATTAAAGAAACAAATAAGTGAAAATGACCCGGTATCTCCTGCGCTAATATCACTCGCTGATCAACATAAACAAACGGGCGGAGATACAGAAAAAGTAATAAATAACTTCAAATGGGAAGGAGACCAACCGCAATTACCCAGACAGAGGACATGCATATAGAATGAAACAGCAGGTTAATGCGAGATAATTGTGATGTGTAAACAGTTTATTTGATGAAACTACCACCAAGGAAACAAAGAAATGTGCGCTGACAGCACGATGCAAATGTATACAGTGCAACAATAAATATAAACACGTTTATCATCCCTCTTAAAGTGAAAATGCTGCAAGACTATGTAGGAGCAGCAAATTTTGACATTATTCTCCTGCAAGAAGTTACAAACGTAAACCTAGACAGTATCTCTGGCCAGAATTGTGTAAGCAACGTAGGTGGCGATATCAGCCTTGGAACAGCGATCTTAACGAAAGTTGGTATTAAAACCTCAGAAGTAACAAGGTCCGAAGTCAGAAGAACTATAGCTAGCACGATAGCCAGTACTAGAATAATAAACGTATAGCTCCCTCTGGTAGTATTCAACTAGCCAAGAGAGCGGAATATTTCAAAAACGGCTTAACTGTACACATGAGAACGAACACCGGCAAACTATTTTAGGTGGAGACTTCAATTGGGTTTTACATCAGAAAGATCAGACGCCCAACTTCAATAAGAGCATCGAATTGGAATATATCATCAACAATTTCAAATTACTAGACACATAGGAAGTAATAAATGGAGATACTATAGGGTTCACATACGCTACTGGGAAATCTGCATCACAATTAGATCGTATATACATCAGTCAAGAGCTAAAGAGTCGACTACAAACAACAGAACGGTGGCCGGTTGAATTCTCAGACCATGTTGCCTACCAGTGAAAAATAAACCTAGGTAAACAAAATATATACACAGGGAGAGGATACGGAAGTCGCAAGGCATTACAACGCACTGATCGACCTATACAAGCCGCATAGCATACCACTATCAGCATCGTCGGAATACAAAACCAGCTGAAACACTTACAACTTTTCTACCTGGAACTCAGCTACCTGAAGCTCCAACACAAAAATAACTGCCCTTTAACAACAAAAATAATCTACAATATTTGGAAGTACAAAATCCCCGGAAATAGACAGAAAATGAAGTATCCAACTATTATATGGAAAAATCTTTGCACAAATATCCATAACCCAGTGTTACAGACATCCGCAAATTCAATCTGGTACAAGTTGGTCAATGAGACAATAGCCAGAAATTCTAAACTAAGTAAAACCCATCTTCCAGAAACGGATAGATGTAACCATTGTTACATGGCAGACACTCTAAACCATAGGATTACCTGCCACCGTGTTGAAAACATTTGGAAGTGGGTAAGGCATATCGCAGCAGACATATTAGATAACGCCTTGACAAGTATAACTCCTGAACTTCTACTTAAACCAGACATGACAACAGATTCAGAACATAAAAGAAACGCCTTAATATGGCTAATGGGAAACACTATATAATATATATTTTCTCAAAAGAATGCAAATATAGAGGACTACAGGGGTCCAACTTGTGGTATACTACCACAGATTCAAGATGAGTGTAAAAAAAAATGAGAAATTAATGTATGGAAGGGAAAAAAAAGAAAGAAAAAAAACATTCAAGATACAAACCTGAAAGCTTTTAAATGCAATTAGTTTACCATCCTAATCACTTAGTCAATCCTGTATCCATGTAGTGCCCCACCTGGACACCTGTCGCGACCAATGACGTACATGGCAGGCTAAGTGGAGACTTGGCCAGGTTCGATTAGAGGACTGAGCGAATGGGTAAAGATCGAGAATAGAAGTCGATCTGGGATCGGAATGAGAGATTCATGGTAGGATCTTCTGGGTGAACGATTTCATAAACCCGAATATGTACACTATTTACTATCACGACACAGCGTCAAAACGTTGATGTACAAAGTATGCAAGTGGTATACATTAGGATTACTGCTGAAGACGTATTACAGTGTAAGACGCTAATGCGCTACCTTTAGAAATCCTGCTAGGATATAATTGACTATTGAAAATGGGTTCATTATATTATGACTACGAGAATATGACATTTACTTTCAGAATGGCAAGCGCGTCTGCGACTATGGCGATTATCTAGCCAAGTTATCTCCAGCTGTAGGCAATGCGGAGGGCAATAGCTCCCTATCTATGATTCAACAATGGCTTTCCACGTCCAACCATATCCTATAGTAGAGCCTAATTGTTAGGCACTGTCCATCTTCTCCGTGTGTGGTGCCACTCAACGTCAGCGTTCTCCATGCTCCGACTGTTGCTGCCTCTGACTAAATGCCCGATCAGAGGTTTTTAACACAACCTCCCACTACGGAACTAAAATGTAGAGGCAAATGGTAGTCCTATGATGAATCCTATCAATGCGGTCAACTGTCCTCGACCATTGTGCACTATTTACAAACTTTCAGCGCTCCAATCCCCGGTCGTGCCTCTGTCTGGTTTCTTAACATGCAAACTTTTCGTCCTCCTTTGATATTTAAGAAATATGTAGCTTTCAGCCAAGTGAACAACTCCGTTCATTACACATCCCTGCACTCAAAATGTTTTGGTTCCACTTCAAAAACACCTCTTAAGCCTAATTTAAATGTTCGAGTGTATACATTCAATTTTTCTTAAAATCTAATTACAATTTTCCTTAAGAGTAAATTCAGTTTCTTTTAGCACTGAAAACATTTACGTGGTACATGTCTTCTGTCTGTTCTGATTTTGTTATGATGCTTTGTGTGACTATGTTACATGATTTGAATCTACATTTAATAGGTATACAATTTTATTCATGTTTTTCTGTATGTCAAAATTACTCTTATCACTCTTATTGTTTGTTGCGGTTCTAAGCGTGTAAGTGATGTACTGATTTTATTTTTTTACATGGATGAGATCGCAACAGACGAAGGCGTCCGCTCATGCGAATGACCACTATTTACTCCCACCAATAGGTGACTGGTCTGACCTAGCGCTGAGTGTGCACTCGACTCATCGCTGGCGAGACTGAGAAGCGGCCTTGTATGTGTCAGAAGGGCTTTCGCTCCCGCTCGCAGTATCTAGAACAATCGTCACGTAGAATTAGCACAGAGTTATTATAACAGCAGGATATTTTAAAAACTATATTTTTTTCTAAACCATAAATTTCCCTAGCACAGACATTATTTATTTCTTTTATTAATGCGGACAGTCGATGTTTGTTGGGTATTTTACGGACTGTGTACATTTTTACTTCTGAAAAACCCCGATCAATGGTACTTTATTGCTATTCCTCAACTAATAGTATGAGCATTCATTGTTACAGACACCCACAGTTACATTTATTCACGATTATACTTAACACTTTGTACTCACAATAATATACCACAGGCATTCAACTTATAATACATCTCGTATCCGTTACACATTCATTACAAATTTCTTATTTTCTTTCATTATAATTTAAGGTAAGGACTTATCTTTATGTAGTTAGATATGTGTGGGGACTAGTTCCAGATATTGCTAGCTCGCTTCTAATTAAACTCCCATTAATGTTTCCGTTAAGCCTGCACACCACTTCGATATTACCCTGTAGTAACAGTTTACAGATTATTACTTTAATTTGGCCTTTTCAATTCAACATCCATTACAATACTTGGAGTATTTCCGTTTCACTAGGGTTCTACCATTTAATCCCTGGTCTACATATAAACTCCCCGTTAATTTTTTAAAATCAGCTTTAAACATTAAAGCCTTATTTATTATTATGTGGATTATTCTTCTTACAATTCTACTTTTGCTTTTGTATCTTTAAACGAGCAATTATGTATATATATATTGGATCTCGGGAATTGCGATAACGATTTGGATGAAATTTCATATTTAGATAACGTTTTGATAAGATTATCTGAATAGTGTTCCTCCCTGAAAAAACACAATTTTACAAAATACCAACAATTTTTGCCCCTGGTACCACGAACGCCCTCTCATAGATGATTCAGGTACCAGGAAGTCTACTAATATTTTTCTCCTTGGTTTCAAGGAACTCATATATTTAAACTAACATTTCTTGTATCCTAGCTGACTCGAGGGAATACTAGCGCTGTATGTTTAGTTTTAAAACATTTTAAAAAGAAGATATTTCAAAAGTGGCTTTGTCAGAAGTAATACTTATATTTACATAAATTCTTTAAAAACAATATTGAAAAAGTGGTTATCATCAAATACTACCAGTTTAATTGTAAAACATTTAAAAATTAGATATTTAAAAAAAAAATAGATACTGGCTTTGAAAAATGCTATTTTTTGAAACATAAAAAAAAAAAAATCTAATGCCACGCGACCATTGAGTCTACTGTTTTATCTTTGGTTGTAGTAAACATTTCATAGAAATCAGGAGCCTTGTATACTCTACTAGCTGACTCGTGGGAGTATTAGCACTGCATGTTTAATTGTAAAACATCTAAAAAGAATATATTTAAAATTTGGCTTTTGTCAGAAGTAATACTTTACTTGACAAAAACTTCTTTTAAAATAATATTAGCAGTTATAATGTAATCATCTCCAGAAAACCTAAAAGAAAATCGTCTCAACCAAGTTACTCCAACTGCGCCCACTGAAGACTCAATTCAAGAAAATCTTGACGAATATTCACGATATTTATTTAACCTACTGCAGTTCTTATGTAAGTAGGAAGGAATATATTGAATTTATAACAAATATGGAGCGGTCTGGCAGCTCAAATATAATTAGTGGTTTGGAAAGGTGGTCATTGCACTAGCTCTTAAAAAATTCTGGCTACGATCCCGGGTTAAAATTCCGGCGTAAGCAAGAATTTGTAAGATATGTATTTAACCATATGAACTACGGTGGGGCGTTCTGTAGTTGGGATTCTACGTTAATTTGTAGGTCCCAGAGAAAAGGAACTGACCGTCCTACCTCTGATAGAATTGTTTAATATGCTTCCTTCTATCTAATCTAACACTATTATATGAACAACTCTTAAAAATGGATAAAATGGGGGCTGCACCACTTTCAGAACCTCGGCGAAGTTAATAATAACCTGTTGAAATTTGGTTTAATTTCTTCGTCAACATGACCTCTTCACATTTTGCGCTCTTGCGGAAAGGTCGCTAGAAATTTAATTAAAAATGCCGAAATACGAGGCTGAGCAACAGCAAAATGCTATCAGCACTGCAAATTAAAAAAATAAAATCATCGGTACAGGGATCAAATCATCCTAACAGTTTCGTTTCGTCATAGATTTCGTGGTTAGTTTGAAATACAGACTGGACCAAGAGAAAAATTTGATGCAATTTTGCGTTCTGCAGCATCCATCGGAAATGGCATATTTGTTTACAATGGAAGTAATGATTATTTCTGACTGCTCGTTTCTATATAAAATGGCGGGCATCACCGTATTACAACTCGGATTAATATTGTATATTTGTAAATTAAATGCGACTTTTTCCAATGGAGAAAGGCTGAAACGGCAAGAAAACATTACAACAAAGGATTAAATCAACATTTAAAGAGACTATAACTGATTTTTTCAACGCTGACGGCGTCTAACGGCTGTGCGTCACTGTCATATTTCGGCATTTTAATCAAATTCCTGGCAAGTTTTTCCGCAAAGCAAAAGCGCAAATGTTAAGATGACATAATGACGAAACAATTACACCAAATTTCAATAAGTTACTACCAATTTCGCGTCGGTTCCGAATGTGGTGCAGTCCCCGATAAAATTAATTTCTCACAAACGTCTCTATGGCTTTTGATGAAATCTTGCATATCGAACAGAAATCGAAAGATGCCGAGCGAAGATCGGTCACCCAGTTATTTATATTTATTATGTTACAGGTGATTTCCCAGATATATACACTGTTCCCTTTTGCAGTATTACCGATATAATTCATTTGCTTCTCTGCCCTTTCTGCTTTCAACTAACATCGAATTGTGCTGGGCCTGCCGGTTTTCACTATGCAACCCGCCACAGCTTACTGCCTTTGGTAAACAATCTTGGGACAGATGGTTTCGCTATACCGCCTGCACAGCCACTCTTACCACCTTCTTATCTGCCCTTAATGATTTCCGTTCACGGTACCACCACAATTGCATCGCCTTCCTGCTGGCGATCTCTCTCCTTGGTTCGCTACCTCCTGCGCTGAAGTGTCGCAGTCACGTATACTACTTACTGCGGAGTTCTCTGACCCCCTTATTTTCCTAACGCTTTCCTCGTGTACGAATTAATAATTGCGGTTATCCCAACCCTCACTGGAGGTTGGTTTCCGTTCGAGACCCGCACTTACCTCATGGTCTCTTTATCCTCCTGAGATCTGCCAAATTATTAAGTCTCCGGCAAATAACTTCCCACGCGGCTTTTCCTCTTTTGCCGCATCGTTAAAATTCACTACCCTCCGTATTCTACAATCTCTCATTTGAGTGAACACACACTGCATCATCCGGGCTTCACCCAGGAACCTCTAATATTCCTGTCATTCACGATATCGCTACTACCTGTCCAGGTTACCTTGCGAGCTCCGTACTATCGCTTCGCTAAAACATTGCCCCGTCAACATAGGGACACCGACGGCTACTGATGCAATGTTTTGTCACCTTCCATTTATTACCAGAAATCCCTCTTCTTGTCTAGATAATATACTACAACCCTTCCACCGAGCGTGGTGGTGTAACGGCTAGCGTTCTGGCCTCGCATTCGGGAGGACGGCGGTTCGAATTCCCGTCCGGGCATCCAGATTTGGGTTTTCCATGGTTTCCCAAATCTCGCCACGTAAATGCCGGGATGCTTCCTTCAAAAGGCCATGACTGAATCCCTTCCCATTACTTGCCCCCCATCCTTTCCCGTCTCTAAAGACCTGTTAAGAGACGTTAAGCAGTTAAAAAAAATACAACCCTTCGCTGCACTTCGAAGACCTCCCGTCTTCTATTTTCCTCTTGACGATCTTCATTCATCTTCCACCAATTAGATCATAACGTCCTCTCTGACTGTTACTATAAGCTGATCCAAAAATCCCCCTGTCTACAACAGTGCACTCTTTCCAACTTGACCAAATTCCTCTTTATACACTACCGGATTGGAAAATTATCGTGGAACGCCCCCAGTGAACTGCATTCCTCCATAACGTCTCATGACGAACCCTTCGTCAGCCTCTTTTATCCTACCACCTTAAATTATTGCGCTCTTCCAAGACTCAATTTCATTTACCACTTATTCTTCATGCATTTATTTTTTTCTCGTAGCACTCGCGACCGTCCTGCTTCCTCCTCTCTGTTATTTACTACGCCATGTTAAGCTCCCTTTTAATTCATTGATAATTCCTTCAATATGTATGTGCAGACTCGTGTTTCCCCATATTCAATTTTTTAATCTCTTAATACATTGTATTGTAACTTCTTATATAAAAGTTTCCTTTATAACAACATTACTTTGGTTCTTATATCTTCAAATCTAAATCTGTGTAACTCGTGAACAATAATTTTTGCAATAGTTCAACACTCTTATAGTAGTATTTTAGTTACAAATTCGTTACTGCAAATTCAAATTTCCTAATTCATAGTTTTTACGTTTTTGTGATTATATCTATTGTAAATTTCAATGTTTTAAAATACGATTAATATTTGTTGTTCCAATTTCGTTCGTATTTCACTGCAACTGAATCCTTTTACTCAACTATCATCATCATATATATTATTTCTATAAGGTATTTTTTTGTCACAAGCCTGTATCTTCCTTCATACTTAACCGAAATCAATGAATGAGGTGTCATTTTAAAGTATATGGTCTCCACTTTGGTTACATCATATTTTAAGAAATAAAGTTTTCGGAGTTAGACCCTTTAAGGGCAAAAATGTCAATATTTCTAAAATGCTGTTTTCTGTGTTATGAATCATTTATCTCCCTTGATACCTATCCGAAATCGTTTAATGAAGTATCATTTTAAAGATTAAGATCTCCGCTTTAGTGAAGTCATACACTAAGACGGAAATTTTTCGGAATTCGACCCTTAAAGGGCATAAGTATCAATATTTTTTAAATGCGTTTTTGTGTCACGAGCGATTTATCTCCCTTAACATCTAACAGATATAGATAAATTAGGTATCATATTAAAGACTGAAGGTAACATTATATTTCAAGAAAGGAATTTTTCGTAATTCGACCCTTAAAGGGCAAAAATGTCAATTTTTCTAAAATGCGTTTTTTGTATCTCGAGCCATTTTTCTCCCTGGATATCTAACCAAAATCGATAAATGACGTAGGATTATGAGGAATATTGTCTCAGCTTTGGTGACATCATATTTTAAGAAAGAATGGTTTTTGAATTCATCCCATAAAGGGAAAAAGTATAAATTTTTCTATTACGAATTTTTGTGTCACGAGCGATTTATCTCCCTTAATAACTAACAGATATAGATAAATGAGGTATCATATTAAAGAATAAGATCACCGCCGTGGTAACATTATATTTTAAGGAAGGAATTCGGTACTTAAAGGGCAAAAAAGTCAATTTTTCTAAAATAGGTTTTTTGTGTCTCGCGCCACTTATCTCCCTGGATATCTATCCAAAATCGATAAATCAAGTAAGATTATTAAAAATATTGTCTCAGCCTTATGACATCATATTTTAAGAAAGAACGTTTTTGGAATTCAACCCTTAAAGGGAAAAATATAATTTTTTCTATAACGCATTTTTGTGTCACGAGCAATTTATCTCCCTTAATATCTAACAGATATAGATAAATGAGGTATCATTTTATAGAATAAGGTATCCGCGCTGGTAACATTATATTTTAAGACAGGAATGTTTCGTAATTCGACCCTTAAAGGGCAAAAATGTCAATTTTTCTAAAAGGCGTTTTTTGTATCTCGAGCCATTTATCTCCCTGGATATCTAACCAAAATCGATAAATGAAGTAGGATTATAAGGAGTAATGTTTCAGCTTTGTGACATCATATTTTAAGAAATAACGTTTTTTGAATTCATCCCATAAAGGGAAAAAGTATAAATTTTTCTATAACGCATTTTTGTGTCACGAGCGATTTATCTCCCTTAATATCTAACAGATATAGATAATTGAGGTATCATATAAAAGAATAAGGTCACCGCCGTGGTAACATTATATTTTAAGAAAGGAATTTTTTTGTAATTTGAACCTTAAAGGGTAAAAATTTCAATTTTTCCAAAATGCGTTTTTTGTATCTGGAGCCATTTATCTCCCTTAACAATTAAACAAAATTGATAAAAGAGGTATCATTTTAAAGATTTCGTAATGTCTTCGGTTCCGTTACCACATTTTAACAAAGAAATTTTTCAAAATTCTGACCTTAGAGGGCAAAAGTATTAGTATTTTTACAACGCATTTTTCTGTCACCATGTATTTATTTTCCTCGCACAGCAACAAATATTTCAGAGATATTGATACGTTGTGTGTATTTTGTTCAGATTTAATTTATTCTGTTAAGGTCAGTGACAGTTTGTCATAAATACACAGTGTTTTAAATTTTCCTAACTGGTTCGTAATATGTTGCGAGTATTTTGACGTGTACCTATTACACACACACACACACACACAAAACAAAAATTGCTACAAAAGTACGGTTCTACTTTTCATTATATTACAAGCATTCAACCTCACTATTCATCGCATTTTATTCGCGAATTTTCGCACGGGTCGTCTAGTCCTTAAAATTTATGTCAACTTACGATTATTCGTACATTTCCTATGTGCAAATAACATGCTGATTTTTATTTGAATTTTTCTTTCCTTCCGTGTTTTACTTACCCCCTTGAGGTATTGTTTATTATTTTTATTATTAAAGAAACTCATGCTATTACACACTTTCAAATGGAGGAAGACACAGGTAACTGCTGGTATGCATTAATTTGCCGTATTTCTAATTATTCTGCGATAGTCATTCTAACCACCGATTAAAATTTCTTTGTATAATTTTTTTTAATCACTAATATGGACTTGAAAGGGTGTAACGGTTTGGGAGAGACTATTTTTATTTATTTTTATTTATCAATCTTGTTCCATGGATCCCTGCTGAGGAAATACCTCTGGGATGTGAAACATGTCATTGTTGATACATATACACATAATATGAGTCATATCATAGTAAATATATATATACATATTTTACAAATACAAGAAATAATAATAAACATACATTTTTGCAACTGAGTTTTGCAAACGTCATAATGAGTACAATTAATTATTTTCTTCAAATTCTTGAATGGAGTAGAAGGAGTTGCCAATAAGATCATCTTTAAGTTTTTGTTTGAATACATCTTTATTATCTGAAAGCTGTTTTATACGATTAGGTAGTTTATTAAACAGATGTATCCCAGAATAATTAACTCCTCTTTGTACTAATGACAGAGATGTTTGTGTTTTATGCAAGTTATTTCTGTTTCTTGTATTGAAACTGTGTACCTGTGAATTAGGTGTAAACAGGTTAAAATTTTCTATGACAAAGCTCATGAGAGAATATATATACTGAGAATACATTGTAAGAATATTGAGTTTCTTAAAGAGTTGTCTGCAAGAAGTTCTTGGTTTTACCCTACACAGAAACCTAATAGCTCTTTTCTGTGCTATGAAAACTTTTTTACTTTGTGAAGAGTTTCCCCAAAAAATTATGCCATATGACATTACTGAATGAAAATATGAGTAGTACACCTGTTTCATTAATTCTAGATCTGCTGTTAGAGAAAGTGTTCGTATTGCAAAGGTGGCACTACTTAACTTTGCCAGTAGTGTAGTGATATGATCATGCCAACAGAGTTTCTGATCTATTTTAATACCAAGAAATTTTATACTCTCTGTTTCTAAGATTGTGTTGTTTTTATAGTTTATACATATATCTGGCTGTGCATAGTTTTTTGTTTTAAACCTAATATAATGTGTTTTTTCAAAATTTAATTTTAATGAATTTGACTTAAACCAATTTGCTACTACTCTAAGTACTTCATTTACATTAAATTCTATAGTACTGTTTGGTGTTTTACGCACAGTCAGGTTAGTGTCATCTGCAAATAAAACACTCTTAACTTTGTCGGATAAATTTCCAGGAAGGTCATTGATGTATAACAGAAAGAGGAGGGGACCTAAGACAGAGCCTTGTGGAATTCCATGTTTTATTTTCTCCCAGTCTGATGAAGTCTTTTCCAACTAGTCTTTTCCAACCAAATGTCAACCTCTCCTTCACGTGGTGCACCTTGTTTGCACGGACGAGGCTCTGGCGACAGAAAGATTCCCGGTATAAGGAGTCACCCACTGCTTGTCAACGGCCTCCGAAAGGAGGGCGGAAGAGCGGGGAGCGGTTCAGGGCACCCTCTTACCCTTGGGGTTGGAAGCTGCCCCTAAAGGCGGATGAATCAGAAATGATCAACGGCATGGGGATGCAGAAGGCAACGGGAAACCACTGCATAAAAGACCCAAAGGGTATCCCGAGGACATGTAATCATCTCAAATTACATATATCATGATGACTTCTTCCTGGGTAAAATATTCCGCAGGTAAAATAGTCCCCCAATCGGATCTCCAGGTGGGGACTGCTCAGGGAGGGTCATCAGAATGGATGGAAACATTCTACGAATCGGAGCGTGGAATGTTAGAAGTCTGAATAGGGCAGGTAGGTTAGAAAACTTAAAAAAGGAGATAGAACAACTTAGGTTAGATGTTGTTGGGATTAGTGAGATTAAATGGAAGGACGCACAGGATTTCTGGTCTGGGGAACACAGGATAATTAGCACGCAAGCTGTCAATTGAGCCACTGGTGTAGGATTTGTAATGAACAAGAAGGTACGGAAACGGGTGAGTTATTATGAACAGTTTAGTGACAGGATTATTTTGATGAGGTTAGAAACTAAGCCCGTCCCAACCACATTAGTACAAGTGTATATGCCAACGTCACAGGAAGATGATGAAGAAATAGAAAAAATATACGCTGAAATTGAAGAATTAATCCAATATGTG
This sequence comes from Vandiemenella viatica, assembly GCA_031002005.1. Lineage (NCBI taxonomy): Eukaryota > Metazoa > Arthropoda > Insecta > Orthoptera > Morabidae > Vandiemenella > Vandiemenella viatica. The sequence goes on along the minus strand of CM061920.1, from coordinate 249,365,518 downwards.
AAGGGGGAGGAAAATCTAATAATCATGGGTGATTGGAATGCAATAGTGGGAGAAGGAAAAGAGTGGAATACTGTAGGATGTTTTGGGCTAGGAGAAAGAAATGAGCGAGAAAGCAGGTTGCTAGAATTTTGTGAAAGATATAAGCTAGTAGTGACGAACACACTGTTTAAGAACCATGAAAGAAGAATATACACCTGGAAACGTCCTGGGGATACAGGCAGATATCAGCTAGATTATATCATGGTCAAACAGAGATTCAGGAATCAAGTTCTAGACTGTAGAGCGTACCTGGGAGCAGACATAGACTCGGACCATAATTTGATAGTAATGAACTGCAGGCTGAAATTCAAGCGAATAACGAAGCAGCATAAGCAGAACAGACTGGACGTTTATAAACTGAAACAATCTAACACAAGAGAAAAATTTTCAGAAATGGTAGACTTAGCTCTAAGAAGTAACTTTGAAAGGAGCTCAACCGAGGACGAATGGAATGCATTAAAGACCGAAATAATGAAAGCTGGCAAAGAAACATTAGGCTTTAGGGAACAAGCTGCCCGAAAACCATGGATCACAGAAGAAATTTTGGAACTGATGGATCAGAGGCGAAGGTACAAAAATGCTCAGGATGAAACAGGAAGAGAGCAGTACAGGCAATTTAGAAATCAAATAAATATGAAATGCAAAATAGTTAAAGAAAAATGGCTACAAGAAAAGTGGGAAGAAGTAGAAAAGGAAATGGTCGCAGGAAAAGTAGATGTTGCATATAGAAAGATCAAACAGAATTTTGGAGAAATGAAGAAAAGAGGTATGAACATTAAAGCTGCCGATGGGAAACCTCTTTTAAGCTCAGAAGATAGAGCTAACAGATGGAAGGAATACATTGAGAAACTGTATGTTGGGGACGACTTGAACAATAGTCTATTGGAAAAGGAAGGCGATGTCGACATTGATGACTTAGGAGATCCTGTTTTGAGGACAAAATTTAATAAAGCTCTGGATGACTTGAAAGCAAATAAGGTAGTTGGAATTAATGAGATCCCTGCAGAACTTCTTAAATCCCTAGGAGAGGAAGGAATCGAAAGATTATTCAAGCTGATATCAAAATGTTATGAAACAGGAGAAATTACAACTGATTTTAATAAAAAATATCATCTTCACACTTCCAAAGAAAGCACTAGCCAAAAATTGTGAGCATGATCGCACCTTTAGTCTAACAACACATGCTTCAAAACTACTGACCAGAATAATATACAGAAGGATGGAAAGTGTAGTAGAAGAGATAGTAGGTGAAGATCAGTTTGGGTTTAGGAAAAATCGCGGTACAAGGGAAGCAATTCTGTATTTAAGATTAATACTTGAAGGGCGGATCAAGAAAAACAATGAAACTTTTATGTCATTTGTTGATTTAGAAAAAGCTTTTGCTATTGTTAGGTGGGAAAGGTGTTCAATATTTTAAAGAAGACAGGTCTAAAGTATCGAGATAGAAGAATACTCTATAAACTATATAAGAATCAGGTGGCTGTAACAAAAGTAGAGAATCACGAGAGACATGCATCAGTTAAAATGGGTGTGAGACAAGGTTGTAGTCTATCCCCATTAATATTCAACTTGTATGTAGAAGAAGCGATGAAGAAGGTCAAAGAAAAATTTCCATATGGCACTAGTTTTCAGGGAGAAAAAATCAGTATGCTACGATTTGCTGATGACATAGTCTCGTTAGCAGAGAGGGCTGAGGATATTGAGAAGTTATTGAATGACATGAACAAAATACTGAAGGAAGATTTTGGACTGAATATTAATCTAAGTAAGACAAATGTAGCAGAAATGATACCAATACTAGCAGATTAAATATAAAAATAGGATCAGATGCAATAGGAGAAGTGAGTGAGTTCTGGTACTTGGGAAGCAAAGTTACAACCGATGGCCGAAGCAGGAATGATGTTAAAATCAGAATAGCACTAGCAAAAAGAGCCTTCATGAAAAAGAGAAACCTTTTAGTTTCAAATATTGATCTACGAATTAGAAAGAACTTTTTAAAACTCTTTGTTTGGAGCACAGAACTTTACGGTAGCGAAACATGGACTTTAGGAATACCGGAAAGAAAGAAACTTGAAGCATTTGAAATGTGGTGCTACAGGAGAATGCTGAAAATTAGGTGGACAGACAAAGTAAGAAATGAACGAGTTTTGGAAATGATGGGTGAAGAAAGAAGTTTGTGGAAGAAGCTTACAGAAAGAAGAGACAGGCACCAGGTCATATTTTGGATTGGTTAATTTGTTAGTGGAGGGAATATTATTTTGTAAAGAGTACTGCTTCTAATGATTCTTCTTTAACTATTTTAATCTTAATTAACTGATACTGCTTCACTGCATTTAATTGCTGCTGAATTTTGTTTTTTACACTTCTACTCAAATCATAAAATAGGTACACTAACGGAGCATTCTTTTAGGCCTGAACGTATTTCATTAATTAGAGCATTCATGTTATAATTAATTACAGTATTGTGACATCATGAAACATTTTATTCTAATCAACAATTTTACTAACTCACTTCTTCGGCAGTTACTCTCTCAGAATTGCAGAAAACATACATTTTCTTTTTCAAAATTTCTTTTAAATTATGTAATATTGGCAAGGCACTGAATTATTAGTTTACTCGAGATTACGTTATATTCGCGTTCTTAATTACAACTATTTCAACATTTTTAATGGCTGCTCGTATTACTGGCATCAATTTTCATGAATTACTTTTCTACATTTATTTGTGATATTCAGTTGTACCAATATTATACAGTACTACTTCTGTACGTAGACTAGTAATATTTCCTTTATGACTATAGTTCATTCCCGATTTGCTTTCACTAGATTTTCTCATAACCATATATTTGAAACTTATAATTTGGGCAACTGAAGGTAGACTCATGACATCAAATTCACTGCGCTGTAATCATTCTATTATATATCTTCTAAAAGTTAATACTGCTGCACCCTCTTCATTAGCAACTTGCATTCTGACAATATAAAGGCATGAATACTATAGTAATTTGAACGAATTAGGACTTCTTCATATCACTGCTACTTGGATCTTACGATATTTTTTCAACGATACTTTTCCAACTGCTATTCCAACTGCTCTGTATATCAGATCTGCTATATTCTGTATCATTTCTTGATCTATCCTGCAACTGGATTGTAGACTAGCCATAATCTATTCTGTTAACTAGACGTTGCAGTAGCAGTTGATACGTGGGACAATCCTTTCCTTTGTTTTTGAATGACTTACCTCTTTTCTGGCATGGGATACACATTTGAGGCATCGACTTCTTATCACATTGATCACGCTTGTGATTGTTATGACCACAATGACTACAAGTCTCTATGTCCATTTGGCTGTGTTTACTCACATCTCCGAGGTCTCTGCACTTGACACAAGTTGGTACCACGGCGTAGTCTTTGCAATTGATTGCTCTGAATTCCACGTATATTTTATGTTGCTCTAGTAATAATTTGCGAATAGCTGGGCTTACATCTATAACGTGATGAACGGTTGGCTTTTCACGGGGTCCTGTTTTAAATTTAGGGCAGAAACCGCTTTCGAACTCCTCCTTTGATAATTTAACTTCAAAATTTTGCTTATATACTTTGTCTACTAGATCATTTATTTCCAAATTTTTTGGTACATCATATAAGATTACCAATGGTTTCCTCTTTCTTGGAAGCTCACATTTTAGAGTCTCATTTAATTCTTTGTGTTCCATCAATTTTTTGACATCCTCTTTGGTTTCTGCATCTATAATTACTGAGTTATTGGTACTCCTTATTTTATCAATTTTTCTTTTTTCTTTTGAAGGTTTGATTATTTTGGTAATCTGTTGCACAGTTACTTTTGATTTTCGCCACGTCTTGAGCTCACGAAAAGAGAACTTGTTTTCGCGGGTGTGATTCTCTTTTTTGTTAAGCTAGTTGCCTTACTAGCCGCTGCAGCATAGCTTGGCCGAGAAGTTGTGTTTCCATTTGACTTAAGTTCCTCAATTGTTTTATTTAACCTCTCTAATTCTTTGTTTGATTCTGAATTTTTTCCTTCTATGAAAGAAACCGCAACCGCCCAACTGGCAAGCTTGTCTTTAATTTCACGGAGTAGCGTTTCATTCAATTTTTTGCCCAAGTTTTCGTTTAAAAAGCCGACCAGATTTTCATATTTTTCAGCTAGCATTGGGATTTCATTGGTTTTATTTGCACTTGATTCCTCTAATGGGTTGGCTTTTAAAGCGCAGACTGGATTAGCCAAATAAATTGAAACTTCATCGGCTTTTGAGTTAGCACGGCGCTGTTTTTGGCCAACTGCAAGTTGTTTGTGGCATGACCAAAAATCAAAATCTTCCTGGGTTGCTTCTTCTTCAGATCCACTGATTGACATTGTCGGATCTTCTTTAAAAATATTATTTAATTTTTGTATTTCCCTCCCACGTCCACTTGCATCTTTAAAATGGAGGTTTTTGAAACGTGGATCTAAAATTGTTCCCAAAGCTGCAAGGGTGTTAAATTCAATGAGACCAAATCTTTTTTTTACATTCTGCCAGTAGGTGACACATTCTATTGATGATGAAAATTTTGTTAGCTACGAAGTCAGACAATTAATCATGGGTATGATTTTGGATAAGGTAACACGATTCTGGTCTGAAGATTCTCTTGTGACAAATTCGAATGGTTGCAACAAGGGGACTACCTGTTTCTGTATTTCAATTTCTTGTCCAGTCACCAATTCAGGACTATCTATAGCATCGAGTAAAAGCTGTGTAGCAATTCTCGACGTATCTAAAAATCTATCAATCAGATATTATATTTAATTCCCACGTGTCTTAACGTCAAGATAAATTTTTTAGTACATCCCTCAGGAACTCCACTATCGATCTGTATTTTTCTTAATTTGTCTGTTTGTATAACACTGTTCTTGACCCATTTAAAAATTTCTCTAACTTATTTTATAATGCTCATAATTGCAGGTGTAACATTTTTCAAAGAGTAATCTACTATCAAATTAACACTATGTGCAAAGCACGGTAAATGTTTCGATTCGCCAAGAGTTTTTTTTTTTTTTTATCGCTGCAACCATATTAGAGCCATTGTCTATAACAGCGCAAGTAGCTTTTGATAGTGGTATACATTAATCTTTTAGAATATTACCAAATACATTAGATATTTTATCTGCTGTTTGGTTTGACTGATGTTCCCTGGTAGAAATACTCGAACTGATAAGGACTATTCCCTCTAAAAAATGTACTGTGACATTCAAAATCTCTTTTCGTTCATGGTTTTCGTCCATGTCAAGCGTCACACATAACTCACTTGCATTAGCTATTCTTGAAACATATTCCATCTTCACAATGTCATATTTGTCACAAAGTAACTTTTTAAAGTATGTTGACGAAGGTACCTTGTAATAAAGGGCCAGTTCCTTTTTAATTTTTTTTTAAAAAAACCCTTACCCTTTAACAACATTGAATGGTTGCATATCCTTGTATATAAAATACAAAATGCACGTATTTATATTATTGTGTTTGACGCCACCTCCTAAAACAAACAAATTCGTAAATGAATTGAAATATTAACCTTCCAGATTATATATTACACTATAATTACTTCAGATTAAAATGCTATTAAGACTAATATTTGTTTAAATTAAAATACCATAATAACTGTAACTGTGTAAAACATATAATACATTGTCACTTACTTTTTTGTGAAGCAATATTTTCGAACATAGTATAGCGTCTGGTTTTTAAGACGTTATTAAAATTAAAAAAAGTAATGATATGCATTAATTAATAAGTTAATTTGCAAAATTAATCCCGGGTAGGCGCCAAGAATGGAAGTGTTCTCTATCAGAGAGAAGCGACATTCCAGTTCTGAAATACTTTCTATCAAAGCAATTTTACTTTTGAAATTACCATTAAAATACATATCTTCTTCTATTCAAATGATATACTGATATATTGGAAAGGAAGTTATTGAAAGCAGGGGTTACAACAACTATATTATTTACTTTGAAGATAAAATTAGTTGAATTATTTAACAGAACTGAATATTTAAGGAATTTACAAAGTTAAACGTTTCTTTGAACAATTTAGAGCATGATTCAAATCTCAGAGCGATGCCTATGGTTCTATGACGCAAGAGTGTGTACACATCACCGGAGTTCTTTACCGTAGCCGGTGAGGTGCGGAGAAAATAGACGGACCCTGTTGATCAGCTGGGCGCGAGGCCGGTGCTGGCTGCCTCAGGTAGAAGCGAGTGGTCCCTAGAGCATTCGACCTGGCGGGCTGCATTCCCAGTCGAGATCAACTCACTTTCCGACCAGAAAACAGAGTCTCCCGCTGCGGTTTTGTTGACCGGCCAGAAACAGAAATGTCTTCCTCCTCGCTTGTCGGCCCCGTCGAAGGCTTCCAGGCTCCGGTGTTTTAGCTGGCCTGCGAAATACCAGCCAATGGGAGCGTTTGGCGGGGCTACCTAGATCTCCATTGGCATTCCTCATGCAACATAAAACTTATGGTTTATAAATGTTCGTAACACACTGTTTAATTCGCTGGTTCCCAACAGAGGTGTTTCGCAACCTGACTTTTTCTCGGAAGTATCGTTTCTCTATCTTCAACTTTCTTCTCTACCAGGAAACCTTCTTTCGGCACAGATCCTATACTGTCTTCTGAATTTCCTTGAATGCGTAAAGCTTTTAACTTTACAGCCAGCCATAAATCGTTCGGCCTTTCAGCGCAGGTAGGAGTCACCTGGCCCTAGCCGATGACAAAGAAACGGGGATGTTTCGGCTCGGCCCGAAACGGGCTAATTCACACGCACAAATTTCCCGTCACCAAGGGACGTTACAATGGTTTTTAATGTGTTACCATCATCACTGGTTGGAATCAGATTAGAGTATGACTGTGTATTATTGAACATAGTCTTTGTGGATATCGATGTCGAGGGTTCAGGGGAATCAAGAACTATTTATTTATTTCGATTTCTGACGTATGTCATATTATCAGTTTCTTTTTTCACTCATCTGAAAATAATTGAAATACACTTTATCTTCCATAAAGTAAGTACGCGTTTTGTAAATAGAAAATAAACGTTCTATCTATTTACTCAACCATCTCGTTAACACAAGGCAGATAAAATATTGATTAGTAAAGTTAAAAGTTTTTTACTTAATCGATACCAGTCAATACTTACAATATGATTATATCAAACAATATCGATTAACGTATCCACACAACACTACTCACAATCAACATCCAAACATAACAAATAATAATTTTGTAAATTAATAAATGTCGTACTTACATTGAAATCTTGTCGTTTCTGTTAACAGATGTAATATTGGGGTGGCTTTATAAATGCTTATGTCAATTAGAAGTATTGCCACAAAACCGCACAGTTTTAAAACATTTTTTGCAGCTTGCGTTATTGTCATCATTTTTTTTTTTAATTTCCGCACATTAGACTTTGGAGGTCCTATTTTCAACCAGCAAATATACCTAATGCAAAACTAAACACAAAACAACCACGACAGCCCTATGTTAGAATTACGAACGCAGAACGAAAACAAAACAATGAGTCAATGACGACAATGCCATAAAATGGCGACGGCAGAGAGGTTTTTTTCCTTCTGTCGGCCGGCCATAGACAAACAAGTTTGCCAGCAACACTAACTTAGAAAAAGAATGTGTTGAAAAAATGCAATAATGACAAAAAAATATTCTTTACATTATAGATGAGCGTTTAATGTATCAATTAACTTGTTAAATGAAATCATGATAGTCGTCATATTGGTATACATACTGAAGTGTTCCCTATTTTAGGAAAGAGACTTCTTGACCTTACTGTGGCCGTTCACTACCAGTTATTAATTTCCAAATAATAATAAGTACAAAAAAAATCAGGTGGGCGCCGGAGTTTGGAGTGTACCCTATTCTGAGGGAAGCAACATGCAGATCTCAAAGTATTGTTATTTAAACATGAATTAATGAACAACTAAAATTATTAATAAAGTCAAATGACACATTACATGTTTTTATGGGATCTATTGAAAACAAGGTTCACAACCTGACTTTACGATTTACTTATTTATTTTAATTGTTTACTTGACAAGATTTTACAAAGATTAATTTTCTTTTTGCAACACAAGGGTACATAACTTTATCGGTGGAGCAAGAGAGTTTGTCTCAGGGCTGACTAGGGTGAAAACGACGATGATGCAAAAGTTCCTTTTTCTGAATGATGATTACCGTGCAGGCGAATCTAAGTTGTGCAGTCGGTGGGTTGACCAGCTCTCCATCAAGGCCGGCTGCCTCATTACTGTCTCTCCTGTGGTCAGCTGGTCGGTCGATCTACACCTCTCCGTCGGTAGTCAACAAGTCCCCCATGTCTTCTCGCGCTGCCTCGAAGAAGCGTCGTTTTCCGCCCCCTCTTCATGACGTCTGCCAATGTCTGTATTTGGAGGGAAGCTCCTTCTCGCTGGTTGGCTCGGGACATGAAACAAAATCACCCATTTTTTGTAATAAAAATACAAATTGTTCCTATTGGCTGTACTCCTGGCTTCCCCTTACCCTTCGTTCTTGGATACAGATTTACTTCTTATTTTATTTGTTTACTAAAACAGCCCAGGCTCCCACTCCATCTTGAGTCGCGGGCCTTGTCACGAGGCTGTTATGCCATAAGTCACATTTAATGGAAACACTCAGGGGCTGGCGTTCCCCAAACACTAGCAGAACCTCCCTTGGGACCGGGGACCGACACACACCAGACGAGAAAAGAAACACGCTCACCTCTGGCTCTCGTGGATCATTACAATACCGATACGAGTACTTTTGACCGATACTTACTTGATACCTATGTTTAAAGTACCGATACAAAAAGTACTTGTATCAGAAGGAATGTTTCGAGTAAGTACTTTTATTTACTCATATCGTTTTATCCCTAATTCGGAAACGTGTGATTGCGCATCATGGCAAAATATTGTGTTGCTGGTTTCATAGAAGGAGTTATTGTAGAATTTTTTATTATTATTTAATGTGAACGAGAGGATGATTGCTGACATTAAAATTAACAATTAAGTATATATCTCCAACACAATCAGGGAATTTGTGGCGAAAACTCTTTACGTCGATTAGTATCGATAATTTTGATTGTAGTTGCTTCTGTTCCACAATGCCTATCCACGATCCGCTAATGTTCAAACCTACATTATTGTTTTTAACCAGATTTACAAAAGAAATCATGTTTCACTGGTATGATCCTAAATGAAATGTTTGTGTTGCGGTTATTTCTTATTGTACTGACTCTACAAAGAGTTTATAAAAACAGGTTCTAATCTTGATATCACTTTGGTTTGTATTTCTGCCCGGTTTTGATGCAAAACATTTTAAAAAATTTATCGACAGTTTACGTTATGACTGTTATATAAAAGTAATAAAGTAATAACAGGGATAGAATCAAGGATATCATGTGCATTTGGGGGATCCATTTTACGTCGTTAACTTGGCATAGTATAATTTGTAAAGGCTAGAAACTAATTTCCTTCCTCACAGACTTTCCTGATATGACTTGTTAATTGCATTTATGAGTCAATACCATTATGGATTGTTTCTAGTTCTCTGGTATACAGCAAGTCGGGGAAACATGGTTTTACCATATAATTATGACGAATGTAATGGTAGTGCGTAGCAGAAATGTAGAAAATCTCTGACTCACAGGCAGCTGAGTGTGGTCTTTGTTATTCTGAAGTCTGTTGTCTCTGTTCTGTGGTGTATTGTCTGTGGTCTGTTAGCTATCCGTCATACTCAAAAACAAAAATATTTTGTGTAGCACAAAAGGCTGTGTATCATATATCATTTGCTATTTTCTTAAAGTAAGAATTTTATCTTGTCTCTGATCGTTGGGAAATTAACAGCTTTTGTTGCGTGTCATGTCGAATTAACGGAATATAAGCAAAAATTGATGGAAAGCAACGGTGTTATATGTTATGCTCGACTTTGTTACTCTAGTAGTGTTGAATATAATTATTCTCTAGGGATGCAATGATTGCGACATATGACAGAATCGGTTAATTCCGAATATAAATTGAACTGCTATTGACGTTAGAAATATGAAGTACGGCTGTAGTGCAGTAAAAATCATCAATGATAAATTACATAGTATTGTACACTAGTCTTCCAGCGTTATATACGAATTCGATAGACGGATTTTTTTTCGCTATTAAAAACTATTAACAATATTCAACTTTTCTTTCATACTAATGGAAACTAGGACGATAAAAAAGGTTTGCCCTCCACCATCTGAACTTTCTGGGATTAAGAAAAATATTCCGTGTCCAGAAGAAGGTTGTAATAGTACCTTTCTAAATTCGTCAAATTTGGACATGCATTTAAGCAAACACCATAAAAGAACTAATATTGATTTGCTTAAGAAAGGCAAAACACAAACTGTTTTTCAGTATCATTGTCCTGTGGAAAAATGTTTGTATAACTTGAAAGCAGAACGATTCTTCAAGACTATGAAATACCTAAAGCAGGTAAGCCTGAACTGTTTTTTTTTTTTTTTAAAATAATGTTTTGACAATAGTACCTACTGAATTCAAGGAATTGTCCTGTTGGTCTGATATTTGGTGCACATGTTTCTTAGGTGGTAACTTTCAAGATAAAGCTGCCAAATAAATATAATAGTAAAGTAAAGTTTCTCAAAATGACAATATTACAATTTCTGAGCCACCGAAACTTGATGAATTTAATGGTTGATTCGTATATATCTTGAGGAGACAAATCGAAAGTAAAGAATATTTTTTTTGGTGTCTCACTTAGTTCTTGAGATATCAAATGTTAAATATCAGCTGTAGGTGTAGTTCCTGGTGCTTTTGGTGACGTTATTCTTCTGGTCCAGGCCATATTTCAGCCTGACCACCACAGCTAGGAAGAAAACAAAACGTCTATTGTGCATGTTCACAATATAGTTCCTAGTGACTTCGGCGAATTGTTTTCTGGCCCACGCAGCATATCAACCTAACCATCTCAACTTTTGACATACGATATCTCTAGAACTGAGAGAAGTATTCCTTACTTTAGATTTGTCTTGTTGAATTACAGGAGCATTCATTATCAAATATGACATTGGTGGAAAAAATTCTGGTCCAGGCAGAATGGCAACCTAACCACCTCAGTTTTGAGATACGATATCGGGTGCTGTGCAAAGTACGGTCAGTAGAAAAAAAACCTGTTAATTCAGGTTGAAAATGTGATTAACGCGTTCCTTAGGCATTTCTATTTAAGAAAAAGTGTACGTGAAGTCGATAAAACAGGTAGGAAAGATGTAATATAATGAAAATCGTCGGGTTACATGCGGTATTACCGATGTGCAGCAGCTATCTTTACCGCGAATGTGATCTTCCTTGAGCTGTACACATGTTGATTTTCAATGAGCTTCATTTAGTGGATGGTGTGTTTAGGTTGTAATGCAGCCTGGACCAGAATTATGACTAATATTCTGTGGTGTATAGTGGATTTTGAACGAATAAGGTGGCCACCATGCCGAATTCTGACTATAATGACGTCACAGGCGGAACGAGACGTCTGTGCCGACAATTCGGTAATATGCGTAACTGTCTTGTGTTTAGGCTGAATGGCAGCCTGGACCAGGCTGACTACTAATATTCCGTGGTGCTTAGTGGATTTTGAGTGAAGAAAACAACGGCGACCCAAAATTCAGACTATAATTACGTGACAGGCGGCTCAAGACCTCTATTAACGCAAAGTCAGTAACGTGTGTAAACGTATGTTTCAGCGCGGATTACACCTTTGTTACATATTTTACGGCTTTCGGATACACTTTTCCTTAAAGAGTAAGTGCCAAGGAAGCAGCAAGTCATATTTTCAACACGAATTAACAGTTTTTTCTACTGGCCGTACTTTGCACAGTAACCACGATATCTCATGACCTAAGAGAAGTATCAAATTTTTACTTTCAATTTGTCTCATCGAGTTACAGAAGAATTCATCATCAAATATGGCATTGGGAAAAATTTTCCAGGCCTCTTTTCAACATAGCCACCTCATTGTTGACATACAATATCTCAAGAACTAAGTAAGATATCAAATAAGTTTACTCTTTACTTTTGATTTGTCTCATCAAGATATACACGAAACAATTATAAAATTTACCAAATTTCAGTGTCTCGGATATCGTAGAATCCCCCTCAAAGTAAGATATTTCTTTGTATGGCTGACATATTGTATTTTCTAAACAATAATATGCTGGCAGACAATGTTCTGCGATGAAAGATGGTTTATATATTATTTTATTGCTATTTATTACATTATGAGGGCATAGCCAGATGTGGTTAATTTGTAATGCAGCCTGGACCAGACTGAAAACTCGCCATCTTTCTTACAGTTTAATATACTATTTGAAGGTTCTACTATTGATGTCAAAGATGATTACAAATGGCTGCTAGTGAACAGCCAACATTGTCCCTTCAGGTAAATTTCTTGTGACACTATCTTAAAATAAGTTTCTTTTTTGGAACATATGCATCAAATTTCAGACTGATAGAACAATTTCTTGTGTTGAAAGAATGGAAGCTGCCCTGGTTTGTCAGCTATATAAAATATTCCTAGACTTCCCACCGGCGGAGCATGTCAATTTAAAGCAATGTTTCAAATCCCATCTGGCGAAGATCACTTCGCTTCCCATTGACACTGGTGGGAGGACCTAGAATATTTTATACAACTTTTTGCTTTATTCTTACCTAACATCAGAGTTTTATGTATGAAAAGGGGTACTACAGTTTTACTGATGGAATTCATCATTGTGAATGGGGAGGATACAAAACGTGCCATAATGAATTGTCTTATCTAAGACTTACAACAAATTCTTAATTATTGGTAATTTAAGATGAAATTTTTACCACAATGTTAGCTAAATTTGGGAATTTGTCAAACGCAGGACTCCACTAGAAATACTTTCGGAAGAACATTTAATGGTTTCTTGCTTGCCCAGGTTGTATTACAACCTAATTTCTACAGGAAAATAATTGTCCAGGCTGGAATTACTGCTTGAAAATAATACGTCTTGCAATTGACTACAGCAGTATACGATGTCATTACTGAATGTTGTTGTAGCCGAATCGCGATCTCCAGTAGACCACCTAGCCAATTCCTTCTTCATTTCAGCGGCTAGACTGTGGAATGATCTTCCCCTAAAAATTAGAACTACCAAAAAAATCAACCCATTTAAAACTCTTTTGAGAAAGCATTATTTATTGGAGCACTAGCTAAAAGATATTTCCTTCCATGCATAACTTAATTTTTAGATTTGAATAATATTGATGTATACAGTGTCCACCTCTTTATTCTGCCTTCCCTATCATTAGTTTGTGTCTTGTCTCTTCATCCTACTAGTATTAAGTTTGTACCGTTTACTTCTTTAACTTCCACTTGCATTAGTTTATACCATTAAATTATTAACTAGTTAAACATGAATACTATTAAGTTTTAAGTTAGTATTTTACTCATAAATATTATTAAGTTTTTTTTGTTAGTATTACTCTTGAACTTGATTTAGGCCAAATGTTACAGAAGTGTTGTATACTGTTGGTTTGTGTAAGGTGTTTATTATTTATTTTAAACATCTGGTATGATGTAAGAGAGGGCTTGACAGCCCTAATCTTGCCAGGCTAAATAAACCTTTAAATAAATAAATATTTTACTTATAGTATAAATGTAAATGTTTTGTTAGCTGCACGTAAATTTTTATGTTTCTTGTGATTAAACTTGTAAATTACCTGCTATTTTGCATCATTGTCATATTCTGCTATTGTATTTCATGTGTTTCTTTATGAAAACATCTAGGCAGAATAGGAGAATAGGTGATTTTACAATGTGGGCATGCAAGAGAACTATTGTGAATATTGTGTGACAGTTCCATTCTGAAAAAGAACTGAATGCAGAAGAGAGGCTGGCCTCCATATGCTACTAGCAAATTCTACAGTACTTTGGATATGTTTTTTTTTTTTAGTGATAGTGATACAAACAGGAAAAAAAAAAATTACCACGGTGGATGATGTCCAAATGGAATGGATGGACCAAATTGAGCAGGAAATGAAATGGATGAGAGCTTAATTCTTCTAGGAAGCAGAAAATTGAAACTGATGGGTGCAGATTGTGCAGCATACAACTTGATAGGTCACCAACTTTGGACTGAAAGATGAACAGAAAGAGTAGTAGGCCTATTCAGTCTGTTGTGCTATGGATTGCTAAATCACATCAGTATCTGTGATAGGTTACTGCAAATGACATTACTACATTAAGGGATAATTTCACAGATGGCGTTTTAAACCAAATTAAAACATAATGGAGGTCATAGTATGCCCCCTACATCATAAGGAAATATCTCTGAAAGTTACACATGACCTGTACAATGTTATTGTTTGCCGTAACTTCATCACAAAACATGTAAGCATCATCCTGAATCGATATTTACTGAGTATCGTGGGTAAGGGGTATGGCTTCAATTCAGGAGGACACAGCTTGGAATCCCCTTCTGGCCATATAGATTTCAATTTTTCACACCTGCCAAATATTGGTATGGTTCCACTAAAAGGCCATAGTTGAATTATTTTTGGTTCCTTGCCCACTTCTAATGACAAAAGCCATAATGAAAACAATATATATGTTTGTTGCTTAAACACAGGTGCATTAACATTGAAAGTAAATTAAGCTTAAGAGTTAACTTACCAAGCGTGGTGGGTGAGGGGTTAACGCTCTGGCCTCGCATTCGGGAGGATGCCGGTTCGAATCCCCATCCAGGCATCCAGATATATGCTCATATGCTCATGAAATCTATGTGGACAATATTTTACATTACTGTTATTGAAATTTTTACATTAATTAGTTATTTTTGGAGTTGGTGCCAGCCAAAGCAAGAAAAACAAAAAGCTAAAAACAATAATGAACAACAATAATACATAAAATATCATATTACTACTTACCTACGATTAATTCTAGAAACATGTTTGTACAAAACTGAAACACACAGATGATACACCGATATTATACTAACAGTAAAGCATTTACTGCATGATGCAACCTACGAACTGATACTGTAGCTCCAGAGATATGCCTGGATGACGAATAAGGCTGAGCCACAGATGAAAATACTGTTAATTTGTTTCCCTTAGCTGACTCCCACAATAACACTATCTGCCTCACGAAATGCTGTAAAATATTTGGAATTTGTGTTTGTACTCCCTGTTTTGCCTCGAACACCAAATAAAGTTCAGTATTTCGATCTTCATGATGTGACAGCTGGCACCGACTCCAAAAATAAATAATTAATGTAAAAATCCCAATAACAGTAACGTAAAATATTGTCCATTTGGATGTACTGTCTTCTAAGCAAGGTATAATGTTATTTTAAAATTTTTAGTGTGCTTTTTTTGAAGGTGGTTTTTATGTTTTTTTAAACAATTATTTTTGAAAATAGTCAAGGTCAAACATCATAGCTCCTTATCATTTGCAGATTAGGGGAACTTGAAATATAATAAAAAAATTAACAATTTTCATAAATACATATGTAGGGTTTGCAAACTAATAGTTGTTGAGAAACAGCAAAAAACATTATTTTATATTCCTATAACATAAAGCCTCATTCATTGTGGTACGTAGTCCAGTGGTAGTGAGTCAGGTATGGCAGTCTGAATGTCACAAATTCGGGTTTGTCCATGTTGGCCTTTTTTTTCTTCGATGGTATATGTTTTCTTCACAAAAACTCATTTGGGGTAATTATATATATTTGAGAGAAAACGTGATCTGGCTCTGATCACTCGGGTAAACAACCTTTCTTTTTTCGAATTTGTTGTCCTTTGAAAGTCACGTTAAAATGCATCCATTTCCGTTCCATATTGTCTTATACAAACTATGCAGCCAAAGTAATTTAGCTGTGAAATGTGTTCAACATGAGTGAAGTATGTTTTTTTCCAAAAACTATCAATATTTAAAAAAAAAAAAAAAATCCTTGCTCGTAGATGTGTCTATCAGTTAATGTCTCTGATTTGTGTTTTTTCTACAAATTTCTTTAGGTGCTGAATGAAAGAGAAGGAGACTGAAATGGAAATGAAATTTAGTAGATCTTAGTTGATAACAGATATGATGGGTTGGAGGGTGAAATTGGTTGATGCATAGTCATACAAGACATTAGCAGTTAAGACCTGGATGAATATCGGGCAAAGAATCACAGCACTTGGACCTCAGGCCAAGGGAGTTGGAAAGTATTTATTTGTGGCAAGGCAGTTGGAGAATGTTATGGAATGTAAACTACAACTTCAATCAAAACATTGTTGCAAACTTTAATGCAAAGTTCAGCAAAGACTGCATAAGAATATATTTACAGTGCTGTTAAATATTAGTAATTGTTACTAAACAATCCTATCAATATATTTTAGTCACTACTATAGCCAATTATTATTACTAGAAAAACCTTCTGCCCACAACACTTGCCATCTGAGAGTTTGGCACAGATATCACTATAGTAAATGTAATACCTCTTGCTCTTTATTATACATTTACCAAACAAAGACACCATTTGAAGAAGGACCAATCGTTACTGTGAAATATATACCTATGTCAATAAAAATAACCGATAATATTTAACATTAAAAAATTCATAAATTTATTGGTGAATGAATTGCCATGCCTGTTGGACTGAACGACTGCCATGAAGGAAATTAGCTCTTCGAGGTGGATCCTTAGGGAAATAACCAGGGTTATTTCCTTGCCTTATTTTCGTGCATTGCAGAGGTGTTAATTAATCCTTTGTTTCTGTGGATCACTGTGTTGCAGATGATAGATGAAACAAGTGAGAGTGTGAAATCCCTTACTAGCCCACTCAGGCATCCTCTTTTAAAGAGACCAAGTGGGCCACCTAATTTTAATGTCCCCCATGTGATGAAGATTTGACCAAATACTTCAGTAAACAATATGGTGTTTCATTACCTCTCCTTACTGGTGAAAAATTTTCCATTACCAGGCCCAGAACTGGCATCATGATGGCAAAGTGACCTTAGCCCATAGGGTGGGATTATAAATGTGTTATGGGAAGGAATTTATAAATTGTAACTCAGTAATGTCAAAAAAGGGAAGGAGGGTTTATACAAGTCATAATTCAGAACACTAGGGAACAAAACATGTTGGATACCTTTCTAATAATGCTGGATGATAACCTTATGGGGTATCAAGTAACAGAAAGGAACAAGTGATCATGAAATAGTTCTGATGGATATTAGAGGATTCAGTAAACCAGTAGCCAAAATGAAGGGGAAAGTAGGTACATTTATAAAAAGGCACAAATTTTGAACTTGAAGAGATATTCTAGAGAAAGTTTCAGCATATGGAAAGATGGTGCAAGTACAATTGAGTCAAGTTGGAGATGATAAGAAGGGGAGAAGAAATAAATAGAAGTAGAGAACCTATGTACTATAATAGGGAGAAGTGAGGAGGTTAAAGAGGTTGGTAAGAAGAGAACATAACAGAGTTAAGAGAGAGTAGGGAAAAACTAAACAAGGAATTAATAACAGAAAAGAAGGTGGCTAAAGATGTGTTGTTGGCACAGGGTGACCACTGACAGATAATTTCTATCGCTATGTTAGAAAACTGAGGGAAAGGGAGGGTGTTGAGATAGTTATAGATAAGGATGGAGAAGAAATTACTGAGGATTTGAAAAAGGCATATATTTTTAATAACTGGATTAGTGAGACCATTAAGGACATGAATCAGAAATGAGGTGTTAATCAGATAACAAGCTTAACAATTAGAAATGAGCAGATCAAAAATCTAAAATCCATTCTGAGGGCATGAAGGAACTAAGAAAGCTGAAGAAATGTAAAGGGCTGGTGTAGATAATATTACTACAGATGTCTTAAAGATAGCAGGATGTGATATTGTACCTTATCTTGAAATATTATTTAAATTTTGCCTGTATACTTGCTGCTTACCAGAGGTCTGGAAAAGTGCATTAGTAGTACTGGTATATAAAGGAAGGGTGAAAAATTGAGTCGAAAATTAGATGTCAATTAGTTTGTCATCATTGGGAATACTGATATGCAACCACATCAGAAATATTTGTGAGAATTGTAAGTGGTTTTCAAGTCAACAACATGACCTTAGACAATGATATTCATGTGAATCTCAGTAGACTATATGCAAGATATTATGAATGAAATGGACAGTGAGGCCAAAATGATAATTTAGTACTAGATCTTTCAAATGGTTTTCATAAAGTGCGCCATAAACTAAAAACGTAAAGTAAAAACTATTAGAGAAGGTTAAAAAAGTGATTTACTGGGTAAAATTCTTTAAAGGTAGAAAGCAAAAAGTTATGGTAGGAAATGAAATGTCAAAATAAGTGGAAGTTAAAATGTGAGTGCCACAGGGTAGTGTATTGGGACCATTTCTATTCTTCATGTTAAAGAATGATTATGTACATGGATAACTATCAGAAGTTAGGTTGTTTGAAGATGACATAACAGGATCAAAATGGTAGTGGACTTAACAGCTGCAGGGTGATCTGGACAGGTAGGGAGGTCAACATGAAATGAAAATAAGTTCAGTGAAGAGTCAGCTTATTAGGTACACAGATAAAAAGCTGAAGATTGCTTATGGTGTCAGATGGGGAAAAATTGCTTATTGAAGACTTGTAATGTAAATACTGTGGTATAATATGCTGACAAACTCAATTAGGCACATTGGTCAGGTAGTAGGAAAAGGTTTCAAAATCTTTCACTTGTTGGAGAAAGTGATGAGGGAATGTACGGGAGAAGTAAAGGAATCTGATTACAAAACTTTGGTCAGATCATTGTTAGAATATGGTATTGGAGTATGGGATCCACATTTTGGGTATCAAAGACAGGAGTTGGAAGGTGTGCAAAGAAGGACTGCCAAATTTGTCTCTGGAAATTACCGTAGAACACAGTCAGTAACCAGTATGATAAAAGAGCTGGAGTGGGATTAATTGGATGACCGAAGACTAATGGGTGTATACAAGGCATATATTGGTGATGAGTTGTGGAAAGATATTGGTGTAAGAACTACAAGTAATGCGAGGAAGGTAAAAGATCACCATGACCACAAAATGGCACTCGATTTCAGGAACAAAGGTGTGGGAAGACTTTCTTTAGTAAGTTAGGGGGTGGAATAAGTTGCCAAGAGAATTGATGAATAATTTACCAAAAATGTTGAAACAATTTAAAGTTGAAATTTGTAGAGGGCAAAAGTAGGTGGGTACAGGAAATGGGGGGAGGGGGGTGTGATATGGGTATGTAGGGAAATTACCACCAGAGCATGCCCAACATCGCAAAATTCAATTAAATTAAACAAAAGGATTAATAAAAAAATTGTAGTTTTTTTAAAAATTTGAGAATATTTTACAAATAAATGAATAAAATGCAAACTCACAATAATAATGAGTATGAAAATGCTTTATGGTAATTATACTTAGGAAGAATAGGAAAATTCAATAAAGCAATTACCATCTTACATCTTTGGAACTGGCTTATGTCTCATGTTGTGTGTTGGTAATTTGTAGTTATTATAGTTAAAAAAGTTAAATTTTTTGGTGTGATGTTACTAAAAACATTTCAGAATAATATATTCAAATAGTGTTGGGATTAGTGATTTGGTTTCTTTAATTAAAGTCTTTAAATTTGTGATTCAATGCTCATGAGGTATTGCTTACATCTCTAATGCCTATATTTTTGTTATAGCATGACAGTCTCATTTTATGTTCTTTTTAATAACATTAGTTTTGTTTTGAAGTAGGTTGTAATTGTGTGTTAGTGAACCTTTTTATTTAATAGAAATCAGTTTATTGTAATCTGAGGTTTTTCTTTGTTTGCATTCAAAGGTCGGACTAAATCAGTCTCCTAGGGTGAACAAATTTTGTTCTAATTAAATGTTCTTTTAATATCATTTGTGTTGATTTTTTGTGAGTTTTTATAGGTGTTAATATAAATAACAAAGGGTAGAGAAAATGACTCATAACTCACCAAAGTTGAAGGCTGCAATGAGTGAAAAACGTGACGTAGAAAAACATTTCATTTCATTCAGTTCACTTTCTAACAGTTCACCCCCACCCACCTCCTCCCCATCCTGTCTTCCACTGCTCAGCCAGTCATGTGGTAAACTTCGGCATGTGCATACCTCCAGAATAATAAGGCTCATTCCTTGTCACATGAATAAGGTGTAAAACTGAAATATTTTGTACTTGTTTATTCATCACATGTTTTTCATGCGTCACAGCCTTCATCTTTGGTGAGTGATGAGTCATTTTCCCTATCCTTTGTTATTTATATTGCCTGAAATCCATTTGTTTTTTCCTTAGTATCATTTGTAGGTGTTAAGTTTTATATTTAATTCACATTTTAAAAGGATCAAGTGATTCATGTAAGTTATAGCATTTTTAGTTTAAGCTTTTACTTCTCTCAGGCAATTGATATACAAGTAGCTAATTCAAAAGTAAACAATTTAATGTTCTTTTCTTCTTAAAATGTTAAATTTTTCTGAAGGAATCATAATTGATACAAAGTGAATTTCTTTCAATCACAGTACTTAGAAACCAGATATGTAAGCCTTGGCGTTGTGATTTAAGTTAATGGCCATTGTAAACTTTCCTATAAGAATACAAATTAATATCAGAGCTGCAATTGATATTTTTTGTGAATCCCTCTCAATACAGTAATTACTGAAAATAAAATCATGTGGCGGGTTGAAATGTGACCACATCTTTCCCCCTGCCATATGTCTCGCCTCTCACATGATTAAGATTTATGTCAAAATATTATGTAATTTGTTTATATTTTTGTGTTTTTACGTGTTCGTCTAGCCCTCCTGCCTTCATCTGTGGTAAGTGAGGGGTATCTATTTTTCCCAATCCTATTTTATTTTCAGTGCCTCGTGGCAGTTTCTTTGTTTCCATTATCCAATACAGTAATTACAGCATACGTCCAGTATTAAATGGTATCTCCGATCATAATGCCTGGCTATTTTGTATCAAGTCCAGAAGTATTGTAATGCATATATATCTATAAAACGAAAACCGGATAAATTTTAACTAGCAGATTTCAATGGGGTTTTCATCGTTTTAAAGCTTAGAATCTCAATTGAGTATATCTTGTGTTTCAATGTTACATAAAACCAGAATACTAAATGAAATTCGTAACATATAGTGACAAATACCAAAGATCGAACGACTAAATGTTGCATACCTGCAATAAATACACAACTGAAAGTCTCTGACTATAATGAAAGCAATAAAATCATTTTAAAAGTAATAACTATTTTTCACACTAAACAAAACTTGAAATATTATTTCCTTTAATTCCGGATAATCAGTTTTTAAATGCCATAATGAATGCGAGAAACTAGTAACAAAAAATCGACAGAGATTTTCTTTGATCACAAGCTCAACTACGGTGTCTCTGGCTATCGTTTTTTCCATTCTATACACAATTAAATGGTGCCGCCGTTTGTAATTCCTGAAACAAATTGAAAGTCAAGAATAATTTACATATATATATCTCGTTTAGTTCGGAATACTTGATACAGAATTCTGAATACCTGATATTCAACTGTACTGGTACTGAATATATTTTAATTTTGTGCTACAATGCCAGATGAAGTAACGTAAAACTAAAATTTTTAGTTTCCAGTGGCAGATGAGACAGCATAATGAAACACATCAATGTTTGATACTGTGAAAATGTGGGTTAAATCAATTCAGCAGTTTTCAGGTAATGCTAGATTATTCGTAAAATACAGGTGTTGTAATGTCTTAAGACATACGTTAAATTTTAACTTTGACCCCAAGCTATCAAATTTAGAAAATCCATTCAAAATCTGCATTTTCTGCACAATGCTGAAATAAACACACACATTCCCAGATACGTTTTTATGTATGTGGTACGTAATGCGGTCAATGTTTCAATTTCCAAGCCACAACTTTAGCAGATGTAATTACGTTGAAATATAATCTGGACTAAAATGAAAACTGGCATTCCGTTTCAAAGCATCCGAACCACCCCATTCGTAGAACTGTGCTCCTAAATCACCATTTAATTTAGTACCGGAAATCAATGAATCTTGGTACTCATGAATCTGGAATAGTGTATGAGTAAATCAAATTCAACCCACTCCTTTCTTGGTAGGGTGCGGGTGAATCTAGGATTGTTTTAAATCCAGAAATAGATGATGCGAATTGTATGAAACTTAGTACATATTTCTCATTGTGTGAATAAAAATGTTGTATGGGTAAATCAATACCAACTGGACTGGGCAACACCGGGAACTCTGCTAGTGTATATATAAAGCTGGGTATACAAAAGAAATATTAATGAAACATATAAACCATATAATAGATTCCTTAAATAGTGAACAGTGGTCAGATGCGTACACATCACAAGGTGTTACTACAAAATTTGATTCCTTTCTAAATATATTTCTAACACTTTTTAAAGGAAGTTTCTAGAAAAGAAAATCTCCACATTTTGTTGTTTGTAAAATGTAGTAGCAATGATTAACTGTGACAAAAATTGACTAAAATTTCCAACACAGTGCCCATAGATTTCTGTAACTATGAGCTGTTATTTACCATACTCCAGATTTGTAACATAGTATTCGGAGTGTTGTTCTATACAGTACTTACTACTCCATTGATTATTATTTCTAACAAAAATGGCAACTCCCTCTTTCTCCATTTTACATCTGTAATAATGAGAGCTTAATGCATACATTGGGATTGTCAGTTGAGTTATTCTTGTATCAGACAAATGATGTTCAGAGAAATACAAAACATTTACATCAAAATTTCTGAAATACGAATTGGGTAAGGGTTGGAATATTAGAGTATGTATTAAAATGAAACAGGCCGAAAAGGGACCTTTACATAAAAGTAAGAGAATCAGATAACTATACACAGAAAGCTAAATAATAAGAAATGTAATAAGGAAAGCCAAGAACATGTATCTATATGAGAAAATGGAGAATTCCAGCAATAAAATGAAATTTTATATGGAATATAATAAAATATGAAACAGGAAAATCGGTAAATCAGTCAAAAGGCATAAAAATTGTACAAAATGGATCAGTGCCTGGTGAAGCAGAGCAACTTTGTAAAATATTTGACAGACATTTCACTTCAGTTGCAGAGAAATTATGTTTAAAAAAAATCTCCAGATAGTGCCCCAAACAGTGGCAGATCGAGGAATTTTCCAAGCCGGGTCAAAAACGAAAAGATAACACCTGAAGTTGCCACCCAGTGCAACTTCCTCTCTAAATCTGGATCTGGCCATAAGGTTTCTTCAGAATGCTTTCCCAAATCGATTTGTAGAGATGCAATTGCCACGTGTAACGTTATCAGAAATAAACAAATCCATGAAGCAATTTAAACCTAAAAATTCTTTTAGCTATAATGACATTTCAAGTAAATCGCTGCAAAGATGTTCAAATTGTATCAGTCATGTAGTTGCCCACATCTGTAATGAATCCTTAATGCAAATTGTATTTCCAGATAGATTAAAATATGTAGGCGTAACACCATTATAAAAATTGATTAGCACATGTATAGATGACTTCTGTACCATTTCTTTACTTACATGATTCTCAAAGTTTTTTTTTGAAAAAGTCAGAGATTAATAAATCATGTTCAAGACTATAAAATTCTCACTATTTCACAGCTTTGATTCCAAAACATCAACAGAAAAGGCTATATATTCATTTTTAAGTAACACATTTGAGGAAATGAATAGTAAAATGTGCACTGTAGGAATTTTTGCGATCTTTAAAAAGCATTTGACTGTGTAAATCATGAATTAATTTTGAAAAAAAAAATGTAATTTTGTGGTATTTATGGAATTGCAGGTAAATGATTTAACTGAATGAAAGAAGTCTCCATATTTCACTGTAAAATCATCAAAGATGCATCATCAGACTGTAAGAAAATACAACATGCTATTCCACAAGGTTCTTCTAGTACCGCTTCTGTTTTTTCTGATCCTCCTGGAAACTTATCTGACAAAGCTACAAGCATTTTATTTGCAGTCCTGATTGGGGAGGGAGAATTTAATCCAATTGAAGCATTTAGTGAAGTAACAAACTGATTTAAGGAAATGTCATTAAAAGTAAATTTTGATAAAACTCATTACATTAGGTTTAAGAAATATGTGCAGTGTGATCTACATATAAACTATAGAAATAACACAATCTTAGAAACAAGGAGTATAAAATTTGTTGGCATTCAAATAGATGAGAAACTTAGTTGGCAAGAAGATATATTAACACTGAAGAAGTTAAGTATTGTCACCTGTGCAGTAACAAACTTTCTTTAAAAGAAGAATTTGTATTACTGGAACAGGTGTACTCCTATTTTGAATCTTTTGTCATTTGGCTTTTTTTCCCTTGGAAACTTCACAAAGCAAAAAAAAAATTTCATAGCACAGGAAAGAGTTACTAGGATGCTGTGCATGGTAAAACCAAGAATTTCTTGCAGATAATTCTTTAAAAAAAACTTAATATTTTTACAATGACTTCTCAGTATATATATATTTTCTCATATGAGAACATTTTAAGTTGTTTACATCCAATTTGCAGGTACACAATTTCAATACCAGAAATAAAAATAAACTTATACAAAACACGAACATCGCTGTCATTAGTATTAAGAAAAAATAATTATTCTGGGTCATATCTTTTTAGTAAACTTCCTACGAGTATAAAACAATATGTTGATAGTAGAATTATACTTCCAGAAAAACTTGTGGATTCTCTTACTGGAAAATCCTTTGCTTCATTCAAGAATCTGTACAAAAGAATTAATTGTATCTGATATTTGCCTTTTTATACATTCAATTCTAAAAATTGTTTATTTTTATTTTCTTGTCTTTGTAACATATAATATTTTTTTCACTACAATTATTATTCATCTCATGTGATATGTTTGACTTACAAAAAATCGAGCATGGTGGGTGAGCAGTTGCATTCGGGAGGACGCCAGTTCGAATCCCCGTCCAGGCATCCAGATTTGGGTTTTCCATGGTTTCCCCAAATCACTCCAGGCAAATGCCGAGATGCTTCCTTCAAAAAGGCTAAGGCCAAATTCCATCTCATTCCTAGTCCCCAGTCCCATCTCACCTCTAATGACCACGACATCAACGAGGTGTAAAGCCGCAAGGAAAAAAATGGGGGGGGGGGGAGACTTCCAAAAATTCCTTGCTCAGCAGGGATCTATGTAACTAGAGTAATAAATAAATAAATAAAAGTAAATAGATGACAGCAGTTGGCAGCACAAAATTTATTTCACTGTACGAAATGATGATGGTTAATAAAACATGAATATTTTGCAGCAGTTCACAAAAATATATATTTATGTGTAATTATTTAGTACATAAGTTAAATTTCTGTTTCACAATAGGTGATTACTTCTTTTGCATCTACTTTAATAGGTATCTTTACAAAATGAAGTTAGGGTGTGTCCATTAATTACATGAGGTGAAATTGGAGGGGGGTCTGGCGAAATCTCACCAAGGGGGAGGGGTAAGTCGACAGAAATCTCACATGAGGTTTTGAAATTCATGAACACGGATGCCGACTTTAAGGGGGGTATAAGGTCTAGAAATGACATGGATACTGGCTTTAGGGAGCTATAACTGCCCTTGGAAGCAAGAGAGCTTCAAAAGGAAAGGTCTAAAAAAAACCATAAGGTTGATCAGCATGGTGTGGGGGGGGGGGGGGGAGAGGGTGAATGTCTCTTTAAAATTTCACATCATCTTCGGAGGCAGGGCCCGGTCAGATCTCACAAGAGAAAAGGGGGGGTGTCTGGCCAGATCTCACCAGAGGGGAGGGGGGGGGGGAGGTCTGGCCAGATATCAACGAAGGAGAGGGGGGAGCGGATCTGGAATTTCAGTAAAACACCTAACGTCATTAATGGACACCCCCTTATAATAATATTCGAGAGATATTGTTGATAATGTAACAGTATGCATAAATATTAATCATCCATACTATTGAATACAATAAATTAATAGGAGTGTTTCATAAAAATTATATTTGATTTTGTAGTGGTATTGTGAATTGATTCTTGTGTGATATTTTTGAAGTCAGTTTTGTTTTTCTTAAAGTTGTTTAAAACAATGTTCAAAAGTCATTGCATGATTTATTTCTTTAATATATTATGTGATTTCACCTATTATCTACCTCATCATATGGTTCACAGCTCTCCTGGGACTACATTTAGTTCAGATATTTTGGGTTACATATGTATTCTACTATGTGTGTTTTTAAGTCGGTTAACTTTCATAGGAAATCACAGGTGCTTCTTTTAGGCTCAACTTTTTGATTATTATTTTATTCTTTAGCATTACTTGAAGGTACATGCAGAAAAAACATACCAGTGTGAGAAGTGTCACAAGGGATTCTCAACTGAAACTGTTCAAAGAAAACATACTAGAACATGTGGTATGAAATTCACATGTTCCTGTGGGTTCTCTTACGAGTCCTATGAGGCGTTGCTGACCCACGCAAAAAGACATCAACATGCTTTTGATGAAAAATTCAGATTTTATGGAAAGTAAGTATTACTTGACACACACAAATTTATTATCAAAGCAGTTATGACTGAGATGTTACGACTTAAGATATTTAAAACATTTTTGTGGGTAAAGAAATGTAAGAACTTCCTTAAAATCTTGATGTGGATTTTCAATTATATTAAAATCAAGTTGTCACATTTTTACAGTGTTTGGAATATATAGTTAATATATAGATGGTCCCACTGCTGCCCTAAATTTATTCTGCTGCATAAATGCAACTGCTTTTTTATGATATGAGATGCTTAGTGCAGTTTAACACTAATACTCAGTCACACTGCTGTTTTGTTTGACACTGATTTATGTTCAACTAGTAACCATATATATATTGTTCATATAAGGTTTTTTTTCACAAGCCATTATCTTCATTGATAACTAACCGAAATGTATAAATGAGGTATCATTTTAAAGCGTAAGGTCTCCACATCATATTTTAAAAGAGGAATTTTTCGGAATTCAACCCTTAAAGGGCAAAAAAGACAATATATCTAAAATGCAGTTTTTTGTGCCACGAACCATTTATCTCCCTGCATTCCCAACTGAAATTGATAAATGTAGTATCATTTTAAAGATTAAGATCTCCACTTTGGTGACATAATTTATTAAGGAAGGAATTTTTCGGAATACGACCCATAACGGGCAAAAGTATCAATATTTCAACAGCGCATTTTTGTGTCAGGAGCCATTTATCTCCCTTGATGTCTAACCAGTATAGATAAATGAGATATCATTTTAAAGATTAAGGTCTCCTCCATGGATACATCATATTTTAAGAAAGAAATTTTTTGAAATTAGACCTTTAAAAAGGCAAAATTATAATTATTTACATAACGTGTTTTTTTTATCACCAGCTATTTTTCTCCCTTGATATCTAATTGAGATCGAGAAATGAGCTATTATTTTAGAGATTAAGGTTTCAGCTTTGGTCACATCATTTCTTGAGAGTGAAATTTTTCAGAATTTGGCCCTTAAAGGGCAAAAGTAATAACCGCGAAAGTCATTTGTCTGAGACAGTTTAGAACCAAGCCTCTAGATAGCAGTAGCACATATCACAGAGTTATTAATAACCTGATTCCCTGGCGTCGACTTTTGTTACTTTGTTACGTACCTATTACGCTAAACAAATAAACAATCGAAACAAATGAGACACTTCTTCTTTCATCCTATTACAAACCCCCAACTTCTCTATTAATTGTATTCACAAAATTTTTGTATGGGTCATCTAGTTCTTATATGTTACAAGAATTATGTCTGTTACAGAATGGCACTTACAACACCTGAAACTGAAGTCTCAAACGGTGATAATCAAAGGACCATTACTGTTCCAGTACATACCATTGCCACGGTTGCTGTGACTGAAATACCTACACGTCTTAGTACTACTGTTGATAAAGGTATACAAACAGATAAATTTATAGATAGCAAGAGAAATAGGAAAAATAACAATTTTACAAAAGCATCAAGACGCAAGACGTCTGCTCAAACGCAGACAGGATCCATACTTCGCAACAGGCATCCTACAATAAGTGCAGAGACTCAGACTATCGGTGATTATATCCTAAAAAAAGCAATGAAGGATGCAGATATCCCAGTCATCCACAAAGATACCAGTGTATCGTCTAGTGATTTAAAGGTTGGCATAACAGCCAAGAAACGAAGAAAAAGCATGGAAACGCAGACTTCTCAGTCATTAGCTAATAACACATCAAACGGTTATCTGTATTTGAATGCCATGGATAGAGCTGATAATATAATAAGTCAAAACCAGAATGTCAAGTCTGGAAAAAAGTCTTCGCACAAAGTTGGTAGCAACGTTAGTTTCTCACATTTGACACAGTGCTCACCACCATCATCTTTCTCATTATTTAGTAACTCAGATCCATTCACAATAGATATAGACAGCTTCACTGATTTCTGGCCAAAAAATTCTTCCGCAACTCAAACAAGTCCTGTAAATATGACTAATTTCATGGTGCAAGGAGAGATGTTTAGCAATAGTGTGACCCAAACTGACATAAATAATGTTTTGTTTGAGACTGCCCCCTATCCAAATAATAATTCTAACATTAATTCGAGTTCACAAACAATTGACCAGTTGCATGACTATTTTGAAGATTCTGCAAATCCAGGATTTGAAGCAAGAGTTGCCACCAGTGGAGTGGGTCTTAGCGCTGATGTAGGATGCAGTAGTCCACATGTGGGATCTATACATGACGGCACAACAGTTACTGTCGAATCAACATACTCTAATGATAATCTAGAAAGTATGCTGACTCAGTCTGCACAATTGTTTGATGAAAGCTGGTCCTGCAGTACAGAGACACAAACAGAGCTTGACTTCAATAGTTGCTTTTTTAATGATGATGAAACTTCTTTCACACATTACTTTAATACAGAAACACAGACTACCGAAGACACAGACACTCTTGATCAACTTCTTTACTCTAACACATACACTCAAACATCAGAAGCTGCAATGCTTTCAGGGTTTGCAGATATCCAAACACAAACAGGGAGCTCTCAGTTCAACAAAGATTCAGTATTTGTTTCAATTGAAACTCAGACTCAGCTCTCTACATGCCATGAGAACCCAAGCTCAAGTACTGAGAAACTTTGGCTTTCATATAGTAAGACAGCTACTGTAACGAGTCAGACTGAAGTACAATCAAACAATAGTGAATTTAGAGACTTCATTACTGATCTAGTGAAGCGGGATACAAATGATAAACTTTTATGAGACTTGTTCGAAAGTTTTTAATGTTTGTTATGTAGTTTTATTTACCTCGCTAAAATGTGTTACCACTCTCATGTTAATATTTGATGGCTGTAATATCTAGTCATTTGTAGTTTTGTTACAATTTCTTCTGAAGCTTTAAATAAAAACAACTATAATAAGAAATCAATATTTTGTATGATGTCAAATAAACAGAAATGTTTATTCTTGGAAGTAGAACAAATGTGCTGAATTATGTTTATTGTTATTTTCTTTCCTTTCTTTAAAGGATTTAAACAAATTGCAAATATTAAATTATTGCACTGTAGATTGACACATAAGTTTGTTAATGAAAAAGGGTATAATTTTGACTTACTGAGTTTATTACACATATTACATTATGCTACTGACTTGCTTTTCACTTTTGTTGAAACTGCTTTGTTGCAGCATTTTACAAAATTAGGAACTTGTATTGAATGTTCCAATGCTGTAATTACATTCCATGAATAGTGTGTGTGTGTGAGAGAGAGAGAGAGAGACACTAAAAGTTCAGTGATGCATTCTGCTGTGTTCATGTAGGCAACATTAAGAAGAAGATTGACTTATATCTTTTTGAAGATAGTAGTAGAGTGAAATTTTGTTTCATGTTTGCTTTGATATTTGCATTAGATTATACAATTTTGAAATTCTGGTGGGAAAAAATACTACTGTTCTTTTGCCCCCTTCAGCTGTAGTGTTAGCAACACTCAACTCTACTGCCAGGAAAATTTTACAGGTTAGGTGTGCAGCATATCTGAAATAATGTAAAAATCATTTTGGCAGTGCAAAAACAGTGCTGTATAAGCAACTGTTTCTTGTTGCTAATTATTGCTGTTAAGTTCCTAAACTGATTCTGTAATGACTGGCAGTATAATACACTAAATATGTCACTTAATACAATATGAAAGATGTTTGTACAGATTGTGTATCATGTGTAATGTTTTAAATTTGCCATGTTCTTTCGAATTAGATGTATTGTTATATTTTGTTTATGATAATCTAACTTATGTTTTTGTATATTAAAAATGTGGTGGAGTTGCTACAAAAGGCAAATCACTTCATTATACTAAGCAGTGAGACGATTCACTTCTTACCTCAGGAATCAAAAATGATTTCACTTTTCGAAAGGCTTGTTTCTAAATGAAGGCACATTATATGAGGAAAAGGTGGACAAAAATCATAATTTGCCAAATATGATGCTACCAGTTACAGAACAAAAAACAAAAATAGTCATAAATTGTCATAACCATGTCTGTTATATTTTTCACAATTCTGAGAAATAGACATACACACAACAAAATGAACAAATGTAAAATAAGGGATGTAAAGTAATTTTAAAAAGTGAAATCAGTAATAGAGTGGTAAAACCAAATATTTGAATCATAATTTGGAGTAATTTTGTGTGTGTGTGGGGGGGGGGGGGGGTAATTCAATCCATGTTTTTGATAAGTAACTGTAAATGATTGGCAAAACTGAGTAACATAAACATTTTATATTAAGAAATCCTAACCACTCCAATATATATAATTGTTTCATCAGTTCATTCAGTTCCTAATGTATATGGACATTCCATATCAGTGTGTTGTCCAAATCCAATTTTCTTTCCATCCAGTTTCCAGCCAGTGATGGTTTCATCACTGGAATAATAATTAGCTGCTTTTAATGTATTAGTGATTAGCATAAAACATTTCTTCTTGGTGAGAGTCATACAAAAGTCATTTGAAAAGTAAAGATAATTTGGTTCTCTAGACATTTTAATTTTAATTAGTGAAACAAAATTTATTTTACATTGCATTTATACCTTAGTTATTTTTTTATGTAGTCAAGGTTCAAATTTAAACATTTGTCATAGCATTTCATCAGCTTTTCTATGTCTTCAGCACACTCACTTGCCGGGAAGTTGTTGAACCAGTTAATAACACCCTTTCTCAGTTCATTTTCACTTTCATACTGGTTTCCACCAAAAAAAAATTGATAGGAAAGACCCTTTTCATATTAAAAAATCATATTTCATTGTGAGACTTATACTTTGTGGAATAATTTAATTTTGTCACACATTTTAAATTCGCTCAAATAAATTGTAAATGACTGTAGCGACTAGCTGTTACCATCACTGTGGCCTAGAGAAATGGGTAGGCAGTGGTGGGAGCACTGCGCAGCTCATCAGACCAAAATATTCTTTACTTTTTGAATGGCCCTTATAATTCTTATGTGATTTATGTATATCAATTGTTAGTTTTAAAATTATTTTTCAATTTAGCCTAATGTAGAAATTTGTGACCATTGGAAATTTTTTGTTTGTGTCAGAAATGAAGTTAAACATTCCTTTGCCAGAATTATCAGCACAATTGTGTGATGTGTATGTTATGTAATGTTACTAGAACCAATGCAATTTATTTCTAAAGTACAAACTTATATTAGTACAAATAATTGTTTAATCTTGTCAGTATGTTAGTTTTATTTGCCTTCAAATATATTATGTTGTCTAGAATCTTGCAGGTATATTTTACCTATCGGAGCACTGAATTTTTCTGTTGGAAAATAAAACTGGCAAACATTGTCTTAAATGGAATAATATTAATGGGGAAAATGGTGATATTTTTTTCTTGATAGAACTTTTTAACATTCTTGCGTTACACCTATGACATGAAGGGTGCATTGATAACTGCTACATTTATTAACATTATGCTTACTAAATATAACAAGCCTAAGAACGACCAGTTTTCCTTGCCACCAACCTTTCAGTTCCAGTTCTGATACTACAACCTACATTTTTGCTAAGTGCATTAATAAACAGTTGCTTTTCAGAGCTAACACTATGATACCAGCATAAAATTTAAATATAAGAAGAATATTTTGGATTTGGGTTCATCTGTCAATAATTAGTATCGGTAGTTATTCACCAACTATTCCTTCCCTGTTGTAATTATAAATGGTTTACACCCTACAGCTTCTGTTCATCTTTGTTCCTTGCATGTTCCACTCTTGTTGTAAATTCAGCCATGAAGGATGTATTTTCATTTCCTGTATCAGACAATACTACTTGAAAAGTTATCATACTTAAGAGACTGTGAACTGTCAGAAGTTTTACGCTTCTTTTTAATATTTATATTTTTAGGTGTTTCCAGTTTACAAATTATGGAAACATAATATTAACATGAAAGTGAAAGAAAGTAATCCATCACTCATTAAAGTTTAGGGGGGGGGGGCAACAGTGACAAAACCCACTCTGCAAACACACATACTCAAACAATATTTTGGGCTTTGCACTTTCTCGTGAAACTAAAGACATGTGATTGAACTCGTGGAAACACCTCTGGTCAACACAGTTGACTACTGATTTTGACCATTACAGAGTGGAGGTGATGAGAGAGCAATGTGGAAATATTAATCAGTGGAAGGAAATTAATCAAAATAAAATAAAAAGGGACACACAAAAGAGGTGAAAATAATTAAAAATGTATGAAATAAAACAAAACTTAGATATAACATACACATAAATTAATCTTACTTGCAAATGAGGGTGAGCCCCAGAGGATGTTGGTATCCAGAATGTGTTGGTACGCCAATTCGCAGCTCTGGAGTTCAGATGGGGATGTGGTTTCAGGAATGCTCTTAGGGCTCTGACTATGAACTGGCTTACCAATACATTCTGGATACCAGACACCCTGTCCCTCCAGGCCTTAATCTCAGTTAATAGACCCATGACTTGTAAGTGTAATTAATATTATTTAGTAATGTTTCATCTCTTTAGTATGACTCCTTGTTTATTTTATTATTTCCACTTATATCGTTTTTGCTTTCCCATCACTGCCACACACCTATTGAAAGTTGAAAGTGTGTTGCCCATGGGTGCCTGCACAAGTCCAGTTACACTTCTATAGAGGAAGGACTGATCCTGAAATATTGTTTGTGTGTGTGTGGTTTCTTTTTTCCTTCTCTTCACTTTCCTCCCCCCAACCTCTGTCAGTGTTCAGTGGTTTTCTTTCCTTTCCACATCATCACCTCATGGCATTACTGTTTACTCCATTGTTGCTGAATAACATAATATTTTAACTGATACAGAAATTAAAATTCTTAGTGGAATGTTATTGAACAGTCTTTCAATTTCAGTTAAATAAAATACCTATCTGGAAGGATATTTTTCCTGCAATCTTATTTAGAATATTCATTCATTCTCTAATAATAAGAGTTTGCTATTTGATTTTTGTGAGATGTTTTTATACAGTAGCTGTAAGGTTATATAGATATTTGTTCAGAATTTCTAAAATTACTAACTTGTTAGTGCTTATTGTTAATCAGTTCGCATAGAAATATGAATGTTATATGTTGCATAAAGATATTATATATTAAATGGATTTTACATATTCTTCTCATCTAAATGTAGTATCAGTTAACATTAGAAATTAATAGTAACAAAAAATATTCATTGTAATGTTTATATTTTCCCTTGTAATCGTTACCCAAGATGTATTCCGCATTATCAATAAAACCATTGATTTCAACAGTCTGTCTTGTACAGTTGTAAAGAGGGTATACTTGCATTATATCTTTTTTTCCTTGTGCTCCAGTCATTCAATAATTTTACTGCTTAACATTTTCAGAATTGAGCACAGAGTTCCTTTCTTTCACTAACAATTTTAGATGTATTTGATTGTGTAGGTAATGGTAGGTTTCTGTTGTTATGAAATAAATGTGTGACTTGAATTACGAAAAGAAATATAAATGAACATACCTGAAATTGATTTTAATTCATCCTTAAAAACATACATTATGCAGCTATGAATTAGTGCCCTAGTTTTAAAGTAGGTGTTGTGGCAATATATTCCAGTATGTAAATGATGTGAGATCGAATCAGTGCTAGATACAGAGAAGTTAGGCTCCTACCAAAAAAAAAAAAAAAAATGAGTATTGTTAGTAAGAACATGAGCTGAAATGCATGCTGCATAGCAGTTGGTAGAGTGACTTGCCACAGACCGGGCAGCTGGGTTTCAATAAACAGCAAAATTAAAGACTCATAGTAACAGTAAGGTCTCAGTAGTAAAAAACAGTTCCATAAAATAACTGATGCATTTATGGGTTCAATGCTATGAATAATTTCCCCCCCCCCCTTGGTTTAGAAACTACGTAGTAACCCCCCCCTCCCCCCCGAATGATAGAATGATATGGCTTATCACTCTTCACAACAATTTGGTAGGACACATTTATATTTTGGATTACTTTGGACATGATACAGTAAAAGCGATATTCTTACAATGTTTGCATCCTGAACTGACTTCTCAGATTCGGCTCACCAGGTCCTTTACTGTGTCAGCTAATAAGTAGCCAAGATATTCCCAGTTGCTAGGTGATTTGTGGAGAAAGAGTTCCATTTTCCTCTGTGGGCATCAGCACAGAAAGGATGTAATGAACAATGATCCCCAACCATTTTTGGATACTTTCAACAGTGTGATTGCTCCTTGGTACTCAAATGATAACAGGCTGAAGACGCCTATGGGTAGGGTCCAAATGTGGCATGGCATAATAAGAGGAGGGGAGACATAACCTCCATGAAAGCACCATAGCCTTCATGACAGCACAATAGAAGTGCTGTTTTAATCAAGTTGTAAATTAATGCAAAATATGTGCTGTGATAAGGTAAGGGGATAAAAAAAGTGGATTTTTCATGATATAATTTAAGGATAGACCCTTACTTCTATTCTGATAAACAACTGGTGCAGCTCCACTATCAGGTGAGGTATCCCAGTCAGAAACTTATTTCAATGAGCACTGGCAAATGCAGTGGATTGATTTAATATTTGTATTGCCATAGCAACTATTAATTTCTATGAGTTAATTTGATACAGTTATACTGTTGGAATGGTTTCACGGCCACATGGTTAATATGAATAATGTTTAACTGCACTAATTGTTGGTTGCCTTTCTTCAGGGATGCAGGAAGTGTTATAATGCTTAGTACCATGACAGAACACGTGGTGGCAGGAATGTCCCATGTGATAAGAGCAAAATGCGACAAAGACAGTTTAGTTTGCGTCAGTTTTATAGTGGTCATAAATTTGCAGGCAATTTTTTTAAGGAAAGACGCATGAATGGGAGGAATGTGAGAAGGTCACTGATAACCCTGGACATTTTTTGCCATCAAAACGTAGCCAATAAGGGCAGTAATTTGCTTAAAATGTTAAACAGTATCCATGCCAAAGGTGCAAGCAAATGAGGAGCCAAGAACTGCATTGATTCTAGGAATAAACTTCATTGCTAGAATCACAGGAAGAACGATTATTGTCTGGCTCAAACAAGTCTGTTCCTATATGATAAAGAATTTTTAACATAACTGTGTGTGAGGGCAAGGTAAGGAGGCAGTGCCTAGATGTTAAAGTCGACCTGGGACCACGGTAGACATTCAGTTGTGGAAGGTGGTTGAGGGTGGTTTTGCAAACTCTGGCTAGAATCTTCGTCTTCCTTTGTCCCTCACTCATATGCTTGTTCTTTCTTTAGCAAATCATATAACGGTTCACAATCCGACTGAAATATTGAATAAATCTTCTGTAATAACCTGCGAGACCCAGGAATCTTCGGTAACTATGTTACTGTCGTTGGCCTCGGAAAATCCTTCACTGCTTTGACCTTGCTCGGATCAGGTTTCACTCTTTTAGGGGGCGTCCATTCATTGTATGAGATGTTTTTTTCAGAAATCTGAACCCGCCTTTTTTTCTGGTGTGACATTCTGAGAACTGGCGAGACACCCCCCCCCCCTTCCCCCCATGGTGAGGTGAGTTCTTGTCACAATACAATAGGCCATC
Source organism: Vandiemenella viatica (assembly GCA_031002005.1). Lineage (NCBI taxonomy): Eukaryota > Metazoa > Arthropoda > Insecta > Orthoptera > Morabidae > Vandiemenella > Vandiemenella viatica. Next base: position 249,329,295 of record CM061920.1, on the reverse strand, counting down.
AACCTCCTATCAGAGCGGATTTAAGTATATGTATCGATTAATCGGAAGGGACATGGTTGTGAGAGTATTGCAGAGGTCGCGCAGGAACAGTGTAGGTGTTTTTGTTTCACAACGATTTGCCGGGTCCTATTGGATACGAATTAGCGCTGCCACGTCAGAAAGTGTATACTGTTTTTCGCATCCGCTTCGTCAAACAAGCCGGGAGACATTGAAGAGTGTAAATGCATCTTTGGAGAGTATTTACCATGTGCTAAGTGGCCGACTGATTGTTGTGAGTAAATTAGCCAAAATAATGACTGTAAAGACTTTCTCAAACTTGAAACTTCTCACTCGGAAGTTGGCGTATTTGTATCTGTTAAAAGCTGTTAGAATAAACGTATGGTATCAGCATACATTGACTGTGAGAGTGTAATGTTGTCATTTGCTATTAAATAGTGGATACTGGGACCATTCAAAGAGTTAGAATAGCCTGAAAATACGCTTGTCAGCCAACCGAGGCGACCGCAATAATAAATATAACTAAACGAAGTCTAGATGTCATCCATTCGGTTGGTCAAATACAACTTAGTAATAACTACTAATTTACTCCTATAAAACAGTTTTTTTTTTTTTTAGTTTATGGACTCGATTAACATCTGATGTAGTGCTGGAGGGACTTTACACCATGTATCCTTCAGGACTGTCCATAAATCCATAAGATATGCTTAATAATGTTCATGTCTGGGGAGTTTGGTGGCCAGCGGCGGTGTTTAAACTCTCAAGAGTGTTCCTGGAGCCACTCTGTAGCAATTCTGGACGTGTGGGGTGTTGCATTGTCCTGCTGGAATTTCCCAAGTCCGCCGGAATGCACAATATACATGAATGGATGCTGGTGATCAGCCAAGATGCGTACTTACATGTCACCTGCCAGAATCGTATCTAGACTTATCAGAGAGCCCATGTCACTCCAAATGCACACGCCCCACCAGCTTGGACAGTCCCCTGCTAACCTGCAGGGTCCATGAATTCATGTGGTTGTCTCCATACCCGTACATGTCCATCCGCTCGATACAATTGGAAATGAGACTCGTCAGACCAGGCAACATGTTTCCAATCATCAAAATTCCAATGTCAGTGTCGACGGGCCCAGGCGAGGCATAAAGCTTTGCGTCGTGCACTCGGCAAGGGTACACGATGTTTCGTTGAATGGTTCGCACGCTGACACCTGTTCATGGCCCAGCATTGAAATCTGCAGCAATTAGGGGAAGGGTTGCACTTCTGTCACGTTGAACGATTCTGTTCAGTCATCGTTGGTCCCGTTCTCGCAGGATATTTTTCCGGCCACAGCGATGTCGGAGATTTGATGTTTTACCCGATTCCCGATATTCACGGTGCACTCATGAAATGGTCGTATGGTAAAATCCCCACCTCATCGCTACCTCGGCAATGCTGTGTTCCATCTCTCGTGCGCCGACTGTAACACCACGTTCACACAAACTTAAATCATGATAACCTGCCATTTTAGCAGCAGTAACCTATCTAAAGCATACACCAGACACCTGTTGTCTTATAAAGGCATTGCCGACCGCAGCGCCGTACTCTGAGTGTTTAAATATCTCGGTTTTTTGCATATGCATGCCTATACCAGTTTCTTTGGCTTTTCAGTGTATTTAAAACAGTTGTTTTATATGGCGACCGTGACGGGACTCGAACCTGCAATCTTCGGATTGATATAACTTTTCGGTTTGTGGTTGGCGCATTTGTTAAAAGCTGTTAGAATAAATGTGTGGTATCAGCATACATTCACTTTGAGAGTGTAATGTTGTCATTTCCTATTAAATAATGGATACTGGGACCGTTCAAAGAGTTAGAATAGCCCGAAAATACGATTGCCAGCCAACCATTGCGACCGCATTAATAAATATGACTAACCGAAGTCTAGGTGCTTTCCATTAGGTTGGTCAAATGCAAATTAGTACTGAATATTAATTTACTCCCATAAAACAGTAGTTTTATATGGCTTATGGTTATTCCATCATATGGTGTGTCCACTCCCACCGACATTACTTGCATTTTCAGCTCCTTGCTTTCCCTCAACGTAATCATTATTGCTCCTTCCGTAGGGAAGGGTCTCTCCTGTGATCGTTTTAATCCGTACTCCATTCACCTTTTCATCTCGCTGGGTTTTTCCCTCACACACTGAGAAGGGACACCAGACCTTCTGTATCCAAGAGGAACTTAAGTGTATTTGCTTTCTTCGCAGTCCAACTCAATGTATTCACTCCGACACTCGCTAATGCAATCACTCTTGTTTAGCTCTTGGTTCTGAGGGTCCCCAGACTTCCTGAATCCACTCCTCCTTACTTTACCGACCCTTCCGGTCTACTTCGTGCTCCTCGCTCCACAGACACACGTTACAGTCCCAGGGATGGTGATCCCATCGTCGGCACTTGTTACATTTCATGACCCTAGAGCCGTTTCATGGCCCCATAAGGTACAGGATCCTTCAAATTAACGTCTTCTCGGCAGTGGCCATTATGTGCCTTCTCGTCGGTAGGACCTAGCATCCCTGGTCATTTCTTCCACTGCCGTAGTTCCGCAATTGCTTCCCTCCGTTCATCTTCCAGTCTGCTGTCCTCTGTATGTTTATCCGGTAGGGCAGTGACCTCCCACATGCTTACGTCATTCCGGCATTGTTTTGACTCGTGCCCGCTGTGTCGACAGAGCTGAAATCGTGATTTCACCATGCCATCAACGTCGCAAATACCGGGTGTTTAAAAAAAGACCGGTATATTTGAAAAATCAATAAAAACTAAACGGGCAGCGATAGAAATACACCGTTTGTTGTAATATGCTTGGGACAACAGCAAATTTTCAGGCAGACAAACTTTAGAAATTAGTTACAATTTTCAACAACAGATGGCACTGCAGGCAATTTGAAAGATGTAGAAGTAAACGCAGTCTGTGGGTTCGCCATTATGTAAGTCGTCTTTCTGCTGTAAGCGTGTGCTGTTCACAGATTGCAAGTTTGCTGTGAAAAAATGGTTTATTCCTTAGAATAATCGTACTTTAGATTTTTCCATATTGCAGCGCCATCTGTTGTTGAAAATTGTAACTAATTTCGAAAGTTTGTCTGCCTGAAAATTTACTGTTGTCCCAAGCATATTGCAACAAACGGTGTATTTCTATCACTGCCCGTTTAGTTTTTATTGATTTTTCAAATATACAGGTCATTTTTGAAACATCCTGTAACTGCTGCTCTTCCACACTGTCTTGTGTCGTGCCCTGACCTTCTGTACAACTGTCAATCCTCAGTAATCCTTTGGCTCACTGCATACCTAAATTCTTTTCTTCCTCTATTCACTTCCACATGCTGCCTTCGATCACTTCCTTTCTCTTTGGCCGATGTAATTACTGTTTCTTCATTGAGAGCAATTTCCAAGGTTTCAGTTAATGATAACTCCACGCCTCTGGTCCTGAATATTGTCGACTAATCTTTGAACCAACACCATGTGGGCAAGGCTGTGGATTAATTTCAAGGATCATGCCAGTTCACGCCCTTTAAAATCTCTCTTGGTCGCTTCCCAGAATTCATACACAATTCTGTCCAACCTGCTGGACCATTCCCCGAGAGATTCTCCGCCTCTCTGCCGACTTATTGTATAGTGATCAACTGTGCATTTTGGTCAGTAATTCTTTATCAGCACTGCTCGCTTGTCATTCCAATCTTTGACTTCTTCACGTACTAAAATCCACTGCCTAGCTGGACCTCCGATACGGGTCTTCACAAATTTTAGGAGTATTTCATGATCTTCAGCATCGACAAGGCTGAAGGCCGTGTCACAGTTAAATTTATTCCAGGCTCCTTTCTTGCCACAAAATAAATTAATTTTAATGCCCCTGACAAGCTCAGTCGCGCCTTCTCCCATTTTACTTACACTTCCTGCTTCCGAAAATTCTTGCTACTCAGTTTTGTGATGAACTGCTGTCGATTCACGTAGCGCTGACCAAGTCTCCTTGATGCAGGTGACCTGCTTTTTAGCTACCTATGCGCTGTGTTGCTGATTCTGCACACCAATACTGCTTGCTGCTGTGTTGACTGTTTCACTGCTCTGCCACTGATTGAAGGCATCCAGGTTTCATCATTATTTTATTACAAAGCCTACTATGTGGTACCGCGTGTAATTTTCCATGACATTTGGCAGCTAAAATACGAATAAGTACATCCTATACTTGTGTACAGAGTACTTAAGTGCTCAATTATTTGAACTACATCTACTTAGTTTGTGATTTGAACACTATTTTCGTATATTTACTTACATCAAAGTGATTCTCACAAAAGTAAATCGGTGAACCTGCACACATTCCGTCATATTGTAGTCTTGCTAGTTGAAACTACATGAGTCTTATCTCTGCCTTTCGTCAGTACCGGATTAGCAAGAGGTAGCAAATGCTACGGGCCTCGCGCCTTAGGGGGGCCTCGCGTCTCTTCGTGGACGGGCCCTTGTTCCTATTGATGGTCAATCTTTTTTTTTAGGTACAATGCACCAACGATACGTTTTTCGTTTCATTACAACTATAACTTCAAAAAATGCTTAAAATCACTTATTACTGTTGGAATAACAAGCCCCAGGCCAATTTGTTTTGCACACGTATGACATCACGGCAGGACAAGATCACGTGATGTACTGTTTGCACGGGAGTTTAAACAATTTAATATTTACACATGGTTTTAGGTACTTAATGCTTTATTTAAGTAAAGTAGTATTTTTCTTTGCTAAATATATCCACAGTGTTCAATTTAAAAACACATGAAAATTTGCATGATCTACACTCTGCAGCATTGTTTCTCAAACTTTTTAAACCTGAGAAACAATAAAATGTCAAAAATTATTCTACGGATCTCCTACTTATATTGGACATAATATCTTACCTCTGTATTTATTATTAACCAATTCTACCAAGGATTATGGACACATATTATGGTCCTTTAACATTTTTATATACATTACAGCCCATATATAATGTTGATTAACTTAATCCTCAAAGGCATTCCACTCTCTTTGATGATATTTTTTTTTTTATTTCCTGATTTTACTTAGCCTACTAACTTGTTACCTAAAGTAGGCCCTTAGTTTCTACAGTTTTTATTCTTAAAACAATTTACTTTTTAAAAAAAATAGATCTGGGTAATTATTCTTAAGGATTTAATGGTTTTAAAGTTTTCTACTAATGAATCTACTAATTATTCTAATAATTAATATACCATCACACTAATTCACACAAAAATCAGCAATTGTCTATGTAATTTCATACTTCTAATCAATAAACTGTCTATTCGCAAATGTTCTTCCTGCACCACTGCTGGCCTACGCCGACATCTAGGCTTCCAGCTATCTCTTCTGATGTAGCGGGGCGACTGCTGACATGCTGACCACAAAGTGCCGTTAGCCTGCTTCAAGTTCCAGGTAGTGGTCTCGTTCTTCTCCGGTTTATCCTTGGAGCCACCTACTCCCAAATCAGGAGTTTCCTCCTGGAATCAGAGCAGGCCGCCCCCTGAATCCTGGAGAAGGTGCCTCTGGCTTCCAGAGGCACTGTGTTCAATTGAGTAATTGCCTTCTTCCTGGTGCAGGCACCGCCTTAGTCATGGGCAGTGCTTTCCTCTTGAGTTTCTTCCTCTCCTGCCCTTCTTTCTATTTCTAATGCTGTTTGCTCGCGGCGTCTTCTACGCTCTGCTAATTTCTATTAAGTAAATCTTGCCTTCTCGCGCAGTGATGCTAGAGTAGCAGCTTCATCTAGCAAATGCCATAGCTCGGTATAACGCAGTATGGCATATATTCTTCTATTCATGAAGTTGTATTTGAAGGTATGCTCTTGATTCTTCATTTTGTTTCACTCCCGATCCACATGCTCGGTAGTGCTTACTTTGTCATAGTCGCATCTGTTTGTTTCTTTGAGGCCTCTCTGTTCTAAGAAACTGTTGTATGGACCCTGGCCAGATATGTAGTGTATGAGCCGTGGAAATGGTTGTAGGTGAGTCATGTTAATTCTCTCTTTCACGCAAGAGAGCATGTCGAAGGTCCTTCTGCCCGTATTGCTGTTTGTCCATGTTTGCTGACATTCATCAATCAGCGCATCCCAAACATCTCTTTTGGTTTCAACAGGTCTTCCAATAATTTCAGTAGCTTGATCATACCTTCCTTTCTTTATCTAGTATAACGCTCCTCGCTTCCTTACTTCCAGGTCCAGGGGCCAGATGCCGAGTATAACATGTTAGGCCTAGTGCATTTGTGGATGTTCGTTCTGTAAGCCCCAGATAGTCTGAGCAGAATTTCTCGCTGCGTACGCCGAAGCAGTTCCTTTGGTTTGACCTTTCTTAGGTGCTTGGCCCAAGTGCTTGCAGCGTATCCAGTAATGGAGGCTAGTATTGCATCGTGATATCTCCTTGTGATGAGCGGAGGCAGATTAAGCTGTCGCTCGCCAATGCTTATCAATTTGTGCATTACCAGTGTTGCTCGTCCACATACATCCTCCATGTGAAACGCAAATTTGAGTTGTTCCTCCAGGTTTACACTAAGGTAACGGACTACTGCTTTATTTTTAATTGTTTTTCTCTGGATCTTAATTACCGTTTGAGTGTTCCTTTTAGGAGCATGTAGGTCGTGTTTTGTGGGGCTTGGTTTAACTTAACTTCTGCACACCACTGACTCAGGAAATCCAATACAGCTTTGCATTTTGTTTCGAGCTCCTGCCTGGTGTCCACGTCTATCAGAAGTGCGAGATCATCAGCAAATGCCACCACACCCAGCAGTTCTGACATTTTTTTGCAATATTTCCATGGCTGGTTCTATGTCTCAGAAAATAGTTCCGCACACTGATCCCTGCGGGCAACCTTTCGTCAGTCTTTTCTCTATGTACTTGTTGGGGCACGGGAATTTGACATATCTATTTCTACAATAATCTCTAAAACTGTTATATAAGGTTTTCTGGATAGTTGATGTTTCTTAACCGTTCAAACAGTGCGGGCCACCAGAGATTGTCGAAAGCACCGGCGATGTCTACAAATACTCCCACCAGGCACCACATAACGGCGCTTGGTGGGGGGTGGATCCCAAATAGGGATTGCAATCCAGCAATGCGGGATCCCGCAATCCCGCGGGATCCCGCATCATTCGACAGTCTGGCGGATCCCGCACAAAATTAAGCGGATCCGCAGTCCGCAAAATCCGGCGGAAACGCGTGTCAGTCTACGTGACTCGCTGCCCCACTCGGTCTCTGTCGGATGTTATTACACTGTTTGCCTGTACCAGAGCAGTTGGCATTTGACTCATGTGAACAAGCGTTTGTTTTAGTCAACCTTCGTCATTCGTAAGTAAATAAATACACTTTTACGTATTCATCAAAACTTACGTTTTTTTTCGAGTACACATTTCTGTAATTTGAGTTATGGTGTGTATTTAGTACGATTTTCTAACTATATAATTATTTTTTAAGTGTCGCACACGTTATCTGAACTACACGGTTACAGCTTTTTATTCACGGTTTCATTATTCCCATTTTCTGTATTTGCAGATAAAGTAATTGTGACAATTTCCTAATATGCGGCTGAAAATTTGATTATTCGTTGATATGAAACTAATGTTATCGTAATTTTAACGATCGCGCTCCTATTTATTTAAGAGCTATCAAAAGGAAATTGTATATCCTTTGACTTATTGTTGTTTTGGCCGCTGCCTCAATGCGTTTCTTTGACGAAAGCCACCTGCTTACATGTGCCGCTCAGGCTTTCGATTAATCCCTATTATCCTTGTTATTATTTCGACTAAAGGTAAACAAAACTTATAATAAAATTTTCACGAGTGTATCGACGTATTGTGCTGTAGGAACACCATACTTCGACGGCTGCCTCCGCCGTCTTCCTCACGTGTGTAATTTCGTGTGTTTGCAATGAAAGCCGGAGATACAAACTATGAGGACTTCACTGCAATCATTCGCCGAGAAAGTCTCCTTTCTTACTAGAAAATAATAATTTCCACTCTAAAAACGTCGTTACGCCACATAAGTAAATCTGAAATACAGTACTTAACAGTTTACGTGTTGGTGAGTAGTTTCTTTTAATAACATTGAATCAACTGTAAGATCAATCAAGGAATCAGGAGATATAATAATGGATCACGCAAAAAAGGCCATGTCTCGTGCTTTTAGAGTGACAAAAAGTTATGATATCTTGTTCTGAGCCACGTCTACACTTTACATAGTATATTCACTTCACTTTGTGAAATGGAATCATTTTCTCGGTGTTATGGAACGTTTATTTAGAAAAAAAAAAAAAAACTCTGGTAACTTGGCCACTAAGCAAACCATATTTTTAAACTTATGTGATGTATTGTAAGGCACATAATATGACCTAAGACTCAATATTTTCCATTTTTATTATTTATTTAAAAATTGGTTTAGATTAAAAAACAAAAATGTAAAACCTCGAAATACACTTAAGACACGCTAAAAAGTGTTAATGTTATTTTACCAATCAAAATATTGTTAACTGTTTATTTTTATCATTTAAAATTAAAAATTATTTATTAATTTAATTATTATTTAATTTATTAACGTTTTAAGTAACTATTTTTTAAATATATGCGTTAAAAAACTGTTTGTACCAATCCCGCACGGATCCCGCGGGATTGGCGCAAATCCCGCGCGGATCCCGCGGGATTGAAAACACTGCGGGATTGCAATCCTTAATCCCAAAATCACATTAGCTCTTTATAAAGAGCTATGGAGCGACCCCACTTTGATAAAGGCTGTGAAATTTATGGCTCCACATCGAATCAACTATTGAACTGCCTGGATAAATGTCAGTTCCAGGTTCTTTGACTTTGCTTAGGGGCATTTCTGTCAACTCCAACAAATACATTGCTGGTAGAATCCAAGGAAATACCACTCGCACTGAGGCGTCAATATCTCAGTAAAAAGTTTATAACTAAACAGTTTCAGAAAACTGGAAATACGCTTACAATAAAAATACGTGCCCTGTGGGTGGCAACATCACCCTTCACGTACTAGACTCGTAGGAATAGCCCACCTCTAACCGCGGCCAACCCCTACCTTAGTGAATATCAGTCACAAGTGCTCTTTATCACAAGATTACAGTGCTATGATGTTAACTATGAAACCCTTATGATCAAGCGCGAGATTGTAGAAAATCGAGTTATTCAGAGAATGCCTTAAGTAACAATAATCTTCTAAGTGATTATTTAAGCAGTATGGGTCGAGTCGTACATATTTACACAGATAGGTCCGAGACTGGCAACTGGGGGTGCCTTTTTTGACAGCACTAACGGAGTGGAAAGGCTGTTTAAGCTACGTGTGGAAACATCCTCCTTTATAGCTGAACTTTTTACGATACTTGAAGTATTGGAATATGTGCTAGAGATGCGAACTCCGAATACTGTAATTCTTACAGATTACAAATTGGAACTTCAAAATCTGGGTGGTGGAATCAAAAATACAGGGAGGACTCCATTTCTATATAACATATTGGAATTGTTAACCAAAATAAATAAACAAGGAATGAAGACCTCCTTTATCTGGGTTAAGGCACTTGTCGGGCTTCCTGGCAATGAAAGAGTGGATTCTCTTGCAAAATTAGCTGCACAAATGATATGTGGCAATCCAGTGATCAACACAAGGGAAGAGACTACAGGCGATACAACCGCAAATACCGACAACACAATGGTTTCAGAAAAAAATACGCCACAAAAAAGCTGTGACTATAATATAACAAGATTAATATTCAATCACGGCAAATTCGACAGCCACTTGTTCAAAATAAATTTAGCAAATTCCCACTTTGTCAGTGCGATGGTGAGTCCTAGGCTGATACAAACCACCTATTCTTCGGATGCAAGAATTATAAAGAAGAAACAGACACTTTCTGGAAAGACCTAAAACATTGGGACAGATGTTATCCAGTTAATGTAGGCCACCTCCTTGCTCTAGAAAATATCGCAATATACCAGAGGATTGTGCACTTCATAGCAAGAAACCATATAGAAATATAACCGGGTAGAACCCACTCTACTCCTCAATAATTCAAACAATTATTGTTTACAGAGCACCAGAAGGTTACTGTTTTATTGTTAAAAAGTTTTAATGAACAGTGATTTGTATGTATGTGAAATGGGTATATGTAAATGTGGGCGCATGTATGTGTGGCGTCATCTCGCACACACTTAAAGCGGTCGCCAGAGAGCAGTGCGAGTGTTCATCCTATAGCGCACGCCGTCCAGCAGCAAGAGACCTCAGTTACTCGACAGCCATCGCCCGAGTTGCTTGCCTGTCAACGGTCAGTCGTCGCACTCGCAGTTGTCTTGGTCGTGTCGCGGAATTGCTTTCCGGAACACCACGCGAACCGGCCGTGTAGCAAACTGACTACACTAGTGGACATTTAGTCTGATGCAGCTTTCTGTTATTCTGGTGATCCTGAGCTACGCAATTATGTGGGCAGGGATGCTCCACATACAAATGTTAGTAACACAGGAAACTGATTAAAATCAAACACAACTCGATGTGTTCTGAAGATATATTGTAGGGCACGAGAAACACAATACATTCACATTACATTGAATAACAGAAAGCTACATCAGACTAAATGTCCACTAGTGTAGTCAGTTTGCTACACGGCCGGTTCGCGTGGTGTTCCGGAAAGCAATTCTGCGACACGACCAATAAAACTGCGAGTGCGACTACTGACCGATGACTGGCAAGCAACTCTGGCGATGGCTGTCGAGCAACTGAGGTCTCTTCCTACTGGACGGCGTGCGCTATAGGATGAACACTCGCGCTGCCCTCTGGCGGCCGCTGCAAGTTGTCAGAGTCTTCGGTGGTTTAATGAAAATAGTAATTAAATAAGTAGTCCACTATAAGGTTCATTTTAAGATTTGTTTATTTTCAAAACAACGATATAGTTCACATTCATAGATACAATCCAGAGATACTACAAACACAATCTTTGGCAGTTGCAAAGTGAATCTGTATAAAACTAACTAACTGTCCTGCTGATTTCTTTATATAGGCTCTATTGAAATTTCCCGAACACTTCATAAGCTTCCGCAAGATATTTCTCGAACATTAACAGTTACTCAAACAATTAAACATATTAAAAACAATCAGAATTAATACATAATCATTTAACATCATTACAAAATGGTCAGAAATGGAAATTAAAGATATTTAAATACAAAATTATATACAGAAATTATCTCAAACTATAGAAAATTGTCCTGTAGACATCGTAACTTGCATTAATACTTGAAATTACACACATTTAAGCAATTCTCTTGCACAATTTGGTTCTTAAACATATTAATTGGCCTTTAAATAATTTCTTCTCATCAAATAAAGTCTATATACACTGATTTACAAGAAATTGCAAAACAAACATACTAGATCATATTCAAGCAAACTTTAGCTCACTACAGATACTTTATTAAATAAAATTAAATTTAAAGTTCAGGTATGAGGTAAAAAATTTCATAAGAGTGTTGAACTATTTCCACTAATTGGTTGATGGCGTCCTCTGTTGACTTGCCTGCTCTAAACACATACTGATTTAGGTTCATGCCATTTTTTAACCTTTGTTACTTTAGTTTCTTGCAAAGTACCTTTTCTTGCACTTTCCCTAGAATATTGAGTAAACAGATTGGAAGATAAGATTTTGGGGGTTGTGAGTCTTTGCCTCCGCCTATCGCTATAATGATCACCTCACTCGTTTTCCATGCATGTGGTATATTTCTCTTCACCAGGCATTCAGTAAATAGTTTATTTAAGGTTAGAATAAGTAGGACGACCAACTCCTGGAGGACCTCTGCCTGTATCCCATCAGGTCCTGATGATTTTCTTTTCGGAAAAGAATGTATTGCCTCTATTATCTCTTCATCTGATATGACGCATTTTTGATGTTCACTCTCGAAGGGGTCCCACTTTTTTGACGCAGTTCACTTTGCCAATCTTTCTCGTTTTCTGTACTATCATTTGGAAGTAGTATGTCCAGTAACTCCCGTGCAGTTTCGATCCAGTTTGTGGTCATAGATCGATCCAGTCTTCTTACTTTAGAAAAGGTTGTAGGTGGCCTAATTTTACCAGCGGCAATCTTGTAAGGGATGCCCCATGGGTTTGATCTCATATTTTGTCTGACGAAGGCTTCCCAGCTTTTTTGTTTCATTTTCAGTAACAGATCCTTGAACTCTTGCTTTTTATCTCTATATCTTTCTAGAAGAGTCTGTCTCTCTTCTGTAATAAGACCCCGACAGACTTCTTTCTGTCAATAGTTATTATCCTATCGCAGTCCAATAGAAAAAATAAATAAATAAAACGTATTACAGAGTGATCACTTAATTTATTGATTTAATGTCTCAATAATAAACAACGACTACTTACAAAAATAAGTTTTCTATTTCGTACACTGCAAGACGTTAGTAATAATGTGATTTTTATTGAAATGCTTTATGGTACACGATATTTTTTTTTTTTGGTTACCTGGCGATTAAACAAATAAAGCTGACGGTTTTCCAACGCGGGAGCAAGCAACATACAACTTTCCATGAGAGAAGTATGGGTTTTCAAGATTAACGCCGCAAACACTCAACGACTGACCCTGGGATTTATTTATGGTCATAACGAAAGCAAGCCGCACTGGAAATTGCAGTACGTCAGTTGGTACCATTGGGATGCGAGGTATCAACTCATCTTCTACCTCATATTTTCCACTTGGAATGGTTGCTCCGATCACATTGTTCAGTAATTTTTTCACTTCTAGCCGTGTGCCATTACAAAAACACGGTTAGTTGATATTTCGCAATATTATGACCTCCTATCCTACTTTTAATTGAATATTATGAGGCAGCAATGCTGGCAAATCCAGTGAGTTTAAAAATTCTGGTGTATAGTTGACGACATCATCTTGGTTAGTTGCGCAATCAAATGATTTGTATGTCCTTAATTCATCGGCAATTTCATTTTGAAATTTATTTAATTTAGATCCGTGCTTTTGTCTCTGTAATATAGCTCGTTCGTTCAACCAGAAAATTGACAGGAAATGTAATGCAACCAGTCAAAACGTCTACAGGGATTTTGTCATTACCAATGCCAATGAGTTGTTTTGAAAACATTTCCTCAGATCGATCATATTGCAATTCCAAAGATAATCATAAAGCGCCTTTGTTTTGTTTTGATTGACTGGCAGTAATATTATTTTCGTTGACGACACGCAACCCTTTTTTTCCTTCGATCTTTATTTTGGGCAGTCAGGACTAATATCCATACAGTTTAATCAACTTGAAGGAGTACCACAGAAAATCCTAACGCGCCTTTGTTTCTTTTTTTGATTGACTGGTTTTTATGAGAAAAGAAAAGTGTTGATTTTACTATTTTCCTTCCAATTTTTACGTTTTTTTCTCTTCATAAGAACCTTCCATGTGATTTAACAAAACTATGAAAAAAAAATTAGCCGAATTGGTCGAGCCGTTCTTAAGTTTTGTGCTTAGAAAAACATTTGGCGATTCATTTTTATGTATATAGATTTTGACAGTAAGAAAGTATTATTACTCGCAGACAATTCAATCATCGTGAATTCTAGCTGAACATCATTTAATACGAATGGAATACATCACCGCAAGGCTTACCAGTACTTTACATTCTTAAAATAATAGGATAAGTGTGGCTCGATCGTCAGACGCTAATGAATTTCGCTTCCCAACTGAAATACCATTAATTGTTTTTGCTTTTTAGATATTATTAGTATTGCATCCTTCTAAACTGATGCATTCTATTTTTATAGTCGATACTTTCGTTATAGGCGTCATGGGTCTAAATGTAAAACCACTAAACAAATAAACACACAATTGGTTTTCGAGAGAAGCGAAAATTTAAAAGCAACCAAGAAAATGCCACGCACGGAGGAAATAATGATAACACGTACGTCAGTTATATTATTTTCGTTGATCACTCGCAAGCTTAGATTAATATCCATAGAAAATAATTAGCCGAATTGGTGTAGCCGTTCTCGAGTTTTGCGGTTAGCAACACATTTGGCGATTCATTTTTATTATATAGATTTATTTTCCATATGCAACATAGCCCAGCACCTAGTTTCAAATCTAGGCCCTTATTTCCATTCTTTAACATGTACATATAATTTTATCTTATATACAGGGTGTGACAAAAAGGTACGGCCAAACTTTCAGGAAACATTCCTCACACACAAACAAAGAAAATATGTTATGTGGACATGTGTCCGGAAACTCTTACTTTCCATGTTAGAGCTCATTTTATTACTTCTCTTCAAATCACATTAAACATGGAATGGAAACACACAGCAACAGAACGTACCAGCGTGACTTCAAACACTTTGTTACAGGAAATGTTCAAAATGTCCTCCGTTAGCGAAAATACATGAATCCACCCTCCGTCGCATGGAATCCCTGATGCGCTGATGCAGCCCTGGAGAATGGCGTATTGTATCACAGCCGTCCACAATACGAGCACGAAGAGTCTCTACATTTGGTACCAGGGTTGCGTAGACAAGGGCTCTCAAATGCCCCCATAAATGGAAGTCAAGAGGGTTGAGGTCAGGAGAGCGTGGGGGCCATGGAATTGGTCCGCCTCTAATAATCCATCGGCCACTGAATCTGCTGAATGAGCTCTAACATGGAAAGTAAGCGTTTCCGGATACATGTCCACTTAACATATTTTCTTTGTTTGTGTGTGAGGAATGTTTCCTGAAAGTTTGGCCATACCTTTTTGTAACACCCTGTATATATATATATATATATATATATATGTACAACGTATTAACATATAAACAATGAATCCAAGAAAATTTTGATTCAATTTCCAATATTTATTACATCTACTGTTATTAAACAGAATGGGTACCATACCACTACTACATCTACTACTACTGCTATTGTCCCTAATATTACTACTAACATTACTACTACTACCACTAATACCATTACTACTACTACTAATTCTACTATTACCACCACCAATTGTCACAGCCGCACTTCGGTCCACTAATGTTCATTTTTCTTGGTGTTGAGTGCGCTCCAAAGGTAGAGTCCCCTGGAACCGGCAGCAAAGTTAGCCGCCCAGGCCATCAAGAGTTGACCTCCTGGAATACCAAAACGGCCCCAGCTGTCGCTCAGAAGACGGCCTCTCTGGAGCACACTGAAGTTTCTCCGACGATTGATGTTGCTCATTGTCGTAGGATATCTTCCGTCAATCCGGTGTTGTGAAAGCCAAACTTCCAGCATCATTGTTCCCTCTGCAGTTGTTTCTGGAATTAGCTTCCTCTATTCCACGAGTTGTAATTGTGTTCTCCTCGTCTGCTATCTGTGACCTTTGATTTCGCTCGGCATTTTTCCTTTTTATAAATTTCTCCTTCCAAAATTTTGAGGCTGGATCAGCTGCCTCGTCCAGCAAATGCCGCTAACTTTCGTCGCGCAGTATGTCAGATATTCTCCTACCTTGCAACCGAGCTTGTTGGTGTACTCTCAAACTGGCTGTTATTTCACATTCCCATACCACGTGCTCCGACGTACTCTCTTCACCACAATCGCACCTGTTTGAATCTACAATATTTCGACTTCGGAGCCAGCTATTTTATGGCCCGTGACCTGTAATGTAATGTACCAATCCGGGAGAGGGTTGAAGGTACTTCAACTTTAACCTCTCTCTACGGATGGGAACATATCATATGCTCTTCGACCTGTTTCACTATTGTTCTATTCTTGTTGCCATTCCGCCAATAGAAGCTTCCGAATGTGCATCTCCGATGTTGCTTCGCTGCCTACAATTTCTGCTACCTTATCTTGTTTCCCCTTTCTGAGCCAGTATATGGCACCCCGTTTCCTTACTTCAAGGTCCAATGGCCATACACCAATGGCAACGGTTAATGAATTTGTTGGCACGGTTCTGTATGCTCCTGTCAATCTTAAAAGTATTCCTCGTTGGACACGTCTGACTCGCTGTTTTAGTTTTATTTTTCTTAGATGCTTTGCCCACACACTTGCTGAGTAGCTCACTAAAGAGGATAAAATTGCGTCATGGTATAGTCTTATTTTTTGGACTGGAACAGATAATTTTCGTAATTAATGATTTTATTCATGACCGGCACTGCTCTTGCTATTCTCTTCTCTAAGTGGGATTCGAAGTTTAAACGTTCATCCAACTGAATGCCTAAGTACCTGCACATTGGGTTTCTACGAATTGATTTACCGTCGATTCTTATAGTAGGTTTTCGAGTCTGCTTGCCCTTGAGCAACATAAATGTTGTTTTATGTGGTGCTAAACTCAGCTTCACTTTACTGCACCATTGGCTAAGTCAGTTAAGTACTAGATTACTATTGTACTCAATTTTTGCTCTTGTTGCTCCTTCCACGAGTAGTAAATGGTCATCAGCAAAAGCTATTAGACCTAGAAGTTCAGGTAATCTTTGTAATAGTTCAATCACTGGTTCCATCCCTATATCCCAGAATATGGGACCGCAAACTGAACCTTGCGGGTATCCTTTAGTAAGGGTCTTCATGATGAACGAGTTCTGGCATCTTAAGGAAGCAGTTCTAAATCTGCAATAGTCCCTGAAGGTGTAGAATAATCTTCTTGGACAACCAATCTCCCTCAGCCGTTAAAACAGGGCGGGCCACCATAAATTGTCGAAAGCTCCAGAGAAGTCAATAAATATGCTCACTATGTAGTTTTTTGTACTGCTACAAATTATTTCCATCGACCGATTTATGGCATCCTCTGTCGACTTCCCAGTTCTAAAACCATATTTATTAGGATTCATTCCCAGAACCTCCCGGTAGTTTTGTAATTTTTTGCATAAAATCTTCTCTTGAACTTTTCCAAGCACAATCAATAAACAAATCGACCGGTAAGATTTCGGTTGAATAGGAACCTTGTCGTCTCCTTTCTTCAGAATTACCACCTCGCTTTTCTTCCATATTCCCGGAACTCTACCCTGATATAGAGATTTTTGGGAGAAGAGGAGAAATATTCGATCCTGAGGAAACATACAAGCAGTTTGTCATGACCCATGGACGCATTCTATTAGATACAAGACTACCTTGGCCCCAGTGCAATGTGCATACGAGACACCCGTAAATTCTATGTTAAAAGTTACTCAGTTGAATACTAAAGGAAACGCCATGGTTCTACATGAAATCAGAAAGGTGGCTGAGGAATTGAGATCAGATATTATTTGTCTACAAGAACCGTACTCCTGACAAGGAAAAATCCCGCACATGCCTGTAACATCACGAATAATCACAGAGGGCAATAACCCAATTGCAGCAATAATCGTTTTAAATAGACAGATAACAGTTACAAAAATTACGCAGTTATGTGAGGAACACACGGTATGTGCTGAGATAAGAGCAGCATGGGGAAGCTTCATAATGGTAAGCATGTATTTCCAGTACACTGTCGAGATCTTCGGCATATCTAAATTTTGCATAAGAATCCTCTATTTTCAGATAATACTGCCAGATTGTTTTTTAATTATTTCACATGTGAATTAAGTTATAAACCTAATTATGCATGTGCCAATATAATAATCATTGGCAAAGGAACTTTGTGGCTCAATTAATTTGAGCGACAAGTCACTACACCACACATCATCACGCCTTATCACTGCTCTTCAGGGCCGTACCAATCGGAAATGGCGCCTAGGACAAACATTTAAATTGCGCCCTTTCATAAATTATTTAAATATAAAATAAATAGATGCACTAAATAAAACAATCATAAATCTCACAAGAAACAAAATTGTTTAATAGTATTAAAGTTAAAATTTCACCTTTCTTGCCTTCTGGGAGGCAAATAGATTAATAACATTTTCGAAATCTGTTTCTTCGGTGTCTTCTCGCTCAACACTGAGCATATCTATGTCGCATAACCTTTCTTTACCCATTGTAGCCCTCAGATAGTATTTAGTTTTAGCTTACTGAAAGAACGACCGCAACTTGCGACGGCTATTGCAATCGTAGCCATAATCTGAATTGATACGCACAGATTCTAAAAGACGCTCTCATCTACGTACTGAACAATTAATTCAAGAATTTCTTCAGATCTCTTTACGTTTACTTTTTCTTGTCAATATTTCTTCATATAACTGTTCTCCGTTAGCATAACAGCCTTAGAAATCTCAAAATTCTTTAGACTCATTCTTTAAATGGTCGCAATCATCAGCGCTATAACACAGTATTTAATATCCTGAAGAAATACAAATCTGGCGTCGGTTTCATGCAGCCGACTGAACCTTTCGTTCATTTCACACATAATACGATCCAGCGATCCGTTCATAACTCATTCTAATTCTTCCTTAGAAGTTCTTCGCATTCTATCCAGCCATACGTTTTTTTTTCATCTTTGACATCTTACAATCACTACATCTCATTCTTGGCAAAGATTGAAACCTTTCTCGAGTGCCTCATTAATTAACCTCTCTCCTTCATTAGTTAAAATGATGTAGTAAGGCGTCTACATCTAAGGCAGCATCCTGAAAATTCATGCTATGATCCTGGAGCCTCTTTTTAATAAGCTTAATAGAAGCGAATACATTATTCCAATATCCTAAAAAAGTAAAAAATTGTAGGATAATATGCTATTATTTAGAAGTCTTGCCTCATTTCTTGTTTCACTAATTTGATTGCCATCGTCTGTCGTATCTCGGAGAACATTCGGCATATCTTCAAGATATTTGATAACTGGTTTTACTGCTTTAACTTTATACTACATCTTGTTCCAGACTCTGAATTCCTGAGTTTTTCCCAGCGCGAGTAAAGAATAAGTAAATAGTTTCAGTAGTTCCGAAAAACGTTATAGTATCCTGCTTGACTACATTTACATGAACCAAATTGAGTTTACCGAAATTCATAAATTTCGCCAGATTTTTATTTTCGCTTATTATTTCGTGAACATCAGTTTGGTGCTCAGCCATCGCAGAAGCGTTGTCATAACATTGTGAACGACAATCTTGTATATCCATACTGTCTTTTTCTAGCTGCCTAAGGATTTCACCCACTTTCGACTCATGAAGATGAAACCGTGAAAAGACTCCCTAATGTGGACTGATTTCCTCTCAAAAATAACTTCTACGTATTTCAATACTTGTGACATCTGCTCACGATGTGCATGAGCAGGAGTAGAGTCAAACATGAGAACATAGTATTTTGATTTGCGAATGTTTCACAATAAACTTTGGGGAACAGTGGTCAACATCACATGAATGAACTGATTTTGAACATGAGGTGAAAAGTAATATGGGGTTCTAGGATGTTTTTCAACTTGATTAGGATGGTTATTCATGACGGAGTCAAATATGTCCAGAAGCTTTGTTATGTCGGGAAAAGCGAGCTGGGATTTAGTTTAATGAAAGTTGTAGTTTCTTGTTAAACTGGAATGCATAAGTTTATTTCTGCTGATTGTACATAATCAACCACCAACTTCAACTGATATGACCGCTTACTAAAATACACACATCACTTAATTTGACCGTGGATAAGGCTAATACAGACTGGTCGCCAAAGATACAGATCCGACTACGATAACGTAGACCCAGGCTTGAGCAATATGTTTTCCCGATCTAAGTCAGCGCTTCACTTAAACAGTTCAACTTCATGTATAGTTCTCCAAATTGCTTAAAACCTTCACTACTCATCAACTATAACAGTAAAGTTACTCTACTTCTCTTTCAGGAGCTTAAATTGCCGTCCCACGTGCATTACGCTACAAACACAAATTCGCATGCTTACTACATCATGCGCCGATCGGTCTCCACTGAATCTATATGCTCACTGCCGGGCCTCCTTCTACCGAACCCTCTCATTGTCGCTAGACTAAGTCTTATTGTTACAATTACGCTCTGGCAGTTTGATGACCAATTAATTCTTATGCACTAGCCTTTCCACTCTACTCTTTTAGTACCAAATTACTGTCTCATCACAGTTAATCCAAGAACATGGGATCTATATCTATCGCATATAGTCAGTGACTCTCTGTGGTCTCATAATGCAAGATTTTTAGTGATAAGAAATTTGATGCAGTGAAGGATTATCTTTAATACGTTACGCCACCTTTTTTTTCTGTCTCGATCTAGGTCTGAAATTCGGCGTCAATAATTCCTCTATTTGCTGCAAAATTTCTTTCAATTTCTTCCCATTGGGTGAAGCACTCACCATTATTCTTCGCATATTAAAGGACATTGAGACAATCATGTACCTTCCAGTGGGCAAATTCATCTTCGTGCTCTAGTAAAGTTAGATTATCTAATTGTGAAAAGATAGGACAACAGATGCAAAAAGCAGACAGGGAATAGACTAGCCATGAGCGAGTCACTTCTCCACAGCATTTTCCTAATGTCTTCTTAAACAACTTTTGTTCATACAAAGGTTGTTTGTAGGTAGGAAGGGACTTTCAGTATTTTAAAAGTATTTTGAACCCATTTTAATTATTTCTGTTTTCACTGTTGGACTTCTTATCAAAGTGTAGAAGTCCAACTTCATGCTGTATTTTTATTTCTGGTGTGACTTTTTTTTTATCTTCCACCGTATCACCCCCACAAAGTTTTTCTCCTACTAAATTCTTCAGTAGCCTTAGAAATAGTAACCTCACTGTCCTTAATCTCGTCACAATCATAATTATCAAAAATTGCATCCTCCTCGTCTTGTGCTAAATTAGTGTTGGATTTTATTGTATATGTTGATACAGGCAACTCTTTAGAACATGTCGAACTTCCAGTAGTGGACTTCTTGAAGTGCTTACTGTATTTTTGTGCTACTTCCTCCTGCAATTTTCGTTTTTTCCATCCCTCATCTGCACTCTGTGAGGTCCCACTCACAAATCATTGCCGAAATTGTAAATAAAATAGATTAGCAAATAACAGACTTTCACAGCATAAGTAGTATGTATAGATATTTGGGTAATTTTAAGTCTTTTGTAGTAATGAAATTTTTCGTAGTTGGCACTACTGTATGGTTGGTCGAGAAGGAAGGAAGGTGTTTAGATGGCGTAGAGAGACCACGAAGGAATGTATCAATAGTACAGTGTCGACTGTGTATTATGATAAATGAGAGTATTAAAGTGTTCAATAAATTTTGGCAGCTAAATGAAAATATTGGTTAATTTGATTTAACATTAACATTCGTTGCGCAGAAGTGAATAATGTGAGAGCAGCTTATTAAACAGTAATAATATGCTAGGAGATAGCGCAAATAAATAATTATAGGTTGTTTTTCAAATAAAAGAAAGGGGATTGTGTTATCTCCTACTCTCCACGATAGTAAACTGCATAAAGGTTTAGGTTAGGGCTGTATGTATTGTATTTTTTCGTTTTTTTAACAATTGACCAGGATTCTGAACAATCTTTTTTTTCCAGCGAATATTTTCTATCTCCAATAGTTTACCCGAACCACCAGGATTCCAAATCAGGTTTCGAAGGTTTCCGAATCCAATTTCATAACTCCAGGCTCATGGAAGATTCCAAATTTTCAGTCTAATACAATATTTAGAAGTGAGTGAAAATTGAGTTGCCAGATTTGCCTCAAAGTTAGTTTCATAGTTACCTAGCTTAACTTGTATATAACTATGTATTTACTAAGCTAATAAATGCGTCTTAAAAATACTAAACAACCACACTCAAAGCCTATGAACGCGCCCCTGCGCAGGTACCTGCATCGGTGGTTAAGTCATATAAAATGTGTTTTACTGTACCTAGAACTATGTTTAGGTTTTAGCGTTGTTTACTTATGTTATTAATTATTACGGTATTCAAATGAATTTCACTGTAAATAAAAACAGTTCGATTCGAGATCATGTCACTTACGAATGTTTATATCGCGCAGATTACCTACTGTGGAAAATAGAATTTCAATAAATTTATGAATGTTGGTACTTACCGTAAAAATATCAAATATTTTTGTTCAAAGCGCCATGGTTAACGGTAATTTAACTTATTATATCGAGTAGCTGGACGACCGCTCGCAACAAATTCAATGCAAATAAAATGCACAACTGCGTCACGCCAATCATATCAGCAATTAGACAATGCAGAATGTATGGCTTGTCTTATTTCCCTAGATCAAAACTTGCCAGATAGGCGCGGGGCAGGAGCCGCTACTAATGTCTCCATTCGAGGACTTCTGGACAATAAACAAAATAAAAATTATTCTTACCTGTATGTAAAAATCCTTGAGAGTCTGGTAAATAAATTTTCCAGTTTCTGGTATTATCATATCAAGTGCTAGTGATGAAATTCTCGAAGGAAACTTTAAATCTTCAAAACTCTGACCCGTAGCCAAAAATCTCAAGGTGAATATCGGTCTTTCTTCTGCAGTAATTGCTTGGCACATTCGGGTGTCTGCTTTTGTAATGAAACTAAACTTAACAGTTCATTGAAATTTTCGTCACACATTCACAATTAATTAAGTATGTGATTGTCGTAGTTCACGCAACAATGTCATGTGGGAACGATTACTCCTTTCTTGCAACCACTCTTTCATCCAAAACCCCTTTTCGCGTCACGGTGTTGAGAATAATAACATATTGTTCAAGATCGCAATCGCACAACGTTTTCTTCGTAATAAAATGCGACCCATTATGAACGTGAATTATGTTAATGAAACAGTGAATTTGAAACGAACAACTGTACTGCATCCGCGCCAGTTCAAACGACAGTCTACTGGACTGAAGTTAAAAATATTCAGTCCACTGAAGTTCACGAACTCTAGTGAGTGGGCAGCACACAGTCCATGGCCTGTACAGACCACCGCCTACAGGCAGTTGTCGTTTATGTGTGTAGTGCTTTGAGATTTCAGCCTACAGTTCTTAGTCACAGGCATTGGCCTGCAGTTCGTCTGTAAGTGTGTGGGGCGCTTTAGAGCAGTTTTGGACGGCTGTTTACAAAACATTGTTGTGTTGTGCCAGAAAACCGACAAATAAGCGTAACCAAAAACATGTCAATGCAAAAACTCGTTTTTTTTTAATTTCTGAATCAGACTGGGAGGCCGAGCTTGCAAAATTGTAATTACTTTAACAGAAGCTGAGTTAGATAAAACTATGCAAAAGTGAGTATATGAAAAGAAGAAACTCTCATCTGGCTTTTGCAGTGCAAGAGAGTTCTCAAAAGATTATTTCCGGATGACTCGAACGAAGATTCACGGCATAATCTAACCTGTTATTTTCTCGACAACGCTCAAGTACCATTAGAACTGAAGAAAATCTTGCTGTATTTTCGTGGTTATTTATTTAATTATATAGCGTTTGACGGTACATGACATTTATAAGAATGTTTTTATATCATACTAGCTGTTACCCGCGACTTCGTACGCGTGGACTTGGAGTTTCAATTCCAGAATTGGATATAGAAAACTGTTAGTAACGTAAGATTTGTCCCAAACAACACCGAGTCGACATAATATGATGGAAAGCCATCATTATATCATCCTATCATCTAATCTGTCTCATGAAGAGAATCAATTTACAACATATTTAAAAACAGAAAAGTAAGCGAAGGTGCGGGGATGTGTGTGTGTGTGTGTGGGGGGGGGGGGGGGGTTAACTGATGGACAGCTTTATTTCAGCTTGGTTTTTTCTTCTTTATTCAACATGAGCATCTGAATCTTATAATCTAATAGCAGCACATTGTCTTCTAGACCTGCACCTTAGGCCAGGTTTACGTCCGTAAGGCATGTCAAAAAGGAAGACAAATTGGTGCCAGAAACTTTTATACAGACACAAATGAATAGTACAGTGCAGAGCAAATTGACTTCTATACTAAATAATAAGTTTTGTTTCTTATCGAAATTTATTAATAAATCAAACACTAACAGATTGCGTGACTGAGCAACCAACGTAACATTACAGACTAACACACGAATCTGTCTGTCTTTCATCATTCGATAAGTTCTTAAAATTTCAGTGACTAAAACTGTTATTCATGCCGAAAAAATGTCCTGTGTCCTTCCTACACTATTTCATTGTTAAATTCCATCAATATTGATATAGCCATTTAGTCGTCAAAACGTAACAAAAAGACAGAAACTTACTTCCACATTTATAATATAATAGCTGGTACCCACAACTTCGTTCGTGATTGTAAAGTATTCATATTGACAGCTGTAGACATCTAACCACCATAATGCACGATGGGAGACTCGATACTATTACCACACACAAATACCAGTCTTCTGCGCTATGTAGTTCCGGCAGCAAAGTAAAATTTACGGATACACACAAGTCTTTGGATGAAATACGAAAATATTCATGATCGACCAATTTCGAACACCATATCTCACACACTCCCACAGTTACCGAATTTCGGCCAACGTTGTGATCGATGGGTGACTCTGTGTTACTACCACACAAAAACGCCGGTAATCTGCGATTGATAGTTTTCACTTAAAAGTGATACAACGTGACACATGCGTCTTTGGCAGAAATATGAAATTGCCGCAGGTCGACCATTTTATCCCCCATTTCTCCCACACCCCCATAGCTACCGACATCTAACAACCATAGTGCACTACATGAGATACGATTCTACTACGAAAAACAAACAGCAATGCTCTATGCTATGTAGTTGTGGCAGAAAAGTGACATATGCGGAGACAGTCGAAATACGAAAATATCCTTGGTCGGCCACTTACAATCACCATATCTACCACAGTACCACAGTTTCTGAAAATCGGCCGCTGTTGTGATCGAAAGGTGACTAAGTGCTACTACTACACACAAACGCCAGTTATCTGTGATCTATAGTTTTCGCTGAAAAGTGATACACCATGACACTTTGTCTTTGGCAGGAGTATGAAATTGCCACAGGTCGATCACTTTCAACCCCCATATCTCCCACACCCCCATAGCTACCGAAATCTAACAACCATAGTGCACTACACGAGATACGATTCTACTACCAAACACAAACACCAATGTTCTATGCTATGTAGTTGTGGCAGAAAAGTGACATATGCGGAGACAGTCGAAATTCGAAAATATCCTTGGTTGGCCATTTACAACCACCATATCTACCACAGTAACACAGTTTCTGAAATTCGGCCGCTGTTGTGATCGAAAGGTGACTCTGTGCTACTACTACACACAAACGCCAGTTATCTGTCGGGGCTTAAAGTGATAACGACGTATCTACAAAATGTGTGTTTTGAGAAAAAGGCAAAAGAAGTTTTGCATGTGTTGAAACACTACCATTGTCACCATCTAAGGTTAAGCCGCTTGTAGCTGTGATACCTCATGGTCTCCTTAGAATGTATTCACATAATTCCAACAATTTATAAGCTGTAACAATAGGTACTGTGGAACAAAAGAGTGAACAATGTCGCAGATACGTTTTTTTTGACTTTAAACATCTTGGTGGTCTGGGTAGTTACGTCCTATAGAGTTGTAATTACAAAACCAAACAATGCACTCTTTAAAAGAATTTATTTTGTTTTAATTTTGATTAATACTATTAAACAATTTATTTTAGACATTTTAAAGTATTTCACAATGCTTCGCGAGTTACATGGAACATAATTAGGCCGACTTTCGTCTTTAAACACTGCATAAAGATAATTACAATAATAAAATGGCAAACAAAACACATGAGAATCCCAACACATATATTTATAAAATTGTCAGTGAGAGAGTTGTAAAAACCTTAATTATTATATTATTACACTTTAGTCACTATTGTTATCAGCATTCGTTTCTGTTCCTTCATCAGCTGCAGTAGGTTTGCCTACTATTAATGACTTGTAAAAGAGGTGATACTGCTCGGGTATGATTCCCATATTACACAGATCTAGGAGGTCCTTGAGTTTATCTTTCTGTTTTGGAATTGGAGAGGAATAAGCTGGCTTAAGCGTGAAAGATTCTTACAGCCTTGTTTTAGTTCTGCGGGATATTCGAGTCTTTTAAATTCTTCAGTAGTATGGTTCTGTTTAAAGTAAATGCACTCAGCCTTCTTTCAATACCGTAAAGAAAACAATCAGCCAATTGACATTATTTTCGTCACTATCAACATTTCTGTATTTTATCATGAAGCGTCTCATTTATGGGAAATTTAATACATCATTCTGCTGAACTTCAATGACATGATATTTTTATTTGTCATTCTCGTGGCAGTGAACCATCCTGATAGATCAAAGATATCCAACTTTTTTTTCTCTCTATCAAGGCATGAATAGAGTGACCTGGCTCAAAAATCATGTGATTTATGACAGGGATATCAAGGTGCTCAACAGCATACAGGAACATACCAGACACATTTGCATTTCTATTTTGCCCTCCACACGTATCAGAAAAGAAGTTCCAATCTTGCCCTTCTGCATTTTGTTCTAAATAATTGAATAAGCATGAAGAAATTTCTCTAGATCCACATTTGGCAGTCCTTTCACTCCACATGCCAAATGCAGCTTCTCTTGAAGTTGTATTGTATATGATTAGGTTGTAGACAGCAAGTCTTCGATGATAAAACAACGCTTTAGCATTTGTCTTTGGAAAGTAGCAGACAGCTTCCAGATCAAATTAAGCTAAATGTGTTTTCATTGTTGCAGCTTCCATCCTGATGTGGTCTTTCAGAGAGAGCCCTTGCTAAACACTTACGAGATATACGAGCATTCTGTTCTGAACGGTGAATTTCTTTCTCTCTGACATTCTTGTGAGAGAATCTGTAACACGTATCACACACAAATCATTTTTAGGTATATGGAAAAATAGATTAAATTCTGTCTTAGATATTAGGCGATAATAAGATTCCTTTTCAGGGGTTGTGTTACCGTTTTTGCAAGTTTACACATACATTTCGTACATTTTTCTAAGATTTAAATCATGTGGCAAGTACTCTTTTTCCTAGCATAATGTTAAGGGAGTTTTGGAACGCTTTTAATGTGAGATTCAATTCTTTCTTTGACAGCATCTGATGTAGCTACTGCTGGTTTGTGACGTCCTCTTTCATCTTTGGAAATGATATTGTGCTCACTCCTTTTTAACAGAACCTGACGTATGAATGACTCAGTCAAATCAAATGTAGTAAGAAATAATGATTGGCAAACCTGAAGCTTTGCATCATCTTTGGTTAGAAAGTACTAATTTGTAAATTTTCTCCTGAACGAGCCCTCAGAAGTCCTAGTACTTTGCTTATCCATCTTTTATAAAAGAAAACTGACGTACACTGCTGTTTATATCACCTAGATTCCAAAATTGTTGGTGCATTTTTAATCTGTCAGCCTCAGTAAAATTAAAGCTGCAATTTCTCGAGCACTTTCAACAATCTTTTGGTTTAACTGACCACCCAGGAACATATTTGCCTTTGAAAGAATAATACGGTTCCCCAGACTGCCGTTTAATTTTTCTACCAATTTTCTTCCATTTCTCAGGCTGAGCCACTCGTCTGCGTTTTACTTTTATCTCATTCTCTGCTCCAATGTTTTCACTTACGAGCAGGTCTGTACTATTATTACCAGTTTTAAGTGAAAGAAAGAATTTAAAGATAAAATTTGTAGAGGGCAAATGTAGGTGGGTGCAGGATAGGGGGAAGATAGGTGTGTAGGGAAATTGCCACCGGAGCCTGTGCTCCATTGCAATTAAATTAAATAAAAAATAAAAAAAGTCAACCATCACCTAAAATTCCGAACTGATTGGTTCTTTCCTGTAAGAAAACAATATTTATTGTTTGTGCTTCAATATTTGGCTGAGGAGGAATATTTAAAGATTTCTGAAGAAATGATAGAGGGCGATCTGGAAAAAAATAAACAACGATTTACGTAGGGAATGTTATGAAGAATCGAATAATGAATAAATACTGTTAATAATTTATGAGGTGTGCATTAAATTAAGGTAAAAGCACTCATATCTGACAAATTTTTGTAGAAGAAATCTTACTCGCAACGTTTTTCCTTAATAATATCTGGAGATACGCTCTTTTGTCACTGAACAATACAGTACTGCAAAGGGAGCCGAAATGACGCAAAAGGCAATACGTCATTTTCACAATCAACAGTAAGTGAAATTGTAGATACGCTACACATTATCTCTGGAACGGTTAAAGATAGGAGTCCCAGTGTTTTTTCCATTGGATAGATTGGTTCATCACAATAATAGTGGTGTAAATATGTCAAAATGGCCAATTTTGTAGATACGCTGTTATGACTCTAAGCCCCCGCTGTGATCTATAGTTTCCGCTGAAAAGTGATACACCATGACACTTTTGTCTTTGGCAGGAGTATGAAATTGCCACAGGTTGATCACTTTCAACCCCCATATCTCCCACACCCCCATAGCTACCGACATCTAACAACCATAGTGCACTACACGAGATACGATTCTACTACCAAACACAAACACCAATGTTCTATGCTATGTAGTTGTGGCAGAAAAGTGACATATGCGGAGACAGTCGAAATTCGAAAATATCCTTGGTCGGCCACTTACAACCACCATATCTACCACAGTAACACATTTTCTGAAATTCGGCGCCGCTGTTGTGATCGAAAGGTGACTCTGTGCTACTACTACACACAAAGGCCAGTTATCTGTGATCTATAGTTTTCGCTGAAAAGTGATACACAATGACACTTTTGTCTTTGGCAGAAGTATGAAATTGCCACAGGTCGATCACTTTCAACCCCCATATCTCCCACACCCCCATAGCTACCGACATCTAACAACCATAGTGCACTACATGAGATACGATTCTACTACCAAACACAAACACCAATGCTCTATGCTATGTAGTTGTGGCAGAAAAGTGACATATGCGGAGACAGTCGAAATACGAAAATATCCTTGGTCGGCCACTTACAACCACCATATCTACCACAGTACCACAGTTTCTGAAAATCGGCCGTTGTTGTGATCGAAAGGTGACTCTGTGCTACTACTACACACAAACACCAGTTATCTGTGATCTATAGTTTTCGCTGAAAAGTGATACACCATGACACTTTTGTCTTTGGCAGAAGTATGAAATTGCCACAGGTCGATCACTTTCAACCCCCATATCTCCCACACCCCCATAGCTACCGACATCTAACCACCATAGTGCACTACATGAGATACGATTCTACTACCAAACACAAACACCAATGCTCTATGCTATGTAGTTGTGGCAGAAAAGTGACATATGCGGAGACAGTCGAAATACGAAAATATCCTTGGTAGGCCACTTACCATCACCATATCTACCACAGTACCACAGTTTCTGAAAATCGGCCGCTGTTGTGATCGAAAGGTGACTCTGTTCTACTACTACACACAAACACCAGTTATCTGTGATCTATAGTTTTCGCTGAAAAGTGATACAACATGACACTTTTGTCTTTGGCAGAAGTATGAAATTGCCACAGGTCGATCACTTTCAACCCCATATCTCCCACACCCCCATAGCTACCGACATCTAACAACCATAGTGCACTACATGAGATACGATTCTACTACCAAACACAACACCAATGCTCTATGCTATGTAGTTGTGGCAGAAAAGTGACATATGCGGAGACAGTCGAAATACGAAAATATCCTTGGTAGGCCACTTACCACCACCATATCTACCACAGTACCACAGTTTCTGAAAATCGGCCGCTGTTGTGATCGAAAGGTGACTCTGTTCTACTACTACACACAAACACCAGTTATCTGTGATCTATAGTTTTCGCTGAAAAGTGATACACCATGCCACTTTTGTCTTTGGCAGAAGTATGAAATTGCCACAGGTCGATCACTTTCAACCCCCATATCTCCCACACCCCCATAGCTACCGACATCTAACAACCATAGTGCACTACATGAGATACGATTCTACTACCAAACACAAACACCAATGCTCTATGCTATGTAGTTGTGGCAGAAAAGTGACATATGCGGAGACAGTCGAAATACGAAAATATCCTTGGTAGGACACTTACCACCACCATATCTACCACAGTACCACAGTTTAGGAAAATCGGCCGCTGTTGTAATCGAAAGGTGACTCTGTTCTACTACTACACACAATCACCAGTTATCTGTGATCTATAGTTTTCGCTGAAAAGTGATACACCATGACACTTTTGTCTTTGGCAGAAGTATGAAATTGCCACAGGTCGATCACTTTCAACCCCCATATCTCCCACACCCCTATAGCTACCGACATCTAACAACCATAGTGCACTACATGAGATACGATTCTACTACCAAACACAAACACCAATGCTCTATGCTATGTAGTTGTGGCAGAAAAGTGACATATGCGGAGACAGTCGAAATACGAAAATATCCTTTGTAGGACACTTACCACCACCATATCTACCACAGTACCACAGTTTAGGAAAATCGGCCGCTGTTGTGATCGAAAGGTGACTCTGTTCTACTACTACACACAAACACCAGTTATCTGTGATCTATAGTATTCGCTGAAAAGTGATACACCATGACACGTTTGTCTTTGGCAGAAGTATGAAATTGCAACAGGTCGATCACTTTCAACCCCCATATCTCCCACACCCCCATAGCTACCGACATCTAACAACCATAGTGCACTACATCAGATACGATTCTACTACCAAACACAAACACCAATGTTCTATGCTATGTAGTTGTGGCAGAAAAGTGACATATGCGGAGACAGTCGAAATACAAAATATCCTTGGTCGGCCACTTACAACCACCATATCTAACACAGTACCACAGTTTCTGAAAATCGGCCGCTGTTGTGATCGAAAGGTGACTCTGTGCTACTACTACACACAAACACCAGTTATCTGTGATCTATAGTTTTCGCTGAAAAGTGATACACCATGACACTTTTGTCTTTGGCAGAAGTAAGAAATTGCCACAGGTCGATCACTTTCAACCCCCATATCTCCCACACCCCCATAGCTACCGACATCTAACAACCATAGTGCACTACATGAGATACGATTCTACTACCAACACAAACACCAATGCTCTATGCTATGTAGTTGTGGCAGAAAAGTGACATATGCGGAGACAGTCGAAATACGAAAATATCCTTGGTCGGCCACTTACAACCACCATATCTACCACAGTACCACAGTTTCTGAAAATCGGCCGTTGTTGTGATCGAAAGGTGACTCTGTGCTGCTACTACTACACACAAACACCAGTTATCTGTGATCTATAGTTTTCGCTGAAAAGTGATACACCATGACACTTTTGTCTTTGGCAGAAGTATGAAATTGCCACAGGTCGATCACTTTCAACCCCCATATCTCCAACACCCCCATAGCTACCGACATCTAACAACCATAGTGCACTACATGAGATACGATTCTACTACCAAACACAAACACCAATGCTCTATGCTATGTAGTTGTGGCAGAAAAGTGACATATGCGGAGACAGTCGAAGTACGAAAATATCCTTGGTCGGCCACTTACAACCACCATATCTACCACAGTAACACAGTTTCTGAAATTCGGCCGCTGTTGTGATCGAAAGGTGACTCTGTGCTACTACTACACACAAACGCCAGTTATCTGTGATCTATAGTTTTCGCTGAAAAGTGATACACCATGACACTTTTGTCTTTGGCAGAAGTATGAAATTGCCACAGGTCGATCACTTTCAACCCCCATATCTCCCACACCCCCATAGCTACCGACATCTAACAACCATAGTGCACTACATGACATACGATTCTACTACCAAACACAAACACCAATGCTCTATGCTATGTAGTTGTGGCAGAAAAGTGACATATGCGGAGACAGTCGAAATACGAAAATATCCTTGGTAGGCCACTTACCACCACCATATCTACCACAGTACCACAGTTTCTGAAAATCGGCCGCTGTTGTGATCGAAAGGTGACTCTGTTCTACTACTACACACAAACCCAGTTATCTGTGATCTATAGTTTTCGCTGAAAAGTGATACACCATGACACTTTTGTCTTTGGCAGAAGTATGAAATTGCCACAGGTCGATCACTTTCAACCCCCATATCTCCCACACCCCCATAGCTACCGACATCTAACAACCATAGTGCACTACATGAGATACGATTCTACTACCAAACACAAACACCAATGCTCTATGCTCTATGCTATGTAGTTGTGGCAGAAAAGTGACATATGCGGAGACAGTCGAAATACGAAAATATCCTTTGTAGGACACTTACCACCACCATTTCTACCACAGTATCACAGTTTCTGAAAATCGGCCGCTGTTGTGATCGAAAGGTGACTCTGTGCTACTACTACACACAAACACCAGTTATCTGTGATCTATAGTTTTCGCTGAAAAGTGATACACCATGACACTTTTGTCTTTGGCAGAAGTAAGAAATTGCCACAGGTCGATCACTTTCAACCCCCATATCTCCCACACCCCCATAGCTACCGACATCTAACAACCATAGTGCACTACATGAGATACGATTCTACTACCAAACACAAACACCAATGCTCTATGCTATGTAGTTGTGGCAGAAAAGTGACATTTGCGGAGACAGTCGAAATACGAAAATATCCTTGGTTGGCCACTTACAACCACCATATATAACACAGTACCACAGTTTCTGAAAATCGGCCGCTGTTGTTATCGAAAGGTGACTCTGTGCTACTACTACACACAAACACCAGTTATCTGTGATCTATAGTTTTCGCTGAAAAGTGATACACCATGACACTTTTGTCTTTGGCAGAAGTATGAATTTGCCACAGGTTGACCACTTTCAACCCCCATATCTCCCACACCCCCATAGCTACCGACATCTAACAACCATAGTGCACGACAGGAAAGACGATTCTACTACCACACACAAATACCAAAGGTCTATGTTATGTAGTTGTGGCAGGAAAGAGAAGTATACGGAGATACGAATTTTTTGGTCGAAATGTGAAAACGCCCTGCACTGACCAACTTTAATCATTATATCTCCCACATCCCCACATCCCCACAGCTAACGGCATTCGGCCAACGTTGTGCACGACAGGAAACTCCATGCTACTTCCACCAACAAACATCAGTGATCTGTGCAAGGTAGTGGTGGCTGAAAAGTGAAATATATGAAAAAACACGTCTATTTTTATATATATATAAGATTCTCGGATCTACCTTCGGGAGGGTGCGTTAATTTAAAGCGACGTTTCGAAATCACTCTCTGATTTCATCTTCTGGAGTCAGAAGATGAAATCGACACATTTCCCCGGTGGGAGGCCCGAGAAAATTTCATACAGAAACCGCGTAGACGACCAATGTAGGTGTCGGTAAAAATTACAGATGAGACAGGAGTTCGAAAAGTAACTTATTGAGCCCCAGTATGGTTCCGTATTTTAGCCACCGATTTATTAGACCTCTCGAATTATTGATGAGATATTCTGAACTTGCGACGAACAATTTGCACGCTTTTAAAGCATGTGCCATCGTAATAAGCAAACCAATTTCTATTTTTAGACGGCTCACTGTAAAGGTCAAGGAAAATACTGAGAGGGATAAAAGATTCCGCTTAAAAATAACCATTTCACAAGCATACAACTCTTTTAACACGTGGCCAAAGTGATTCGCCAGTACGAGTGTTATTGCCACCTCCCCTGCACCTTTAGCTATCACGAAATTAATTCAATCAAATAATAATAGCAATACTTGTCACGTCATATTTATCTATCAGCACTCAATAGTGAACACAGATTTAACTACGTGGAATTAAATCGATATCATTGCGGCAATCCTCAACAAATGTAAACGCACATACTGAGACGTTTTATTTCTCGTTACGGGACATGACTGCACAGAATGAGCTCCAGAGGAAATGCACTGTTTGGCACGCGAGCGGGCAGCCGATGAAGCGTGACGCGCAAGCTCCGCTCCCCCACCCCACCCCCAATTCCAGGCAACAAAAGAGCGCAGCGAACAACACGCCCGGCCGCTGAAGAATGAATCGATTCTGCCAGCGATGAGTGGCTCTGCCCCCCCCCCCCCCCGGGCCCACCCTTTTTCCACCACAATGGAACTCGTCAGCTGGCAAATGTTAATGTCATTCTAAATAGATTAAAATGGTAATTGCTCTGACAAAAGTTCCACCTCGCACCGCGAACACATTTAATGGGCACGGATAATGTGGGTATTTCTAAAACATTAACCTGGATTATGTCCTCCATAAATTAGATTATATTCACTTACAACTCACCAAAACCGATTACCGCAATGCCCTTTATAATTCACATTAACAAGCACTGTGGGTGTATCAACACCTATTGTTAAAATATTTTATTTATAAGTATACTAGATGTAAACCCGTGACGTTTTTTGGGTATAGTTACGGGTATAGAATAGTTCCCGTTTTTAGATTCAAAAGTCATGACAGGTTGACCTGATTTGGCTAAAATACGAACCTGACCTGTGTTTCACCCTGTGAGTTCGCTCTGAGAAGTCTGAATCTCTTTGACTTATGAGGCGCTTAGAAGTATTAAGCACGGACAGAACAGAAAACATTAAAATCAAAGAAATAACAAGGAAGAAAATTCAGCTACAGGTAAAAAGCATACAACGTCAAAATCAAATAAAACATAATAAAAAGATCACTCACATTTTTACATGTAATCGTAAACTCAAGTCTGATGTCCAATTTA
>CM061920.1:249202673-249293686 GCA_031002005.1 Vandiemenella viatica | reverse complement strand
AAGGTTCAGGTACCAGTAAGCCTACTGATATTAGTTAAGCTTCTCTTTGGTTAACTGTGCACCTCAAAACGCATAGGAAGCCTTCAAGCCTTTTACTTTAATCAAACTTTACTCGAAATCTTGGATATTGAACAGAAATCGAAAGATGCCGAGCGAAGATCGGTCACCCCGGTACTATTATTTAAACTGAGTCTGGATACTTGATGCTTACCACAGGACTGGAAAAGAGAGATAGTAGTGCCGGTACATAAAGGAGGTGTGAGAAATAGTCGAAAATCACAGGCCGATCAGTATGACATCAGTGGTGGGTAAATTAATAAAAAGAGTGATATGCAACCACATCAGAAATATATTTGAGGAGCGTTTTTAAGCACGCAGCATGGCTTTAGGCAAGGTTATTAATGCGAATCTCATTTGGTGGGATATATGCAAGATATTTCAGATGAAATGGACAAGGGATGCCAAGTTGATAGTGTAGCACTAGATCTGTCAAAGGCTTTTGACAGAGTTAGCCATAAAATGGTAATAAATAAGGTAAAAACCATTGGAGTAGATGAGAAAGTGATTTGCTGGGTAGAAGAATTTTTAAAAGGCAGAAAACAGAAAGTTAGGGTAGGAAATGCAGTATAAAAGAAGTGGAAGTAAAAATGGGTGTGCTGCAGGGTAGCGTATTGGGACCATTGCTCTTCATTATTCTAATGAATAATTGTGTTGATGCCTTTACTATCAGAAATTGGATTGTTTGTATATGACAGAATGCCATATAAAAGATCAAAACAGTAGAGGACTGTAAACAGCTGC
The DNA here is from genome assembly GCA_031002005.1 of Vandiemenella viatica. Taxonomy (NCBI): domain Eukaryota; kingdom Metazoa; phylum Arthropoda; class Insecta; order Orthoptera; family Morabidae; genus Vandiemenella; species Vandiemenella viatica. The sequence continues at coordinate 249,292,885 of CM061920.1, read as the reverse complement.
AGGGCGACCTGGACGGTATATCTAGTCAGGTTGGTAAACATGGGATGAAGATAAATGCAAAGAAGAGTTAGCTTATTAGATACACAGATAAAAAACTAAAAGTTCATTATGATTATTAGGTGGGGAAAGACTTGCTTGTTGAAGACTTGAAATGTAAATACCTTAGCATTACATTTGATAATGAGCTTAACTGGCCAGGACATATTGGACAGGTAGTAGGAAAAGATTTCAAAATTCTGCACTTGTTGGTAAGAGTGATGAGGGGATGTACGAGAAAAGTAAAGGAATTGGGTTACAAAACTTTGGTCAGACCATTGCTTGAATATGGTAATGTAGTATGGGACCCACATTTTTAGTATCAAATACAGGAGCTGGAGAGGGTGCAAAAAAGAGCTGCTAGATTTGTTTTGTAAATTACCGCAGAACACAATCAGTAACAGACATGATAAAAGAGTTAGAATGGGATTCATTGGAAGACAGGAGGAGGGTGAAGAGGGTCATAGGAATGTACAAGGTGTATATTGGTGTTGAAGCATGGAAAGATATTGGTGTAAGAATTAAAAGTAATGCATGGCCATGGGAGGGAAATGATGACTATGACCACAAGCTGACACTCGATTTCAGGCACAAGGGTGTAGGGACATTCTCTTTTTTAGGTAAGGGTGTCAGGGATTGGAATAAGTTACCATGAGAAATGATTAATAATTTACCATAAACCTTTAAAGAATTTAAATTTGAAATTTGTAGAGGATAAATGTAGGTGGGTTCAGGAAAGGGCGAAGAAGGGTATGTAGGGAAATTGATACCAGAGCGTGCGCTCCATTGCAATTAAAATTAAATTTAATCAACAACATTTTATTTTCGAACGGCAATATTAGTGTAATCTTGGATGTCCGCGTCAATTTGTCGACAAATTGACGCGGTTCAACCCGGACAACCAAGATTACATTGACAACGACCGCGGAAGTCTGCGCACCCAGGCAATATCAGTGTTGTCTGCGGTTAGGTTGAAATGCAGCCTGGACAGAATGACAACCGACACTCTTTGTTAATGTATAAGGCACGATGGATTTAGTTCTGTAATTTACGCGATGTAGCATAAGGTTTTAGAATTCCTAGTTAATCTTTAATTTCAGTGACTCCTTATTGCTTTCATCAAATAGCACGTAAGTAATTCGAACTTTATGATGACTTATACTACAACCTATAACATACATTGCAATAACAAGGTTATGAGCGTTATTTAATAACAATTCTATTTAATTAAGCAACTGAAGAAAATAAATTCCCAGATCATTGAATTCAAACCTTTTTTTATGTCGGGCTTCGAAGCTAGTTGATATGTAATCACCATTTTACTTTTATCCGGAGCTATTAGTTTATCAGTTGCTTTTATTTTCAAGCTTTTAAACGAATCACTTCATTGAATTTGTAATATGTAATAACGTTTGATCTCTAAAAAGCAATGAGTAGATGTGACATTACCGAATATGAAGTAGGAGGTTCTTTAGTGTAGGTGAAATGCGAATTAGTAATGACCATTCCCAAATGAATTATTCGTTTTAACATTCTTATTACTTTTCGAAGGTAAGAACTGTAGAGGAAGACAGAGATTAGAATATATGAAACAGATAATTTAGGACGTGGGCTGCAGGGGATATGTAGAGATGAAGAGGTTAGCACAAGATAAGAAGGGATGGAGGATTGCATCAAACCAGTCGAAAGACTGATGACAGCAAAAAAAAAAAAAAAAAAATACTTTTAATATTTTATTACGTTTGATTCACAGAAGAACAGTGAAGCAGTAATTACACATCAGGGAGGATTCGGTTAGCTGAGATGCCATATGTGGAAAATGAAGGTTGTGAATGCTTCAAGTATTTTTAATACGTGATATAACATAATGGTAAAAAGAGGAAGCAAATAAAGAGGCAGAACGGCGCAGCGATTCTACAGGTATGATAGATGGATGATACAGAGCAGTTAAGTGCCCAAGAACTGCAAAGTTGTTAACAATGCCTCCTTCAAAGAAAATAAGCCATGGCTTTCTAATCAAGCTGACCTCTTAGACTGCATTTGAGGCGCGTATATTTACATACAAATTTTGTAGACCAGGCACTAAATTAGAAAAGCGACTGAAATCGTTCAGACATGTAATCAGCCGCTAGATGTGGTTTGCTAGAAGCATGATATAGCTTATGCACTGAATGTCGATTCATATAAGGCAGATCGTTTATTCGCAGAGAAAGTTCCAGTTCAACGAATGTGGAGGGCGCAAAATTTTGCGAACGCGCTGCAGCTTTCTAGAAAACATAGCTATGTACTGAAAGTTTAAATTGGATGAAGGCATCCATAATAAAAAGAAGGGCGATATATTGCCTTAAATACCTAATTTTGCTGGATTTTCATCATCTGGGTCTAATACTGAAGGAATCGCGAATATCACAAAAGTTGTCCAGGCAGCTAAATAAACACAGAAGCCGTCAGCTGAAGTAAAACAGCAACACGAAATTATGGAGGTAATTTCCAGGTTGTTATTTGAATTGTTACCAAAAGGCGTGTTGCCTTAAAAGAGAAAAAGGAAAGTCAGTGAGACTACTAACAAATCAAGAAAAACCGCAGGTAAATAAAGCCCTTGCATATACCACATTTAGGAGCAATGAATTACCGAATAAGATACGTGATTGTGAATGTGGAATCAGAAAACAGTGTAGGTGGGGTAGTGGATCACGCTGGGTGGCAAATCAAGTACACGGACCGTTTACTTAAATATTTCGACAGTTTTGGTGATTTTCAGAATTGCAGCGGTACTTTGTAGGTAACTGTACTATGTGGAACGGCACCGGAATATTGACACACAATTATGCGGACAATTTGTTTCATATTCATGTACGAGAATGTTCCATAACAATCATGTAAATACCTTGATGGGAATATCGGAGATAAGGATGTAATACTCTGCTTGTCTAATAATTGTTTAGTCCTCAGTTGTTATGGAGCCTATTAGGTCGTACAAACGCTGTCTAGGCTCGCTCGGTTTATCGAGGCCAGCGCGATCTCTGTCAGCCAAATTCCTGAAATACAGTGCATAGGACCGAGCCTGGACGTAAGCTCAAGCCTGACCGAACGTTCGGTCTGTTATTCGTGTACTGTGTGGTGACGAAGCGACGCTGGTACTCGTTCCATGCAATCGGAACTGCCACGAACTGCATCATAGTCTTAAAATCACTAAATCAAAGAATGAAGTACCTGAAAAATTAAAGAGTGTAATGTATCCTTCTTGTTATTTTATACGTACTGTTGTATCATTTTATAAGATTGTATATGTTTACTTTCGGAAAATTCTAGGTTACCAAAAAAGTAAAAATTGACAGATTTCATCACATTTCTGTGGCATTGCTCCACCATTTCATAAAAGTAGACCATCTTTCTCTGAACATATGAATGATCTTTTGGTTATTAACAATGATTTATTAGGGTGATATGTGACAGTTATATCATTAAAATCTGTTACACGTTGTGCATTAATAGGTACAAATCCTTAGAAGACATCACATTTATATAAAAACCTCCGTATTAAACATGCAGCACTAAATATGGATTCAGGGTATACTTTACGTATGTCAGTAACTTTTTTTTTACTTATGGCTTTACGCCTCGTCGACGTCGAAGTCATTAGAGGCGGGATGGGACTGGGGACAAGGAATGGGAAGTAATTCGGCCATGGTCTTTTTGAAGGAAGCATCTCGGCATTCGAAACGATGTAAAACCCATATCTGGATGGGGATTCGAACCGCCGCCCTCCCGAATGCGAGGCCAGAGCGTTAACCACTCACCCGCCATGCTCGGTGTCAGTAACTATAGATAAGTTATTTATGTTATGGTTTTCATTAGACCGTGTTCTAATCTCATATTTCCATACGTATGTTTATCAAACACATAGACTTTGCACTTCAATTAATAGAACATACACAAAATGTTGGTAGTAATCGTTGATATGCCGATACTGCGGATTCAAGACTGCCCCTTCTGTACAATCTTGTCTAGTTTTCTATGATGTACCATCCTTGTTGCGCGGCACAGACGAGGAAGACACTATGCATTATTCCTGCATTGCTTAGCCTTTATTTGCCTGCCGCGCGTCCCGTTGTCCACCGAGCCTTCGTTTGACCACCGAGCCTGGGGAAGCTTCAGCAGTCACAGCTCGCCCGAGAAGAAAAGACCTGTCATAGTAATAACCGAGCGAGTTCGAGCGTGAGTCAGTACCGGATTAACCACGTAGCAGGAGGTAGCAAATGCTACGGGCCTCCCGCCTTCTAGGTGCCCTCACGCCTCCTAAGGGGCTCCACACCTGGCTAAATGGGTGGGCGACCTTTTTTTTACCTCTACAATTTTAACAATTTTCCCCCGGACGGCAAAAATCAAGGGTCCCTTCTTCACATTTACTAGGGACCCCGCGCTGTCTTAATCCGGCCCTGGCGTGAGTATATGGCAATTTTCACGACACTAGTGCCTATGTAATCGGATTGATGGACTTTCAACCGGATTTCAAACACATAGGGGTCAAAATGTAAACTTGATTATTTGAAGAAAATTAAGTTATTTGCGTTGATATGGAAGACACCAACCAGTCACAATTACAATTAATACATGTTACAAATACATTAATAAATAAAAAATTGTTAAGATTTTTAAATATGATACAAGCAATTATTGAACACGATACGTATTTATTGTATTAGAAATACATATAACCGCACAACAGAAATGTAGCCGACAGCAGATTAGCACCATGGAGGAAGGAAATATATGGAGACGACGCAAGAGACCTTCACCACGCATTGAAGTGAAGCAGGGCGGAGGAGGAGTGGGGGGGGGGGGGGGGCATGGCCAGAGTAGAAGGGGCATGGCCGCTTCCATACAGACACGGGGAAAATGTACAAAAACCTCAAGGGATAAAGTGACGCAGCAATCTGGTGATGGATTATTATGTAACTCGATATGACAAATAAAAAATGAAGAATAAAATTTTCTGATATCCTGCTTAGTTTTCGAGATATTCTGTCCCAAATGTGAAATGGTTTTGGTTGAAATTCAGAAGAAAAAATTGGTCAAAGTCAAATTTTATGATGGATTCTTATTTAAAAAGACGAGAAAAATGAAAAATAAAGAATAAAAATTTTCGATATCTCACCTAGTTCTCGAGATATACTGTATCAAAAGTGAGGTGTCTTGAGTTGAAATGGAGAACAACATTTTCGCAAAAGTCAAATTTAATGATCGATTCTTATGTAACACGACGAGACAAATCGAAAATAAAGAATAAAATTTTTCGATATCTTGCTTAGTTTTCGGGATATACTGGGATTGGGTTGATATGCGGCCTGGACCAAAAATTAATTCTGCCAAAGCTACAATGAATTACATGCAGAATGGATATTTCAGTTTTTTTTACTACCACTTGTGGTTCGGTTGAAATGCGGCCTAGACCAGAATAAAAATAGTTATCTTGTTAACATACATCGTAAGCTTAATTGGAAATGGCTGGAAGTAGTATCCATCGCGATATACGTTTTGTCACTAACTTGGTTCTCATGAAATTACTAACAGTAATAGATAAATTCTTTGTCCCTTGTGGAACAACAAAACCATTCTGGTACAGACTGCATTTAGACCTAACCATAATCTCCATTAAATTGCCGCTACAGAATCAAACTATGTAGACATACCCACACACGCGTATTTGAATCGCAAACTGTATTTGCGGTAACAACATCGTTTGCTTCATCAAGATTCCTAGATTGCATAGCATAATTTAACACATTTCATTTCATCATACAGTATAAACTGCAACGTGACGAAAGAAAGCGCAATACTAAATTCACTGAATCGCGATGTAAAACACACACCGTTAAATCTCATTTTCAACACTCGTTAAAAAGTAATGCTAGTTTATTATGTGCAAAATAGCAAGGTATGCTGATTTTCTACAGTACACCAACAAAAATTTGAGAACAAATTCATCCCATTGAGAGCTATGACTAAATATTTATAGACAGGCAGTGAAGTTTGCAACTTCTACCGCCCACTTCAACAACGATAATTAGAATTCAACTTACTTATGAAATGATATTCCAGGTTCTTTCCTGTCTGGCCTATTTGTGCAACCGTACGCAACACAAGATGGCATTATAAAACACTTATACACATTACAAAATGAAATAATCACTGCATCTAACACAATGTGAACATCGCAATTGTTTGGAAGCGCAATATCGCCGCTGCCGCCACTGCGCATGCGCAAGAGTTTAGAGCTGCTTCACCGATTTGACGTCACTTCTCCTCCATATATTTGCTTCCTCCATGCTTAGCACCATGGAGGAAGGAATATATGGAGGAGAAGTGACGTTAAATCGGTGAAGCAGGCCGCATGGCGGCAGCACCGGCAGCGACCATATGGCGCTTCCCAACAATTGAGGTGTTCACATTGTAGTAGATGCAGTGATTATTTCATTTTGTAATGTGTATAAGTGTTTCAAAATGCCATCTTGTGTTGCACAAATAGGACAGACAGGAATGAACCTGGAATATCATTTCATAAGTAAGTTGAATTGTAATTATCGTTGTTGAAGTGAGCGGTAGACATCGAAAACTTTAGAGTATGTCTATACATATTTAGTCATAGCTCTCAATGGGATGACTTTGTTCTCAAATTTTTCTTGGTTTAGTGTAGAAAATCAGCAAACCTTGCTATTTTGCACATAATAGACTAGCATTATTTTTTAATGAGTGTTGAAAAGTGTTTAAAGGGGCGTGGTTTACATCGCGATTCAGTGAATTTACTATTAAGATTTCTTTCGTCACGTTGCTGATTATACTGACAATGGATGATGAAATTAACTGTTATGTAAGAAGCTGTGAGTTTTATTAATTTTTTAAATAGCCATTTCCCCCTTTTAATTCCAGAAGACATTTTGCACTGTTTTCTCTTGTCAGACTATTATAAATTACATAAGGAGATAATTAGCTGAGGGAAATAAATAGGTTTAATTCTAGATCATGATACTGCTACAACTACTTTAGGCCTACTGCCAGTACAGGGATCTAGCTTTTTTTTTTATTATTCCTAGCAGTTGAGGTTAGGTTGAAATACAGCCTGGACCAGGAGAAAAATGTCATAAAAGTGATTCGGATAATTCTTTGATAGCTGCGTGCGGCAGAAAGGTGCTATAGCTGTATCGCCATCTAGAATTAAACCAATAAATATTCACATGCTGTTGTGAATTCAGTTCCTCATTTTAACTGTGACAAATTTTATGAAAGGAAAGCTACGTGGCCTGGCTTGGAATCCCTCCCCCCCTCCATAGCCCAACGTAGCCTTTCAGCACCCCCCCCCCCCCCCCTGGACTGGGCCATGTAGTTTGTGCACGGTCCCTACCTTTAACCACATGTTAATTCATTATTAAGAATGTGAAGTAAAGGAAAATAATGAATCAAATTCTGTCTCATAAAGTTCCTTGTACATTCCTGTAATAGCAACAATTGTGAAATGACTCTTTTATTTTTAAAGGTAATAATAAAGTCTCTGCCCTTTTAAACACAAGTAGAGCTCTTCTTGCGTGATAAGTTATTTTGTTAAAAAAAGTATAGGCCTATGCTTGTTCATACAGTGACTCATCATCGCATTTATGATTGGAGCACACTTGCTTGAAGTTACTTCAAAGAACACTGCATGATGCCAACCATACATTATAGTAAAGTATCACTCTTTACTTTTTGTTGATACACTTTATACTAACTATAAATTATGCAGAAACATTTTATTTCTGGTACCAGCCTACAAAATGTCTGGGTTGCTCATCCCTAGAGTGGGTCCTCTTACTTTTTTTCTGGTCTAGGACACATTTCAGTCTAACCACAAGTGGTAGTAATAAAACTGAAATATCCATTCTGCATGTCAACCATGTAATCATTGTGGCTTTGACAGAATTAATTCTTGGTCCAGGCTGCATCCCAACCTAATCCCCTCAATTTGGATGTTGTATATCCCCCAAACTAAGAAAGATATCGAAAACATTTATTCCTTATCATCGATTTTTTTCGTCATATTACATAAGAATCCATCATTAAATTTGACTTTTTCGAAATTTTTGTTCTGCATTTCAACTGAAGACACTTCACTTTTGATACAGTATATCTCTAGAACTAGGTGAAATATCGAAAATTTTTACTCTTTATTTTTTATTTGTCTCGTCTTTTTAAATAAGAATTCATCATAAAATTTCACTTTGAATAATTTTTTCTTCAGAATTTCAACCAAAACCATTTAACATTTGAGACAGAATATCTCGAAAACTAAGCAGGATATCAAAAAAATTTATTCTTAATTTTTTATTTGTCTCATCGAGTTACATAATAATCCATCACCAGATTGCGGAGTCACGTTTATCCTAGAGTCCCCTTGAGGGTTTTGTAGATATTCCCCGTGTTTGTTGGGAAGCGGCCATGTCCCCTCCACTCCGGCCATGCCTCCCCACTCCTCCTCCGCCTGGCTTCACTTGATTGCGTGGTGAAGGTCGCTTGCTTCGTCTCCATATTATTCCTTCCTCCATGCTTAGCACGGAATAACTGAACAGTTTATACATTGGTCAGAGTATAAACTAAGCTAGAGATATAACAGAGATATTATTGAAGTATAGAAGGCAGTAATTCAGATTAAATAAGTATAAACAAACGATACTCTAACACTCCCACCGAATTACAGCCTTCTTGAAACAATTATAAACTATTTAAGTTCAAAAGAAACATACCCATCTACTTAGCACAACATTGGTTTGATTTTAACCTTAGACATTCCAATTTTGTGACTCATAAAATGGAATTTATCTTTAGACAGTGCTTTCGTGAACATGTCAGCATATTGACTGTTTGTATGAACATAATTTAAACTAATAACTTTATCAGAGTACTTTTCTTTGACAAAATTGTACTTGATGTCAATATGCTTACATCGTTTATGAAAGTCATTGTTTTTAATTACATTAATTGCACTTTGATTATCTATGTTTATGCACACAGAGCTTTGTTTACATTCACTTAAATCACTTAACAATTGTTTCAACCAAATGGCTTCTTTTGTAGCTGCACAGGCAGCCATAAATTCAGCCTCTGTTGTAGACAGGGCTATAGTTTGCTGGCGCTGAGTCGACCAAGTAACAGCTGCTCTATTTTTAAGAAATACATATCCAGTTATAGAGCGTCTTGTTTCAATATCATTTGCAAAGTCAGCATCACTATATCCAATTAAGTCAGTACTTTCTGGGTTAGATAAGTAGCACAATCCATAATTATTGGTTTCTTTCAAGTATTTTAGTATTTTCTTAACAGCATTCCAGTGAGAGTCATCATAAGAATGTAGAAACCAACTCACCTGACTTACAGCAAACATAATGTCTGGTCTGCTTACTATTGCTGCATGGATAAGTGATCCCACTGCTTCTCTCAGGTACTCCATTAGCCTTTGAAAGTCTCACATGTGGATCAGCAGGAATACTGTTAGGATTGGCATCAATCATTTCAAATTTCCTCAACAATTGTTCTACATACTTAGTTTGGTGTATAAAGATACAGTCTTTAAATCTCTCTATTTGCATGCCAACAAAATTAGTAAGAGGGTAAATCTTCAAATCAAAATTCTTTTGCAGGTCATTAATTACTTCATTCAAAACAGTCTTATCTTTACAAATCAAAATTCCATCAGCAACATACAGACAAAGGTAACATTTGATGTCATTGATTTGTACAGTATAAACACACTGATCTGCTTCGGTTTTCACAAAACCAAATTTATTTAAAATTGAATTGAATTTTGTATTCCAGCATCTAGGAGCTTGTTTTAAGCCATATAAAGATTTAATAAGCTTACTTAACATATTAGGTTTGCAGTCTAGTCCCTCTGGTGGTGTCATAAGTATATTCTCTTTCAATTCACCATAAAGGAAAGCTGTAGTTATATCAAATTGCATGATCTCTAAGTTATGTTGAGTTGCAATGGACAGTAACAGTCGAACAGAGTCATACCTTACTGTTGGTGAGAAAGTCTCATCTTAATCAATCCCTTCAGTTTGGGCATATCCCTTTGCACATAATCTGGATTTGTAACGTGGACCAGTTGGTTCATTCTTAATGCGGAACACCCATTTACATCCTATTACTTTTGCATCCTGAGGCTTTTCTATCAATGTCCATGTTCCATTTTGATGATGAGATTTTAATTCCTTGTTTATAGACATCTTCCACTTTTCTGAATCAGATGATATTATTGCTTCATTGTAGTTTTGTGGAATATGAATTATTGTATCTGCACAGTAGTACAGGTAATCCTTCTCAACTTTATCTTTTTCTTTAGAGAGCATTTGTTTATTTCTAGATCTCAGAGCCATATTTGAGGGTAAAGGTGTCTCAACAGTCACTTCTGGTTTAAACTCACTGCTAGTATTGGTATCAGAAAAGTATTCAGCAGTAGTAATTGTGGAATCTGATTTGTCACTGGAGCTCTCTGATGTATGATTGTCATTTAATTCAGATGATGTATCACACATTGATTCTGTCAAATCAACAGGGAGATAATTTCTAGCATCCAGAAAAACAGCATCTCTGCTTTTAATTACTAACTGAGAAGGAGGTATTATAAACCTGTAACTTTTTGAATTCTCACAGTATCCAACAAAGTTAGCTTTCTTTGCTTTAGGATCCCATTTGCTTCGTTTTTCTTTAAGGAGATGTATCATTGCATCACAGCCAAATATTCTTAAATTACTCACATCTGGTTTTCTTCCTGACCACATTTCTTCTAGGTGTTTTAAATGTCAGTAATCGAGTTGGAGCTCTGTTGATGAGGTAAGCAGCAGTATGAAGAGCTTCAGCCCAGTATAGCTTAGGAAGATTAGCATTGATCAACATACATTTTGCTCTTTCCACTAATGGCCGGTTCATTCGTTCAGCAACGCCATTTTGTTCAGAAGTGTATGGTGTGGTTGTTTGATGGATTATTCCAGCACCTTGTAAGAACTCAGAAAAGTTGTTGTTAACATATTCAAGGCCATTGTCTGAGCGTAAACATTTTATGTTGCATTCTAATTGTTTTTCAACTTGCATTTTAAAATGTTTGAACTTTTCAAAAGCTTCTGACTTTTTATGGAGAAAATAAACAAATACCTTTCTTGAATAGTCATCAATGAATGTCATGAAATATTTAGCACCTCCTAATGACATGGTTTCCATTGGACCACAAATGTCAGAGTAACCTTGTAGCTTTGGATCCATTGTATTTTAAAGGTAACCCGTTTTGTTTTCCTTCTAAGCAAGATGTACAGACTAATTTGTCTGGTTTCTTGGACAATTTTACACCTTCTGCATTTTCCACTATTTTCTGCAGATCATTAAAGTTCAAATGACCCATTCTTTCGGTGCCATAAGAAAATGTCTTGCTCATCAACATCAGATATATATGCTTGATGATTATATATATTTAATCTATACCTATTGTTGATTAAACTGGCTGTCCCAACTATTTCATTATTTGGGTGCACGCCAGTGCACCCGCCAAGACGAGTCAACGGCGGCACTGCCTACCCTTTTCTCGAAGCGATTCGGGCCATTTTTGAATCTAAATTTCTTTGGTCGTATTTATGCTACATGTCTAAAATTTCTGTTATGCATAGATGTCAGCAATCTTAGCAAACGTACTAAATCTTATTTCGTTACTGTTCTTAGTTCGGTTGTTATTAGGATGCAAACTACAGCGATTTTGTCACTCACTCACTGACTGACTGACTGATGATCATCAAAATTCTAAGGCACTTCCCGTAGCCGTAGAAAGCTGAAATTTGGTACACAGATAACATTTTACACACATATTATAAGTAAAGTTTGAAACTCGTAAATTTCCATATACATACCCCCTACCTACCCCTAACATAAAATCGCTTTCTACCCTAATTACTTTATAAACCTCAGATTTTCACAGTAGAGTTAGCTTACTATGTTTAACTAATGTGTTTAATTTTACTTCTTTCCTTTTCTTACTTTGGAAGTTATTGAAATTCCAAATTTTATTTCGGCACAACACCCCGACATCAAAATTCCACCGTACTTCCAGCAATCCTAGAAACAAGTGATTTGGTACACATATATGGTTTCATCCCTAAATCATAAGAAAAATCTGATATTGGAGTTTTTCCCCGTATTTATATAATTAAAATCGCAAACATGAAAAATTCTGGCACATATTTGCGGCTTAATATCTTTTCTCGGAATGAAGCTATAAACCTGAGATTTCTATACATTATAGAGGCAAGCAAGTTTAACAAGAGTATTAAATTTTACTTTGTTCCTGTGATTAGTTTGGAAGTTACTTGTTATTTATTTGAGGTGGTAGCTAAACCAGCGGCAATATTCATTGCTCTGCTACGGCGCACATTAATTGTTTGCAGAGACTGGGGCATTGTTGGTAATAATATTGCTGATTTTCCCTGTATTTAATTTGCAGGTTAATTGATTTGTTTTGGATGAAGCAATATGCTCAAACCATTGAACCTGTCTCATGAAGAGAATCAATTTCCAAAATATTCAAAAAAAGAAAAACAAAAGAAGGTGAGGGGATGTGTGTGTGTGGGTGTGTTTTGAACGTTGCAGCGATTGTAACACATTGTTCATTTCAGAAATACGATTGCCAATGTAACCTAACAAAATAACTTAGATAGCTGACTTTCTTTTCTTAAGAATCGATACTGCATATTCGCCATTGCCATGAGCAGGTCTGGATGACATTAGGACAGAACAAATTAAGCACTTTGGTTTAACAACAAAGAAGTGGATGCTTCAGCTCTTTAACAACTGTATGAGTAGATGTCAAATTCCAAAGATATGGCGGAAGAGCCGAGTGATTGCTTTGCTTAAACCTGGCAAAGAAGGAAACAGTCCAATGAATTTTAGACCAGTTGCACTCTTATGTACAACTCTACAAACTGCTTGAAATAATGATCTTAAACCGGCTGTTGCCTGTAGTTGATCCTTTGCTTATTCCTGAACAAGCTGGATTCCGCCCGGGTAAAAGATGCACAGGACAACTACTAAATCTCACGCAGTTTATAGAAGATGGATTTGAAGCTCGTAAGGTAACAGGGGTGGTATTTGTTGATTTGTCAGCAGCGTATGACACCGTCAACCATCAGCTACTACTAGTCAAGTTCTACAATCTGACCAGGAATTTCAGTCTTAGCAAGTTCATTGCTACTCTTCTGCAGAACTGCAGATTCTTTGTTGACTTCCAAGGACAGCGTAGCCGTTGGAGGTCACAGAAGAATGGTCTACCCCAAGGAAGTGTGCTAGCCCCATTATTGTTTAATATATATAACAATGATCAGCCTATACCACCCAAATGCAGGAGTTTCGTGTATGCTGATGATCTTGCTCTGGTCTCACAGAGCAAAGACTTTGAATCAGTGGAGAGCACTCTTACCAACGCTCTGGAAGATTTGTCAAGGTATTATAGCACGAACCAGCTTAAACCAAATCCTACGAAAACACAAGTATGTGCTTTTCATTTATGGAATAAAGAAGCAACTCGTAGGTTAAAGGTAACATGGTCGGGGTTCGAACTAGAACACTGTGACACTCCAAAATATCTAGGAGTGACCCTTGACAGATCACTTACATTCAGGAAACATTGCATGAACTCCAAGCTGAAAGTTTCCAGTAGGAACAATCTCGTAAGAAAACTGGCTATCGCAGTGGGGCAGCCAACCTGAAACAATTCGAACTTATGCCTTAGCACTATATTATTCGGCTGCAGAGTATGCCTGTCCTGTATGGCACAGTTCAACCCATGCCAAACAAGTAGACATTGCACTTAATGACACGTGCAGAATCATAACAGGCTGCTTAAAATCAACTCCAGTCGAATGGCTCCACCGTCTCGCAGTAATAGCACCACCTTCTGTTCGAACTGAAATAGCAGTGAACAAGGAAAGGAGGAAAGTGAACCATGAAAAATCTCATTGACTATATGGAAATATCCCTCACAGGCAAAGACTGAAGTCCAGGAAAAGTTTCCTAAGCATATCTCAGGAAATTACAACGACAACTGAAGAAGCCAGGTTACGACTATGGGAAGCTAAGGCTCACCTTCCGCATGGCTGGGGAAGAGTGTCTGAATCTTTGCCACTTGGTTATGACAAGGGATGGTTGACGTGGAAGTCTTTTAGTAGGCTGAGATCAGGAGTGGGCAGATGCAAAGTGAACTTAGCAAGATGGGGCTATGCTGAGATCAATGATCAAGTGGGACTGCGGGGAAGACCAGACTGTCCAGCACATGATCCAGTGTCGACTGTGTCCAAGCATCCTGCTCGGCAGCTAATCTGTATGAGGCTTCAGAAAATGCACTAGAAGTGGCCAAGTTCTGGTCTAGTATAATTTGATGCTTGTGATTGTGTAACTGTATGTATCTGATACGAAATAATAATAATAATAATAATTGCCATGAATGCATAATTTTACAGCGTGATTCAGGCCTCATTTACATATAAACGCTAACTCGCTTTCTTTTGGTACTAATCTAAAATACATATGCGCCATAGATATGGATGTATAATTTTACAGCTTGGCCCAGGAAGTATTTTCACGTGAACACCTAATGTAGTTGGTGAATAGAAACATGGCATCGTAACCAGGGGCGGATCCAGGGGGGAGGTCTAAGTGGCTCCCTCCTCCCCCCCAAATGTATCTAAGTACTTCTCCGACATTGTAATTTTGGAGACTTTTTTTTTTTAGCTCTACGGATTTGAGGCCAGATGAGACTATAAATACTACCTTTTGCCCGACTCAAGCCCCCCCAAACCCAAAATCCACTAATACCAAGCCCCCTCCCCCCAAACCAAGGTCCACTCAAGCCCCTCCCAAACCAAAATCCTGGATCCGCCCCTGCTCGTAACAATCAAGTTCGCCATCTTATATATATAAAAATCTGGTGTCACGATGTTTGTCCGGGATGAACTCCGAAACTACTTAACCGATTTTGATGAAATTTGGCTTAATGTGTGTAATTTGGTCCAACTTAAATATAGGATAGTTTTTTTTCTCGATTATTGACCTCAATATTTATTATTGCGAATTAAACGTTTGTCATAGGACAATTTAAATTCCATTAGATTCTAACAGATGGCGGTGTGTTAATTTATCGTCACAGGTTGGGTAACCATCAAGTAGATGGCGTTGTGTTTAGATTTAGTTATGCTACAGCCTGTTCCACGCCATATATGTGTTTCTTGAATTTTGATTGTGCTGTGTATTGTGTTATAATTATACTACATTGTTGTGAATCGTTTGAGTATTATTATACATAACGACAAAGTAACTACACACATGAATATAACATTGAAGAAAATGTTACGATAAATTCGAAAACGTATCGTAAGTAATTCTTGCTTGCTTCTCAGTTTTCTTCTTTTTGTTATGGCCAGCTCTCCCGTACTCCTTCGTTATTGCACAGTGTTTTCTCTTTCTCTCCTTTCTACCTTTGAATCCTGCCATATTTGAAATCTGCTTTCGAAATATTTTTTCTTTCCATGCTGTTCGTTGATATTATTTCGTACCGGGAGAGTGTGTTCCCGGATATATCAAATAATTACTTGGATCAAAATTGGCTCAGTAATCGTGCTATTTTGGTATCAAAAAATATTGACGTCGACTAAAGTAACTGTTGTCAGGTGATGTGGAAGTTTAGAATAACATTGATCCAACGTAGGTACTATAACTACTGAGTCACGGCAACGCGTGACCGGGTCAGCTAGTATAGCATATTTCCTTCTTGGGTCCCTGGCGTTGCGTCCTTGCCTAGATCAGCAAGTTTAACTAATATCTTATATTTTAATTTGTTATTATCCAGTGATTTTCAAATGGAATTATTACATTTGAGAGGCGATTCAGAATAAGCGATAAACTTACAAAAAGAAATGAGATCCCACAAAAACAATTCTTGTAAAAATAGGACAAGTCTCGTGTTCATGTAGTGACAAAAAGTTATGAGATCTTCTGAGCCAAGTCTACACTTTACAGTGTGTATTCACTTCACTTTGTGAAACAGAATGGTTTTTCTCGGTGTCATAAATCAATTATTGAAGATAAAAAAATCTGATGACTTGGCCATTATGCAGGCCATGTTTTAGTTAACCTATATAAATACCTTAAATGAGTTGCTTTATCAAACTTATAAATACTTAAAAGCCAAGATTTCCCTCGCTCTTTTTCAATTTTGACAAGTATACATGATTCCCTCAATTTCGGTAAAAATTATGACGTGCATAATGGCTAAGTCATCAGATTTTTGTATCCTCAATAATTGATTTATGACACCGAGAGAAACCATTCTGTTTCACAAAGTGAAGTGAATACACACTGTAAAGTGTAGACTTGGCTCAGTAGAAGATCTCATAACTTTTTGTCACTACATGAACACGAGACTTGGCCTATTTTTACAAGAATTGTTTTTGTGGGATTCCTGTTTATTATTATACAGCCCTTACTGTTGAACTTTACTTGATCAACATTTCTAATTATCTGACTGACAGATAGTAGATTTGTTGACAATTCTGGCACATACAGAACATTTTGAAACAAAATTTTCTTACATTGGCCATTAGCATGACACACATTTAAACTCAGCTTACCTGTGCCTTTTACTGATAAGCATTTGTCATTTGCAACCTTAATTGAGTTGATGAATGGTACTGTTTCTTCTTGTAATATATTTCTGTGCATGGTCATGTGCATAGAAGCACCGGAGTCTATATACCAGGAATCACTGTTACTCCCTGAAGCTATGAATGCAGCGGCATAGCTTGAGAATTCCTGATTTTCAACTTTGTGTTTCTTCTTTGGTTTAGACTTGCAGTGTGCACTCAAGTGGCCATGCTTATTACAAGTGTAGCAACGAGGTCCTTTTTGAAATTGTTTCTTGAAGCCTTTGTTGTTCTTATAATTTACGGCAAAAGCTGATGTTTCACCATCATTTATTTTTACATCTTGTAAAATTTTAGCCTTTACGGAGTCAGCACTTATTTTCATACAGGAACTTTCGATGGCAATTATCATCGGTTTGTATGAATCTGGTAGACCGGAGAGAAGCAGAGTTTCAAGCCACTCGTCGTCTACTTTAAATCCAATATTTCTCAACTTTTGTGCTGTGGTCATGATTTTGCTAACATACTCTTCTACATTTCGACATCCGACTAGCGTTGTTGTGCACAGATCACGAAGTAAGCCCACTCGTCGCGTTAATCCAGAATCATCAAAAGCGTTTGCTAAGTTGTTCCAAACTTCTTTCGCTGTCTTTGCTTCCTGAATGTGGACGTAGTTGATTGAATCCACTAGCAGAATAATTTTTGACTTGGCTTACAAATCGCGTTTTGGAATCAACGTGAACATCACTCGTATTTTCAATGCAATTCCACAGTCCTTCGTGTTCCAGATAGGTTTTGACGGCAAATCTCCATGTCGAGTAGTTTTCCCGACCAGTGAGTTTTTCTATCAAAGATAATTGATTGCTTGAACTCATATTTTCACACTTTTAAATGCCGCGTGTTGCCTAGGTTGTAACTTTTACTTTCGTCAGATATTTATCACCTTTACATATACCTGACTACTGGGCCCATAACCTGTTAAGATTTTTAAATATGATGCAAGCAATTATTGAACACGATACGTATTTGTTATGTATTAGGAATACATATAACCGCACAACAGAAATATAGCCGAGATCAGCTTAGCACGGAATAACTGAACAGTTTATACATTGGTCAGAGTATAAACTAAGCTAGAGAAATAACAGAGATATTATTGAAGTATAGAAGGCATGGAGGAAGGAAATATATGGAGACGACGCAAGAGACCTTCACCACGCATTGAAGTGAAGCAGGGTGAGGAGGAGTGGGGGGGGGGGCATGGCCGGAGTGGAGGGGGCATGGCCGCTTCCATACAGACACGGGGATTATGTACAAAAACCTCAAGGGGACTCTAGGTTAAAGGTGACGCCACAATCTGGTGATGGATTATTATGTAACTCGATATGACAAATAAAAAATGAAGAATAAAATTTTTTGATATCCTGCTTAGTTTTCGAGATATTCCGTCCCAAATGTGAAATGGTTTTGGTTGAAATTCAGAAGAAAACATTGATCAAAGTCAAATTTGATGATGGATTCTTATTTAAAAAGACGAGGCAAATGAAAAATAAATAATAAAAATTTTCGATATCTCACCTAGTTCTAGAGATATGCTGTATCAAAAGTGAGGTTGAAATGGAGAAGAAACATTTCGCAAAAGTCAAATTTAATGATCGATTCTTATGTAACACAACGAGACAAATCGAAAATAAAGAATAAATTTTTTCGATATCTTGCTTAGTTTTCGGGATATACTGGGAACATCGCAATTGTGTGGAAGCGCAATATCGCCGCTGCCGCCACTGCGCATGCGCGAGCTTGCTTCACCAATTTAACGTCACTTCTCCTTCATATATTTCCTTCCTCCATGATAGAAGGCAGTAATTCAGATTAAATAAGTATAAACAAACGATACTCTAACAAAAATAAATTCGCGAACGTGCGTGTGTGTGAAATCGGATCGGAGGCAACTATCTGACGTGTATTCCCAGCATTGAGATACTCTGTGGTCTTTGGTGAAACAAAAGAATCGCATGAAGTAGAGATTAATCTTCGAAGTCATAAATGGAATATTTCGAAATGGAATGTAGCGATTCTGCCAGATACTGTATGGTATTTTTATATTTAAAAGTATAAACTTTGGTTAAGGGTCTTTTGATCTTCGAATTTCAGTAATTTCATTACGGATTTTTTTTATTTTCAGATATTTGCACCTACTTTCATTATGCCTCGGTATAGAACACTGACAGGTAGGAGAGACAAAAAAAGAAGGAATACCTATTTGCGTGAAATTCAAAATGATAATAGACCAAATTTAAATAGTGAACACACAAAACGGTGAAATTATTTCGATGGATACATTTAAATGTGCACTAAATGTTATCCAAAGAAATTTTGATAGTTTCGAATTTACAATGCAGGTTTCGCAACGCAAAACATTTCAAATCAGAAGTCACTTCATGTGAAAGGACTGCATTTACTTCATGTTGTCATAAGGTAACAGCAATTTTACCGGCCATAAGTCAAAATGAATATTTTAAATCATAAATTCAAATGAACTATCGATAAATAGAAAGTCAAAAATTATTTGGAAAACGTCCATAAATACATTTCATCATTTGCTATGGTTAGCTCATAAGTTAAAATTTGGGATACAGTCACGTGTGGAGTGTATCATTTTAATTTTATAGCTATTACAGGGAATTAAGGCAAACAACACAAGCTTATAACGTATTGGTACACGCTCGCAGCCAACGACGGCAATGTGTACAGTATATAATATCGCAGCAAACGCAATAGAACAAATTCAAATAATGATTATTACTCTTCCACTTAATGAATTACGGTCGCATTTCGACCCTTGGGCGATCACTAGTTCAAATAAATAGTTACCCTACAATGCTCAACAATATCCTCAACGGAGTTACAGTAGTCCAAGAAACTGAATAAGTGGATTCGAAAGACACTTTGGACTAGTGTCATGCAAATTGCCGTCTACTCACGCCCGAACTTGCTCAGTTATTTCTGCGACCGCGCCTCTCTACCCGGGCGAGCTGTGCCCGCTGTAACTTCCCCAGTCTCGGACAAATGAAAGCTCGGCGGACATACGAAGGCTAACCAGTGCAAGAACAGCGCATAGTGTTTTCCTCGCCCGAACCGTGTACCTGGTAGCAAGGATGGTACATGATAGAAAAGGACAAGATTTTACAGCAGGGGCATTCTCGAATCTACAATATATCATTGACTACTACCAACATTTTGTGTAAGTTCCATCAATTGAATCGTCGTAGACATTAATTGTAACATGTATCTGTTTGATGAACTTATGTAACGGAAGCATTTTTTTATTTTTATATCCTGATACATAATAGCCCAGCACCTAGTATCTAGTCTGTGCCCATATTTTCAATATGTTACAAGAAGTACATATAAATTTCTAGTTTGACAATAAGAGCTGAATATTGTCCAGGATGTAAGGCTAATTTATGACACATAAACTTATCAAGTTTCACGAAAGTTACTTAATTAAATTAACAGTGTGAAAGAATGTATTTGATGGGTGTTTATTTTTATATATAAATTAGTAATTAGAATAAAACACACACACACACAGAGAGAGAGAGAGAGAGAGAGAGATACTGCTACATTGAGCGGTCTGGCGGCATCAGTGGTTAAGGCGTCTGACTGGAGATCGAAATGTCCCCGTATCGAATCCCTGTCTTGGCGGGGATTTTCAATGGCGCTTAACCCGACCTTCACCTCTGGCACAGCCTGCTGTGTAGAGTGAAGTACGCTAGGACGCTTCCGTGGTTCAGATTCCACGTTAAACTGTAGGACCCCTGTAACCGGCAGGATTGTCAGCTTAGACTAAGACGGCTACGATAGGGGCGCAATACGCAGCAAATAAAAACCCTGCCTCCAGGTCATTACGACCCTACGGAATTATTATTACTGCTACATTATTAAATACAGATACATTCACAAATCACTTACTGCACAGTTGTCTCATTGTTTCTCACTTTACACATTTACGACACTTCTACACACTAAGGATTGCAATCCCGCTGTGTTTTCAATCCCGCGGGATCCGTGCAGGATTTGCGCCAATCCCGCGGGATTGGCTGCAAACAGTTTTTTAACACATATTGTTGCGTCCTGGTTGGCTTTTACTTCCGCGAGCGGTTCGGAAGATAGGAGCTCAGGTGAGACTGTCTAAGGTTACCTATTAGAAGTCTCAGAAATAAGTGGATTTTGGTTTTCAAACAAGGGAACTCGGTGTGGAAGGGTACTGATAGAAATAAAAACACATACAAGCTGAAATTACAAAGACCAAGCTTGCAGCTCACGAAGCCCGACCTACTTCCTCAGAAATTACGGGAGGTACCTATTCC
This sequence comes from Vandiemenella viatica, assembly GCA_031002005.1. Lineage (NCBI taxonomy): Eukaryota > Metazoa > Arthropoda > Insecta > Orthoptera > Morabidae > Vandiemenella > Vandiemenella viatica. The sequence goes on along the minus strand of CM061920.1, from coordinate 249,271,773 downwards.
TCGTCAGAATCATCAGAATCTGGAAACATCATACCTGCCGGTCCCTCTGGGAACTCCCCGGTTGCCAGACTATGCTGGTAACACCAGTTTAGCAGTATGAGAAACCCGAAGGAAAGATACCACCCCTCGGGAGTAACTAGCTTGGGTCCTTCTATCTGCTGGTCCGTCATTTACTAAGACCCTTATACTTGAAGACCCTAACAGCTAACAACGGCGACTACTGTGCCCTGCACTAGTCTGTCTCTCCGTCCTCCTATAACGGATCTGCTCTGTCTCTGCTCCGCCCTACTCTGCCTCTCGGTGGTCCGGCCACCTTCTTTTATACTTCTTAATGACGACATTATTTGTGTCCTCTTAACCTTCTAGAACATTCTGTGGCGTTGGTCGCTTTGTTTACGTTCTTGCATCAGTCCTATCTGCCCTTCCGTATTTCCCGTCACGTAGGCTTCCGGGTCGGGTCGTGTTAATGGAATCCTCTGCTCCTGTCAACACTCAGCCGTATCACCCTCGCTCCGACCTTCTGCTTTCCCCACTTTTAATGTTATCGCGTTGCCTCTTGTTGACTGCATATTGCTCTCCTAAAAGCATCCCGTGTTTCTCTGGATTCGTATCGCTACGGCGTTTTCCTACGCCTACACTCTTACGTTGACTTGCTGTTTCTTGCGCCACTTAACATAACTAAGTGTTCCCGCGATTATTTCGCGACACCTCCCCCCCTTGGGGAAAATTTTGCAATCTCCCTTGAGAGTGCAAAATTTTCTAGTCGGCTGTGTGAGCTGCTTATTTTTATTTACAATTAATATTCTTTATGCATGTTACAATGATTAACATTCATGTTACAATGTTTTACATATTTCAATTTCTTCGTTATCTTGTCCTTACAATAGTGACAATTCTAATATTACAATGTTTTACTTATATCATACATGTATTAATATTTTCAAAATCAAAATTCTTACAAGGTACCACTTCATATTTTCCTTCTGGACAGTTTCCTATTCTTTTCATAAAACATTTTTTTTTTTTTTTTTTTTACCTTTTACCACAAAATATATATATTCATTATACCTTCTAACGTTTGTCAGTTTTAGACAAAAACATTAATGGTCTCTTTTGTTCATACTCTAAGTATCTGTCTGGGTGACGCACACGTTCACTTATCACTGCACTACCAGTTTCGGTTACATACCGACTTCTCACGGGACCAAAAGTAATTTGTTCACTTTCGTCACTGTTCATTCCAGCCGCATGATACCTAACTATTCCACTGTCAGGGTATTGATTCACAATCTTATTCTTTACACAAATCTTAGTGCAACAGTCATCACCTATGGCTTTACAGAAAAACCTAAAACAGTCTCGGCAACATTTACAATATCTACATACACAGAATATTATTATCAGCACTACTATCCCCGTCCCAGCATACCCCCATATTGGTATACTGTCTAATGAAAATGCATGAAATAATGTTCTTTGTTGGTATGTGATTTCCTCTTCTAATTTATGCCCTGCTGCCGTTAGATCATCTAACTGACGAACCACTGGTTCGATTGGTAAATATAGAGGTATTTCCGAAATGTTCCTCTTTTTCTTATTCACCATGCAACAATCTATATCCATATTTAGATTTGGAACTATATCATTGATCGGTACCTTTGACCTAATGGTATGTTCTGATTGAATTAATATTTGTGCACCATATCCCTTGCATTTACTTAGAAATTTGAGTTTTCCCGTTCCTCTAATAATCACATCTGTGGGCTTATTACTGTTACACAATACTGTGAGACCTTCATCCTTTGGTGCTACAAAAAGCCACTCATTACCTCTGATTTGTGTCCATACACTTCCATTTAAAACAATATACTTCTGAATACAATCACTTGGGATTTTTTACTATAGGTTGAAGCATCCGAGCTTTACATACCTCATGATCGTAAGTTGAAAGCAATACAAAGGTCTGTTTACAGACGCTGTGAGTGGGCTCTAACTTTTTACATATTAACTGATCGTTATCTAACTTGACATATTGCCGTTTTGCATCGTCAATTAACAAAAATTCTTTTTCAGGCGCTATATACGTAAATAATCTTTTACTGTGATTCACTTCGACTGGCAGGGGCCATAGCCTATAGATATTAAATATTTCAGTATCTACTAGCGGAATGTTTAGTACATAACTTAGTATACTTCCCGAATAAAGACATCTAAGTCAATTACTCTCATCAGTTGGTACCCCTTGGCTTCAGACAATTCTATCGGAAATTGTTTATCTTTTATTTTCATCTTTAATTAATTGTAAGTATTTAACTACTTGTACTGGGTTGATTAAATGTGGCTCTAGAATACCTTTTTGTGCATTTACGATGGCCGTTATGATCAAATCGTATTCTTTTTCCAGTTCCTCAAATATTGACGTCAGCTGTATTATTTGCTCATTTATTGTTACCAATATACCAAGTTGGTTTATTCTTTTATCTGTGCTAGCTTCATATTTATATATGTGCTCATTAAGTTTTAATATTCCCGCGGTGATCATTCTTTCATTACGTTCTATTGAGTTAACTGTATTGTTAAAGCTAGCCAATGTCGTTCTTACTATTGTAACTTGTTCTTTAGAGAGTTTCAATAGCTGTTTTTGCTCTTGCTCCAATAATTTGATCTTTGACTTAAAATAGGAAAGCATCATCTTCGTCTAGGGTTCCGAATAGGACCTTACTAATTTCTCCCACAAAATTAAGTATCCCTCGTTTTCTTCTGTTTTGTTCATGTCTGGCTAGTTGCCCAATTAGGCTTTGGGATGTTTCTATTTTACTTTCGTGGTATTCTACCACCTGCTTTATACTAGTACACCCCTCTACACTTGTGTTTACCTGTTTGAGTCTCTGCTGACAATAATCCACGGCCTTTAATGCTGCATCCTGAGTTGCATCAAATTTCTGCCTTAAATCTCCTAAGTTAAAATAACTCACGATCCTCCAAGTAGTAGTGTACAAACTTACTGTCCCTCTGTTGTCGTAGTACAATCCCGGCGATGACTGAAATTTAGCTAGCTGCAGATCTTGTTGCTGAATTGTTGCCGTAATACTTGCTATCATTGAGCGTCACTACTATCACTCGGGTTGCTGTCATTGTCCCTGCAATTTAAAAAATTCTTTTAGCCGGTTTGCATGCACTTCGTAAATTTATTTTTCTATAATTGTATAACGACATTCGGTCCTTTTGTTTCAACCAACCATATATGGACCTCTCCATTGACTGTCCAATTTTTTTGAACGTCCCCGTCTTACACTCTCAATCGAATAGCAAAACTTTATCACCTGGGACGGAATGCTACCGGATTTTGCGTCTTGTCATAATTTTCTTTGCTTTTTATTTTCGCCTGTGCTGTCGCCTCTCGCGCTTCTTGGTGCATTGCCCTTAACCGTTCTTTCAATTCGATTACATAATTGTCGTAGTTGTATATTACTTCTGCCGGTTTCTTCTGCAATATTCCCGTATATTACATATTCTTCCGAAGAATAATTCGTGAGGAGTATATCCTGTGGTACTGTGTGTGGTTGTATTAAAAACAAACACTGCATATGGGATCCAGGTATCCCAATCTGTTTGACCTCTATTTATGTAATGCCGTAGCATTTCTGTCAGTGTACGATGCGTTCTCTCTAACGCTCCATTCGCTTGTGGGTGATAACTTGTAGTGTGTATCTTCTCGATACGTAACAACCTACATATTCTTCTCATTAGGTCACCCATAAAATTGCTTCCCATGTCACTTAATAAAATAGACGGTATTCCAAACCTTAGAATTATCCGTTCTACTAGCACTCTTGCTACCGTGTCAGCATCTTGCTGCTCTATGGGCTCGGCTACTAAAAACTTTGTCAAAGCATCCTGAAATGTCAGTATATACTTATTTCCTTTTCTGATTGTTGTAGTGGACCTACGATGTCTATGTCGCATCTTTCAAATACATGCTCTGGAGTTCTTGTTATCTCCATTGGCATCTTTGTCTTACTCTGGGTAATCTTATTCTTTTGGCAGCTTTCGCACTGGCGAATGTACTGCTCAATGTCGGCTTTCATGCCTTCCCAGCTACAATATTTCCTAATTCTCTCATAGGTCCTACCTATTCCCTGATGTCCACCAATTGGCGATTCATGATACTGCTTTAGTATCTTCGTCTTCTCTTCCTGAGTAAGTTCTTCCCTATTATTTGCCTCGGTGATAATGTTCCCTTCTCATTATCAGCAGTTGAGGTACCACTTTCTGCCACTATTTCTTTACTTTCAGTTTCTCTTCATCATTATCACTTATTTCGTCATCGGTCTCTCTAATGTTTCGGATTCGCGAAAGAGCGTCTGCAACCTGATTTCTTTTGCCGCTCTTATACACGATCTCATAATCATACTCCTCGAGTTTCAACCGAAACTTCATTAATCTGGATGACGGGTCTGATACACTATTAATCCACGTCAACGGTTTATGGTCTGTGCAAATGGTAAATTTCCTCCCAAACAAATATGGTCTGAACTGCTTCACAGCCCAACAGATAGCTAACATTTCCCTTTCAATAGTGCTGTAGTTTCTTTCCGCCTTGTTTAAGGTCCTCGATACATATGCTACAGGTAAGTCCTTACCAATTGTACCTTGACTTAATACGGCTCCTATGCGTCTTGACTTGCGTCTGTGGTTACTACGAAACTTTTTGTGAAATCGGGATACTGTAAAATGGGAGGATTCAACAATTTTTCCTTCAATTGTTGAAAAGCCTCTTCCTGTTTCGTTCCCCATATATATGTAACTCCTTTCTTTAGCAACTCATACAACGGCTTAGCAATTTTACTATAATTACTAATAAACCGTCGATAGTATCCACTCAAACCCAAGAATGCCTTTAACTGACTGGTATTACTCGGTTGTGGGTATTGTTTCACGGCTTCTACCTTTTTTGGATCAGGTTTCAATCCCTCCTCGGTGAGCACGTGTCCCAAAAATGTAACCTCTTTCCGTAGAAATTCACATTTGTCTACTTGTAACTTGAGGTTGTACTTTCTCAGTCTTTCGAAAACATCTTCTAACCTGCATTATGTTCTTCTAATGACGATCCAAAAATAATGACATCATCCAAATAAATGAACACTTTCTCACCTGCAGTCCTGTTAACACAGAGTTCATCAATTTTTGGAAGGTATTTGGTGCCGTCTTTAATCCCATAGGCATCCTTTTGAATTCATAATGTCCATAAGAAGTGCTAAACGCTGTCTTTTCCCGATCTTTTTCGTCCAATAAGACCTGATAATATCCTTTCGCTAAGTCCAGTCGAGAAATATTTTGCCTTTCCTAGCCCATCTAATATCTCATCAATTCGCGGCAATGGGAACACATTATTTACTGTCAGATCATTAAGCTTTCTGTAGTCTATTACACACGCCATTTCTGTTTACCGCTTGCATCCATTTTCTTCGGAATTATCAGTACCGGCGAATTCCAAGCACTCTCACTAGGTACTACTATGTCATCCTGTAGTAGTTTATCTATTTCGCTTGCAAAATTTCTTTTTGCGCCTCCGGTATTCGGTATGGCCTCAACCGAACTATCTTTCCTTCTGCCTCCGGAAGGAGTTTAATTTCATGCTTGACGGCCTCTGTATAACCTAATCTATCCCCCGGCAAATGGAATATCATTATACGCCGCACAAATCTCCAATAGGGCTTCCTGCTCTTCTTTGTTCAAATGATCGACCCGGAGATTTTCCTTTAGCTTGCTTAACCGCGATCTGCCCTCCGGTCGCTCTACTCTAACTTGCCTTACGTGGGTTTCTTTTACTTCTGGCACTTTCTCAGCTTCTACTATGGGATTTTCTAGTTTAACTTCCTCTTCCGTAGTGTTTAACAAACTTGTGATGCACACTCCGTTTCTCACGGATACCAGTGCCTCTGGCACAAATAGACCTGGTTTTACTTCTTGCTTCGGGATTATCGCCTCCGATACATCCTTCAGCGTAACTCTTACTCTCACTATTTTTTCCTCGCGCGGGCCTATTCTTATTTCTGAGTTTCGAGCCTTCCCGGCTTCACTCTCGGTTGAGTACTACACTTACTCCCGTTTTTCGCGATTGGAATCGCCTTTGACTTCGTGGTCTTAGCCACCTCCGCATAGGTGCGTTCCATCGCATCCTTATGCCACGCAGATCTTACTGCTAACGAGTCGGACTTTTCCGCATTCGTTAAACTACTACGCCCTTTCACGGGGCTTACTGTCTTCGATGCAGTACCTACTGCCCTCGAAAACCTTCCGTCACGTCGCACAATTCCGTTAGTCGACGGACAATCTCGCCTTTTCACGGGGCCTACCGTCTTCGAGTCAGCACCCAGTGCCCTCGGAATCCTTCTGTCACGCCTCACAGTTCCTTTAGTGAGCGGACACATTTCACCTGATGTCGCAATCCTCACGACATCTTCCCTGTCGCGTCGCACAGATCCGTTAGTGGACGGACAGACACCATTTCGCGTCGTAATCCCTACGACACTTCTCCCGTCCCGTCGCACAGTTCCGTTAGTGCACGGACGAGCATGATTTGGTGACGTAACCCTTACGACACCCACAACATTCTTGTAGCCGTCGGTTTGCCTTACCGATCTACAAGAACCACCACAACGCATCTCACGTTGTTTCTGAAATGGCCCTTCTTGCGCGGTTTCCAAGCTAATTCGCTTCCCGCGAATCTCAATGGTCCTCCCACCATAATCTATTATGGCCCTATTTTGTGCCAGGAAATCCCTTCCTAACAAGCCTTCAAATGGCAAATCTATGTCCGATCCTATCACATAGAACTTTTGCCTTAGTACCAAACCCTTTTCGGCTTGGAACTCAATTATTACGGAAGCTTCTGTATTCACTATATTGTTACTAATCCCTTTGATTCTAATTTTTTCACTAGTATCCCTTTTTGCTCCCTTAGGTATACTATCCTTTTTTATTAAGCTGATCTGTGCCCCACTATCTACCAGGAATTTCATCCGATTATCTTTGCTCCATCACATTGCATACTACAAATTCATTCTTTTGTGCAGTCTACTTTATATACTTTTGGGGGCCTGGCGCAATGTGACTGCCTCATTACGCCACTTAACAGTTTACCTGTCTATTATCCCTTTTTCTCACTACCCCGCTATTTTCACGGCACTCCCGAGCATAGTGCCCTTTTTTATTACATTTATAACATGTAATTTCATTTGTGTACGGTGACTTTTTCTTAAAGGGTGCTGTTTGGGCCACTTGCCTAGCGCTACTTCTCGTCTCTCGCCGTGTTTCCATCGTTCTGACGGCGTTTTCTTTCTCTAATTTGTTTATCTGGGCTAGCAAGGTATTTATCGCTTTCTTATCCAGTTCGTCCTCTTTGTCGACCATTCTTACACGCCTTTGCGCCCGACAATCCTTGGCTGTATGCCCGGATTTTCCGCAACTGAAACAGGATGGAACAGTTTTTCTCTCTACCTTTGGAGCCTGAAGGAATATCGCGACACCGGTTTTTCTTTTGCTGAAGCTATCGCACTTTCTTCAGTCGCTGCAATTTCTACTGCTTCAGATAGGGTTATGGTCTCTCCCCTAGCCCGTACAATTGTTTTCACACGGTCATCATACAACCCCTGAATGAAGACTGCTCTTCCTAATTTTAATACAAGAGCTATGCTGCCTGCCAATTCCGTTTCTGCCATAACGCCCCTTATGGCTTCCCTAAACTGATGCTGGAGTGCATCTATGCGCGAACCCCATTGCGCAATACTTCCCATGATTCTTGCTACTAGCAAACATTTTACATGCATAGTAGTCTAACGTTCTTTTGCAGCCATAGTTTTCAACCAATATCCCACGAACTGCCGGCCAAGTTGTAGTCAAATCTCTGACGAGCAATTTTCCTCTAGCTGTCCCTACTATTCTGGCTTTAACAAATTTTAACAAGATCTCATGCTGTTCTGGCGCCACCAGTTCAAAAGCACTATCACAGTTGTCCAGAAATTCATTTAACTGAGCCTTATCGCCATCAAAAGAATGAGGAATTAATTTAATGACTTCATTTAAACTAATATACTGCCTCTGAGATGATGACTGCGCACTCTGACTACCCGACACTGCTTCGTTAGGCATGCTGCTGCTTTTTCTTTCTCACCTGATGGTGTTGACTCCTGTGTGATGCTGTGTACGTCGCCCGTCCGGCTGCTGGCTGCGGGACTGCGTTGTGCGTCGCTCGCTTGGCTGCTGGCTGCGGGGCTGCGTCGTGCTGCTAGCGGCGGCTGCCTGTTGATCCCTTGGCTCGCCCTGTTGGCTTCGGCTGCGTCGCGGCTGCTGTTGTCAACCCTCGTTGACCTTGACTGCGTTGCGGCTGCTACCCGTCTCGTTGTCTTATGGATGCTGCTGGCAGGTTTCTTTCCGCTTGTCGAGTGGCCCCTCTTGCCCCTCTTGACCAATGGATCCTCTTCTTTCTTCTTTTCGCCTCCCTACTGCGCCACCTCCCCTGGTCGGCTTCGCTTTTCAAGCCGTCAGTCTGGCTATGACTTCGGGCTGATCTTTCTTAGAAAGTTTTCAAACACCTATTCCTCAAGTCTGTGGCCTTATATCGCCGATATGCTGACCTTTGGCCAACCCTGGCTAACTTTTGGTCAAGCAGTATCTAACAGTGGCTATCCTGGCCAAAACCCCACACTATTGACACCAAAATTTTATAGGCTATGTTGCGTCCTGGTTGGCTTTTACTTCCGCGAGCGGTTCGGAAGATAGGAGCTCAGGTGAGACTGTCTAAGGTTACCATTAGAAGTCTCAGAAATAAGTGGATTTTGGTTTTCAGACAAGGGAACTCGGTGTGGAAGGGTACTGATAGAAATAAAAACACATACAAGCTGAAATTACAAAGACCAAGCTTGCAGCTCACGAAGCCCGACCTACTTCCTCAGAAATTACGGGAGGTACCTATTCCTCGTCAGAATCATCAGAATCTGGAAATATCATACCTGCCGGTCCCTCTGGGAACTCCCCGGTTGCCAGACTATGCTGGTAACACCAGTTTAGCAGTATGAGAAACCCGAAGGAAAGATACCACCCCTCGGGAGTAACTATAGCTGTGGACAGATTAATTGGCGGGTCAGTGTGAACGCGCTGTTGCCGTACTTGGGGACAAACTCGCGATGCGCTCTCTTTCTATCACCTGAAATTGCAACGCTGTGCGGCCTGTGTTGCCTAGTCCAAGCGTCAACAGCTCTCTAACCACCCCCAAACCTTCCACCTCCCTTTCACTAAAAATGTGTGAACCTGAGAATCGGAATTAGAAAGTGTCAGTGTGAGTGTGAACTTGCTCGAGAGAGGATATTTTGATTTTTAGCGATTTACGATTTTTACGTGCGATTTAAATAATTCCTTTTGGTTATTTATTAATTGTAGTAATTTAGTGTAATAATTTTACCGAACAAAAAGTGCAGTAACTTATAATTAGGGAAATTTAGCAAGAGAATCTTGCTACTAAAAATGGATACTTAGGAAGAGACTTATTCTCCTATTCCAGGTGTTTCCGAACTAACGACTCCCAACAAGACGCAAGTCATCGACAGCAGAACCACCGCTGCTGAAGCAGACAACACAGTAAATCTATCATTCACAATGTTTATAAATATTTCAAATTTCTTGTGGACAATGATCGAGAAATTTTGTCTTCTACATGTACGCTAGTAGGAAAAGACTTGAAGGATATGGACGTACTTGATATTGACGAAATAAAAAACTGCAGTGATTTGTTACCGCAAAAAACAACCATATTGCGAAAAAAATTAGGGAATGGACAGGCTATTTGCGCTGCAGCTTGTGGTTGTCGGTTTGAGAACTGTCCAGCGCGTGTGTCGTGAGGGAAAATAACCTACGTTTGTTTCTCGAAAGAAAAATATGAAACAATACAGCACTCTAACAAGCTTAGCGACTTTGACAGTCCTTTGTCAGGAGGACAGTACACGAATTTTACGATAGTGATGAGTGGTAATATATAAACAGATAATTTTGTCGTTAATTAAGCAAGTTTTTCAGTGCAGAGGATGACAAAATAAAATTTTGATTTTAGTTATAAATATACAAACTGAAAATAAAATGTAACACGTGGACTTTTAGCCACAAATAAAAGAAGAGTATTTCCATAAGTTTCCTTAGTCTGTCGAGAATTTTATTTTTCTGCGCAGATAATAGAATAATAAATAACAGGTCTTTGAAACCTCCAATTATATTAAACGTATCTGCAATGCATAACTTTCTTAACGAAATGACATGCATCAATATTTTATGACAGAATAGTGATCATAAATTACTTAAAACACGTTACAAACCATTACTACAAGTAAAGAGGTGAATACAACTGTTACGCGCACGGCTTGGCAACGGCGCATTTGACGCCACCCGCCAATTAATCTGGCCAGAGCTATAGCTTGGGTCCTTCTATCTGCTGGTCCGTCATTTACTAAGACCCTTATACTTGAAGACCCTAACAGCTAACAACGGCGACTACTGTGCCCTGCACTAGTCTGTCTCTCCGTCCTCCTATAACGGATCTGCTCTGTCTCTGCTCCGCCCTACTCTGCCTCTCGGTGGTCCGGCCACCTTCTTTTATACTTCTTAATGACGACATTATTTGTGTCCTCTTAACCTTCTAGAACATTCTGTGGCGTGGTCGCTTGTTTACGTTCTTGCATCAGTCTATCTGCCCTTCCGTATTTCCCGTCACGTAGGCTTCCGGGTCGGGTCGTGTTAATGGAATCCTCTGCTCCTGTCAACACTCAGCCGTATCACCCTCGCTCCGACCTTCTGCTTTCCCCACTTTTAATGTTATCGCGTTGCCTCTTGTTGACTGCATATTGCTCTCCTAAAAAGCATCCCATTTTTCTCTGGATTCGTATCGCTACGGCGTTTTCCTACGCCTACACTCTTACGTTGACTTGCTGTTTCTTGCGCCACTTAACATAACTAAGTGTTCCCGCGATTATTTCGCGACAATATATTTTAAAAAATTGTTACTTAAAACGTTAATAAATTAAATAATAATTAAATTAATAAATAAATTCTAATGTTAAGTGATAAAAATTAACAGTTAACAATATTTTAATTGGCAAAATGATATTAAAACTTTTTAGCATGTCTTATGTAGGCCTACATTTCGAGGTTTTACATTTTTGTTTTTAATCTAAACCAATTTTTAAATAAATAATAAAAATGGAAAATATTCAATGTTAGGTCATATTATGTGCCTTACAATACATCACATAAATTTAGAAACATGATTTGCTTAGTGGCCAAGTTACCAGAGTTTTTTTTTAAATTCTAAATAAACATTCCATAACACCGAGAGAAAGCATTCCATTTCACAAAGCGAAGTGAATATAGTCTTTAAAGCGTAGACTTGGATCATAACCATTGGAGTGGATAAGAAAGTCATTTGCTGGGTAGAAGAATTTTTAAAAGGTAGAAAACAGAAAGTTAGGGTAGGAAATGTAGTATCAAAAGAAGTGGAAGTAAAAATGGGTGTGCCACAGGGTAGCGTATTGGGACCATTGCTATTGATTATTCTAATGAATAATTGTGTTGATTGTTTACTATCTGAAATTAGATTGTTTGCAGATGACATAATGCTGTATAAAAGAATCAAAACAATAGAGGATTGTAAACAGTTGCAGGGTGATCTGGACAGGATATCTAATTGGGTTGGTAAACATGGAATGAAGATAAATGCAAAGAAGAGTCAGCTTATTAGATACACAAATAAAAAACAAAAGGTTAATTATGAATATAAGGTGGGGAAAGAATTGCTTGCTGAAGACTTGAAATGCAAATATCTTGGAATTACTTTTGATAACAAACTTAACTGGGCAGGACACATAGGACAGGTGGTAGGAAAAGGTTTCAAAGTTCTGCACTTGTTGGAGAGAGTGATGAGGGGATGTACGAGAGAAGTCAAGGAATTGGGTTACAAAACTTTGGTAAGACCATTGCTCGAATATGGTAGTGTAGTATGGGACCCTCATTTTACGTATCAAATACAGGAGTTGGAGAGGGTGCAAAGAAGCTGCTAGATTTGTTTCTGGAAATTATCGCAGAATGCAATCAGTGACGGATATGATAAAGGAGCTGAAATGGGATTCATTGCAAGACAGGAGGAGGATGAGGAGGGTCATGGGAGTGTACAGGGCATATACTGGTGATGAGGCATGGAAAGATATTGCAATAGGTATGAAAAGTAGTGCATGGAAGGCAAAAGATGACCATGACCACAAGCTGGCACTCGATTTCAAGCACAAGGGTGTGGGAAGATTCTCTTTTTTAGGTAAGGGTGTCAGGGATTGGAATGAGTTACCAAGAGAAATGATGAATAATTTACCGAAAACTTTGAAGGAATTTAAAGATAAAATTTGTAGAGGGCAAATGTAGGTGGGTGCAGGATAGGGGGAAGATGGGTGTGTGGGGAAATTGCCACCGGAGCCTGTGCTCCATTGCAATTAAATTAAATTAAATAACAAGATTTCATAACTTTTTGCCACTGTACAAGCACGAGACTTAGCTTTTTTTTTTTTTTTTTTTTTTTTTTACAAAAATTGTTTTTGTGGGATTTATTATTATATCTCCTGATCCCTTGATTGATCTTACAGCTGATTCAATGTTATTGAAAGAAACTACTCACCAACACTTAAACTGTCAAGTATTTCAGTTTTACCTATGTGGCGTAACGACGTTTTTAAAGTGGAAATTTACTTTTTAGTAAGAAAGGAGACTTTCTCGTCGAATGATTGCAGTGAAGTTTTCATAGGTTGTATCTCCGGACTTCATTGTAAAAACACGAAATTTCACACGTGAGGGAGACGGCGGAGGCAGCCATCGAAGTATTGTGTTCCTACAACACAATTCGTCGATACACCCGTGAAAACTTCATTCTAACTTTTTTTTGCCTTTAGTCGAAATAATAACAAGGAGAAGAGGGATTAATCAACAGCCTGAGCGGCACATGTAAGCAGGCGGCTTTTGTCATAGAAACGCATTGAGGCAGCGGCCAAAACAACAATAAGTCAAAGGATATTTAATTGCTTTTTGATAGCTGCTAAATAAATAGGTATGCGTTCGTTAAAATTACGATAACATTAGTTTCGTAACAACGAATAATCAAGTTTTCAGTAGAAAATAAGGAAATTGTCACAATAACTTTATCTGCAAATACAGAAAATGGGAATAATGAAACCGTGAATAAAAAGCTGTAACAGTGTAGTTCACAGTGGCGGATCTAGGATTTTTTCGAACCGGGGCAAAAAATTCACGCGGCCCCCCCTCCCCCCCAATGAAAACACCACACTCCGTTGAGTACTATTAAACTAACGTGATAAAAAACACACAGACATTTTATTGCTTGTATTATATATAATACACATAATCATAATATGTAACGCACGAGCCAGTCCTTAGCAGGCCCTAGCAAAATTTGCACTAAATGTTCCTACAACTTCACTCGTCGAGCTTTCATTTCCGCCAAAGGGTCTATAACTTCAACATAATTCGTCTCATAAGTTGTTCTATTTTCGATTGATAATATCGTGAGGTTAGAAAGACGTTCCTGGCTCATTGTTGATCTCAGGTAGGTTTTTATGATTTTTAGTTTACTAAAACTCCGCTCGCAGCATGCGGACGTCGTTGGTAACGTGCAGTATATTCTCAGAGCTACACAAATATTAGGAAAGGCTTCCTGCAAGTCATTTTTACACATGTGTTGCAACAATTGGAATGGACTAGTTGTTTCATCGATTCCAATTAAAAATGGAGCTTGTTGTTTAAACACGGCTAGTTCTTGACAAAAACCAATTGCGTTTAAGTCCTTGGAGTATCTGCTTGCTAGAAGGGCTCCATTTTTTTTTTTTTTTTTTTTTTTTTTTGGAGGTTTTCTTTGGACATATTTACTAACGTGTGGCTACCAAGGAAGGCAAAGTTTTCATTTAGTTTTATTGTACTTTCTACCCTTAGTCCTATTTCCGTTAAAATTATGTCAAATACAACTTTTACATCTTTGGAAAACAGTTGTGTGGGGTCTAATGCTCTTGAATCGTCCTCGCAGATTTCGCCTCTTTCGTTTGGAAATTCTTTTACTTTTGAGTATCGGAACTAGGGTTACCAGATGATGATGGTCTTCAAAAAAGAGGACATTTCTAGATTAATACTAAATTCTGCAAAAGTGTTGTGGGTTTCTTAACATTTACGGATGTTGCATTAAGATAAATTATAACTACACACTTAATAAATAAAAATATTTAAGATATGCATAATTCACTACACTTTTTGCAAATGAAACGTCTACAATAGGTAGTATATTACTTCATTTTATTAAATCATGCAACGTTACAACAATTTGTGGCAATTTTTAATATAAACTACAAAAAATCATCATTAGTACATTTCTCATCTTCATCATTATTCCCTGAAGTACTCAGATATTTCTTTGATGAACCAATTTCTGAGAGTAATTTCTTATTTTCCAACAAATAATTATAAAACTGTACACAAGATAAATCCTTATAATTATATTGCACACTTATAATTCCCTTAACAGACTCAACACTGAGTCTATTTCTATCTTTGGTCCACTGACTGTTTGCTAATGAAAAAATCCTTTCTACACTAGCATTGTGGATGGGAATAGCAAAGAAAAACTCCGCAATTTTTAGTAGTTCTGAGAAACAAGCACCATTCTTTGACTCTCGGAAATATTTACACCAGATATCATTTGACAACTGATCTGTATTAACGTTAGCCTGGTTTGTCAAAAATTTCTGAAAGTTGCAAAACTGATCAAAGCACTTTACATCATCTATTTTAATATTAAGTTTTTCATTTAGGTACAGAATTGTTTGTTCCACATCTCCCCAATTTGGAGAATTCTTCAGACCCATCCATTTAAATACCAAAAACTCTTGATACTGAACCAACCATTTCTTAAGATACGTAATTGTTGCATCATAAACATGTGCTATTTCTCCTTCTAGCATATCACATTTAGAACCATAACCTTCATCCCGTTTTTTTCTCAAAATTTCTTTTAGTTTTAAAGATTTGAAATTCTGGATTTTTCTTTCCTGAAGAGCATTCAACACACCCTCAAGAATATGTATCATTTCTACCAGTGAATTTTTCTCTTTTTTCTAGGGGCCAATATATTATGTTGAAATAATGACATAAGAGAATGAACAAACCATAATCGTGCTTCACTAAGCTCATTTTGGAAAAAACATTTTAATCAGAATTGGAATTTCACCCTGAGAACTGAAATATGATTTCAGTGCTGGATACATCTCAATTAGTCTCGTAACGCAAGGAAAAAGGGACAGCCACCTACTCTTAGAATGACACAATATTTCCCTATATTGTACATCTACAAAATCACAAAAGTCCTTAAGACTTTCAGTACGTACTGTGTACACAGAAAAATAATTAAATATTTTTAATACTATGGAATCAACATCTAATGTGAGTCCTGCATCAATACCATGTTGAATGCAGTTATGTAAAACATGAGCAGGGCAGCCTAATCCTACTAATCTATCATTTAAATTGTTTTTCAGATGGGCGAAAACATTATTTCCCGACCTCTTACCAAGTACACTAATCCCACCAAAATTTGTATTTGTATTGTCCCCAGAAAAAGCAACACATTTATTATTAATACCTCTACTTCTAAGAGTATCACATATGTAAGATGCAATCGTTTCAGATTTTTCATTTGGACTACTTTTAAGTTCTATCACTTTTGTTTGAATTCCCGCAGATTTAAAGTCATAGTATTGAATTAGAATTGGAAACAGTTTCTAGGAACCATGGTTACTGCCGTCTGTTGCAACACCAAAACATAAAATACACTCCAAAGCGTCAATAGAAGCATTAACAGAATGAGGTGAGAATACAGAATTAATAATGGCTTCTGTTTTAGTGCGAGCACATGACCTTTGTTTCGCTATATTTGAGTCTGTAAATAACACTTTCTGCAGTTCTCCAGTACAGTCCATTGATTTAAAACTTTGATGATGCTTGACTGTGTGAAAAGATAGGGTGCCTTCAGCTGCATGGACCAGATCATTAATTTTGGAATCCTTTTTTGCAAAAAAATCGTCAACTTTGGATGAAGATGCTGCAGTACGTATCCGCGTTTTGTGTTTTTCAGTGTTTTTGTGAGCTTCTAGGTCTAGCCCCCCTGCAAATTAATAATTGTGCGTGTTATACGTTATTCAGTGTAAGAAAATCTGAGCTATTACACGCAAATTTCCAGTGTCATACGATATTTACGTAAAATCGGTCCCATGGTTATAAATCTTACCTTTATTAGCAACTGAAACAAATGTTCCTGATGGGCAGATAAGACATTCTGCCTCTGAGCTAATTCTTCCCGGTCTGAAGTCAGGAAATCGTTTTTGTAATTCGTCACTGAAGACACATTTGCGTTTTGGCATGATTTCACTTGAACAGTAAAACTGCTTCACTTCACAACAACCAAAACGCAACTAACAGTAAAGCAGTTGAAAACAATGATTCTAGAAGCCTAGCTGACTACCGAAGTACTTTGCATTGTTGCGTACATAATGTTCTTCACTGGCCGCCCCGCAGCTCGTATTTCACGATAATTGCCTCGCCACCTATTGCTCAGAAATCGTAACTATATCTTGACACAGTGCCGAGACAGAAAAAGGAAAAGTGTAGATAAAATATCACATTGTTGGCATAAAGGTTAAATTCTTTAGGGTTTACCATTTTGACAGATGGGAGAGTTTTATTCCCACACTTTCAAGTTCAGGCAGTAGTAAAACGGAACTAAAAACAAGAGGACATTCCTTGATTTTTCTCAAAACCCGCCCGGACCATTTTTACGGTCCAAAAAAGAGGACATGTCCGGGTAAAAGAGGACATCTGGTAACCCTAATCGGAACGGTTCCCAATTTTTGTGCAACAGGTGTAGACTCTTTGATCCAATATTCTATCGACTTTAGTCTCATTTCTTACAATATCTTAATAAGCCCTTTCATTAGTGACACATATCGCGAAAGGATTATGTCCTCCTTTTTTCCACATTTACTCTATTAATTTCTCGAAGAAGGTTAGCCCAAATTGTTAATTTGAGGATAAATTTAAAATCCAATACATCATGTAAGAGATGAGCGGATTCATACTTACATTCTGCAGCCAGAGAAGATTCTTCAATTTCCTCCACTGCTTTGACAACTTCAGGTAAATTATTCAAGAGGGCAAGGTGTTTGGTCGACCATCTTGTCTGGCTACTACCTTTTAAGTTGGTTTTTGTACATTTTTTCATTATTTCCCACTGCATAGTGGATCCAACGAAGAAGCAATAAAGTTTTTGTACAAGTCGAAGTAGAATAACCAAAAAAAAAAAATTAGATATCGTCTCGTCCACCAGAAGATTGTAAGCGAGAATAAGCGAGTAATCCAAACTTTCTAAAAACAATTAATATTTCAACAACCATAAAAAAATCTGGTATTTTCAGGATATGGCTGCTTAACAGCCTATTCCCTAAACATGTTTTCGGAGAGCGACGTTTTATGAATGCTTTATTTTAGGTTTATGTGTTGAGAAACAGCGGTATGTGCTAATAACAATTGATAGGTTTGGTTCATAATATATGCACAGAGGTAAGAAATAAGGTCCATATAAGTTAATGATCCTTTTTTTTTTTTTTTTACATTTTACTTGTCCTCGGAATGACAAAGGATGAGAAACGCTCAGATATTTGATAACGATAGATTCTTCCTTACCTGTTAATGTTTCGTTTCCAGTAATAAATATTTAAACTCGTTCAGCATAAAAGTATATATTAAAACAAAACTGGGCTAATCACTCGAACGCAGCTGCAAGAATGTGAACATTAGATGGCAAAATTTATTAATCCAAGAATATCGCGAGTTCCGGCTAACAATGACGGAATGAATTTGTTTTAAGGTCACTCTGTCACAGAACAATGAATTTTCCGTCCTTTCAAGTGGCGCCGCGGTCAGTGTACCACGGCGCTTTACCTAAAAAAAAAAGGGTTGGCAGCACATGAATATTTCGCCCTGGCGCTTATAAAAAGATGCCACCAACACCTGAATTTGGCGCCCCCCTGAAGTTGTCGTCCGGGGCAAGAGCCCCGGTTTGCCCCCCCCCCCCCCTAGATCCGGCACTGGTAGTTCAGATAACGTTTGCGACACATAAAAGATAATTATATAGTTAGAAAATCGTACTAAATACGTCACATAACTCAAACTACAGAAATGTGTACTCGAAAATGAATATGTAAAAGTGATCTATTTACTTACGAATGACGAAGGTTGAAAAAAACAAACCATTGTTCACACGCGTCAAATGCGAACTGCTCTGGTACAGGCAAACAGTGCAATACATCCGACAGAGACCGAGTGGGGCAGTGAGTCACGCAGACTGACACGCGTTTCCGCTGGATTTTGCGGATTGCGGATCCGCTTAATTTTTTACGGGATCCGCCAGACTGTCTAATGGTGCGAGATTGCGGGATCCCGCTTTGCTGGATTGCAATCCCTAGCCACTTCGGAGTAACTGACCTCCCTCAGGAGATGACTCCTGGAAGCAGAGGCGTCCTCCTTTGACCCATCGAGAATTTCTTTCTTTAGGAATGATCACTGCTCTGTCGTTGGTCGGTGTCAGTTGAGACTGTTTCTAAGTGCCTGCTTGTGAGGCCAGATTACAAGCTGCATCAAGAAAGTACCATAATTCCCGGTCACGCGGTATGTCAAAAATGCGCCTGACCCGTAATATTTGCTAGTATAGCGCTCTTTGTTCTGCTGTTGAAACACTTTCCCATACAACATGTTCCGGAGTGCCCTCGTTTCCGCAGTCACAGCTACCGCTGTCCACTATTCCCCTTCTTTGTAATGTACTGTTTTAAGGTCCGTAACCGGTTTTGTAATATACCAGCCCAGGCGATGGGAGAAGATGCGACATTTTGTGCCTTTCGCAGACACTTGGAAACATATCATAAGATCTTCTTTCAGTTGTGCTAACGTTCCACCTTTGCTGCCATTCATCCAATAACAATCTGTTTACCAGATGTTGTTGCTGGTGCCAAAGTGATTTTCTCCACCTGTTCCATATTTCCTTTCTTGAGCCATTATAATACTCCCCGCTTGCGAATTTCCAAGTCCAGTGGCCACACCTCAAATGCCACGGTAAGGGCATCAGTTGATGTTGTTTTGTAAGCACCTCTCAGCCTGAGTAGAATACTTCGTTGTATCCTCTTCAAAAGTTTGCTGGGTTTTACTTTTCTGAGATACATAGCTCAGACGCTGACTGTATGTCCTACAATTGACGTTAATATTGTATTATGGTATGTTCGAATAACAAGGGAAACGCCTTTTCTCAATGCTGATTAGTTTATTCATGACTTCCACAAGCTCCCTCCATATGCGCCATAAAATTTAGACCTTCTACTAATTTCACACCAAGGTATCGACTGAAAGCAGTTCTTCTTATTTTAATTCCGTCTATTTTAATGGTATGATTGCTCTGTAATCGGCCGTTCAGTAACATATAACAGATTTTGTGTGGTACTAATATTAGTTTTACTTGTCTGCACCATCGACCTCCAAGATGTTGATATCTGGAGTGTCAGAGATACTTTGCGCTTTTGGCCTCAATTTCGGCTCTGGTTTTAATCTCTATCATTAAGAATAGATCCATCAACAAAGGCAATAAGTCCCAGAAGTTCCGCCATTCTTTGCAGCCTTGTCATACCCGGTTCAGGCCCAATGTTCCAAAATATCGGACCACAAATGGATCAGTGTGGGCAACCCTTTATTAGATTTTTCTTAATGGACACTCCAGGATACCTAAGTTTGACATATCTGTTCTTACAGGAATCTTTAAAGATACCTTTTCTTGTATTTTGCCCAGCATGTTTAGCTATCAGATGTGTCAATAGGATTTAGGCAATTTTAAATATTTGTCATCTCCCTACTTGATGATTAATATCTCACTCTGCTTCCAGATGTTCGGTACTCTTCCCTGATGTAGGCATACATTATAGAGATTAAACAAAGTGGGGGTAACGGACACTACCAGTTTTTGTACTACTGTATACTATTTGGACCCGGAGCTTTGTTCCTGGACATGGCATTTATTGCTTGTACTACCTCCAAGATGCTGATATCTGGAGTGTCAGTGCTACTTTTTGGTCCATTTCCTGACGGAGCACTCTGTGTTCCATCTCATCTTCCACTTTATCATCTGGAAGGAGTTTTTGGAGTAATACTTCTGCAGTAGTTTTCCAACTCGTATTCATGGTTGCACCTTGTTTCTGCACAGTGGACAGTGTATTTGGAGGTTTTACCTTTCCTGTTGCAATTTTACATGGGATACCCCATAAGGTCCATGCACAAGTTTGTTTTCACAAATGTTTCCCAACTTTTTAGTATTAACAGTTCCTGGAATTCATTTTTAATTTGTCTATATCTTTCCAGGAGCTTGTTGTATTTTAAAATGTTTTTTCTTTTCCTTTTTTAATGTTCTTACTGTTATCGGAGCTGGGATACAGTAACCGTTTAAGACTTGTGAAGAAACTTTAATTTTCTAACTTATTAACTCAACTTCTCGTATTTCAATAATAATAATCTTTCTTGTGATTCATTTGACATTTATTCTCGTTTAACTTCATTCGTAAAAATCCGAAGAATACCGAGGTCCTTTGCTTTCAGTAACATTATATCACTGACTCAAAACCGCGAACTAAACTATTTCGCTCGTCCGATCTTATTGCTATCTTATTACCATCTGGTCTCCATAGCTACAAATTTTCCCCCAGAGTAATTATCATTCTTTAATCTCTTCTCTGAGTAATCTGTTATGCTACAGCCTTTCCCAAGTTTACCATATATTTGTTAAAAAATACTATTTTAAACTTTTTACTGAGGACCTTTGTATTTCTTCGCCTTGTTAATAATTACAATACATATATAATTTATCCAAATAACAACAATGATATGAAACCAAATTAACCAATAGAACATCACTTTTATGTCCTGTCACTGTCGCCATGTTGTATTTTAAAATGGTTTCCTTTTCCTTTTTTAATGTTCTTACTATTGTCGGAGCTGGGATACAGTAACCGTTTAAGACTTGTGAAGAAACTTTAATGTTCGAACTTATTAACTCAACTTCTCGTATTTCATTAATAATAATATTTCTTATGATTCATTTGACATTTATTCTCGTTTAATCCGAAGAATACCGAGGTCATTTGCTTTCAGTAACATTGTATCATCGACTCAAAACCGCGAACTAAACTATTTTTCTCGTCCGATCTAATTGTTATCTTGTTACCATCTGTCTCCATAGCTACAGTTTTCCCCCCAGAGTAATTATCATTCTTTTATCACTTCTCTGAGTAGTCTGTAATGCTGCAAGCTGTCCTCTAATATTGGCGATGAGGCAACGTTGGTAATCTTTTCTTGCTTTATGCGTCCTTTGTCGTAGTCTTTGCAGTCTATCAGTCCAAGGTCTGTCCACTGTACGTTTGGTTCTCTTTAGAGGAATGTACCTTCTCATTGATGTTTGGAGAGCCCAGGTAAAATCTCTTGCAGCTCGATCTACATCATTATCATCTAATAGGATTTCCTATTGTACAAAACTATCCCTCAACCTATTCCAGTCTGCCCGTTGGATGTTATAATGCACCTTGGAAATCTGCGCCTCCGATGTGTCAAATTCGTTCGCCTTGTGATCAAGTCAAAAGTAATAACATTATGATCACTGGTAGTTAAAAATTCTAAAATTTTCCAGTTCTTCAATAAGTTCCCACATCGCAGATTGGTCAATGTTACATCGATGTTTGACTGAGCTCCTGCTCGGTTGCTATATGTGTAGGGTTTATGCAGAAGATTTCTTACCTCTAGATTCAGTTCACTAATAGCTTCTATCTGCCACCTCGCTTTGCCAGAGTTCGGATTCAGCATTGGCGTCAGCCATTATTACTATTGATCTGTTTCCTAGGGCAGTGCACACTTCTCTTATTTTTACAATGTGTGGTTCAATGGTATCACTATATTGAAAATACATGTTGACGAGAATTACACTACCCCAGTCAGCAATGAGCTCCGCACATGTCGTATGTTCATCACAGAACTGCGCAATCTTAGCTACAGTAACTTGTCTGGATAGCACTACTGTTGCTGTCATAGGATTTCTGCCTGTTGAGATTATCTGGACGATACCGGCATGTAAGGAATCTTCCCGAAGCATGAATGTGTCTCTTGAAGGAATATGAAACCGCATTTATGTTCCTCTGAAAGCTTTCTCACTTCTTGCAAAGCCAACTTGCTTCTCCTGGCGTTTAGATGTGCAATTCGTAGCTTACGAAACATTTTTTGATTTATGGATGTCTGGTGTGGACATTGCACATGAGTTCAGAACACAGTAAAACAAAAACCATAAGATAGATAAGTTATCTCTAGTTACTGACATACATAAAGTATACCCTGAATTTACATTTAGTGCATTATGATTTTTATGGAAGCTTCAAATATATGTGTCATCTTGTAAGGGTTTGTACCTATTAATGCACGACATTGAACTCATTTTAATGACATAACTGATATCACTCTCATACGTGATTGTAAATAATGAAAAGATCATTCATATGCTCAGGACAAACATTGTTCCACTTTTATGGAATGCCGAAACATCACCACATAAAAAATTGAAATGTTGAGCTATCTGCTATCTTATTAATTAAAATAGAGTTGTGCCTGGTCTTTAAGTATCCGAATTTTCTGAAAGCAAAAGTATACAGTCTTATAGAGTGATACAATAGCACGTAGAAAATAACAAGAAGAAGACATATACTCTCTTTAATATTTCAGTTACTTCATTCGATTTAGCGATTTTAAAACTGTGCAGTTCGTGGCTGTTCCGATTTTAAGGAGCAAATACCAGCGTCGCATCGTCGCCACGCAGCACGCGAATAACGGACCGATCCTACGGTCAGGTTCGATCCTACCTCCTGGCTCGGGCCTCTGCACTCTTTCCGGCATTTGCCCAGCAGAGGTCGCGCAACGACAAACTTAGCCGTCCTAGACAGCGTTTTCACAACTCTACTTTGGACACAATGCAATTGGTGAGCGGTAACGTTCTGACCTTGTATTTGGGAGGACGCGGATTTAAATCCCTATCCCTATATCTAGATTTCGATTTACAATGGTTCCCCGAAATCACTTTAGGCGAATTCCGGGATGGTAATTTCAAAAGCCAAGACCGAATTCCATCTGAAATACTTTTTCATGGACTTCAGGAAGGTGAAAGTGTTCACAATGTATTCGTTCTGTTGGGAAGTCTGTAAATTAATATTCTTTATTGTTCCAAATTTTTACACTCAACTGACATATTCTTTCAGCATTCATCCAATATATTCACAGAATATCTCGAAGCACAATTCGTCCACTATATTGTGATCTTTTTTCCTACGGACTTTCCTTCATACGTCAGTCAAAGAAGTTCTTTTAACACACTGCTCTTTGCTCTTGCATACTCGATATTATCTTTTACAAAAGAAAATAACTTTAACAAAAAATTAATTAACCCAATGAAAATCTTAAACAATAATTTTTTTACTAACTCTATATATATACAGAAACAGTAAAACTAAAATAATACAAACAAAAATGTAAGGAACTATGTCTCCTTACAAGCCTTAAATACGACTGAATAATGACACGATTAACAGAGACACGCGCCTGAGATTTAGAGCGGCTTTGTTTATTCTTAGACAACCCCATTTCAAACAAAAGGATAGTGTGGCACATGGAGGAAGGAATAATATGGAGACGACGCAAGAGACCTTTACCACGCATGGGAGTGAAGCAGGCCGGCGGAGGAGTGGGGGGGCATGGCCGGAGTGGTGGGGGCTTGACCGCATCCCAACAAACACGGGGAATATGTACAAACACCTCAAGGGGACTCTAGGATAAACGTGACGCCGCAATCTGGTGATGGATTATTATGTAACTCGATGAGACAAATAAAAAATGAAGAATAAAATTTTTTGATATCCTGCTTAGTTTTCGAGATATTCTGTCTCAAATGTGAAATGGTTTTGGTTGAAATTCAGAAGAAAAAATTATTCAAAGTCAAATTTTATGATGAATTTTTATTTAAAAAGACGAGACAAATAAAAAGTAAAGAGTAAAATTTTTCGATATTTCACCTAGTTCTCGAGATATACTGTCTCAAAAGTGAGGTGTCTTGAGTTGAAATGCAGAAGAAAAACTTCGCAAAAGTCAAATTTAATGATGGATTCTTATGTAACACGACGAAAAAACTCGATAATAAGGAATAAATGTTTTCGATATCTTGCTTAGTTTGGGGGATATACAACATCCAAATTGAGGGGTTTAGGTTTGGATGCAGGCTGGACCAAAAATTAATTCTGTCAAAGCCACAATGATTACATGGTTGACATGCAGAATGGATATTTCAGTTTTATTACTACCACTTGTGGTTAGTCTGAAATGTGTCCTAGAGCAGAAAAAAAGTAAGAGGACCCACTCTAGGGATGAGCAACCCAGACATTTTGTAGGCTGGTACCAGAAATAAAATGTTTATTCAGTCACCTTAATGAACATTCTCTTGATCAAGATGTGTTGTCTAATTTCGCAGCCCTACTTATTAGGACAATTGTAAAAAAATTATCTCTCAGTTAGATTTAGATACGGGGGGGGGGGGGAGAATGTTGTACAAAAAAAAGAGAGCCTAAATTAGAAACACATTCCCCAAATTGATTTTGTTCAAAGGCCAATAACTTCTTTATTTATGAAGCCCATTTTTATTTCTGCATGAACCTGTTTCGACATAAATAGATGAGAAAGATTTCAAAATCGGTAAAAATAGGTATAGACGTATTTACAAACAGAAACAAGTCTTATATGAAGCTTTAAAAATAACCTAAGTCAATGGCCTGAAATAGCTATTTAAAAAATTAGTAAAACTCACAGCTTCTCACATAACAGTTAATTTCATCATCCATTGTCAGTATAATCAGCAACGTGACGAAAGAAATCGTAATAGTAAATTCACTGAATCGCGAAGTAAAACACGCCCCTTTAAATCTCATTTTAAACACTCGTTAAAAAATAATGCTAGTCTATTATGTGCAAAATAGCAAGTTTGCTGATTTTCTACACTACACCATGAAAAATTTGAGAACAAAGTCATCCCATTGAGAGCTATGACTAAATATTTATAGACGTGCTGCAAAGTTTGCGGTGTCTACCGCTCACTTCAACAACTATAATTACAATTCAACTTACTTATGAAATGATATTCCAGGTTCTTTCCTGTCTGGCCTATTTGTGCAACCGTACGCAACACAAGCTGGCATTTTTAAACACTTATACACAATACTAAATGAAATAATCACTGCATCTACCACAATGTGAACACCTTAATTGTTGGGAAGCGCCATATGGTCGCTGCCGGTGCTGCCACCATGCGGGAGAGTTTAGTGCTTGCTTCACCGATTTAACGTCACTTCTCCTCCATATAATTCCTTCCTCCATGGTGTGGCACCGCCGGAAAATAAACCACAGTAACCGGCTCGTAGTTGGTTCATTCAACACTCATCGTGACGTAGGCAATATGGAGTCGCAGCTGGCGGGAACGACGGAGCGGGTTGGTGGGCAGGGGTAGGATTACAAGGCTATATATGACGCTTCGGGCCAATGAACGGTAAATATGTGGCCCTACAACAGCCCGCCCCGCTGGGCCTCACCCAGAATGGAATGAATTTTAAAAAAAGAAAAAAAAGAACGGTAGTTCAACTCTGGTTGTCACAGCGCGAGCATCATCAGATCTGAAGATGATGACAAAGTACGTCGCCGAAAGCTAGTCTTTTATCAACATCATCCGGCACCGAAGTCGCGATTATCATATTTCAGCGAAACGCAGGGAAAACCTTCGATTTCACGTTTTCATCTCGGGTTTCACGGAATTTTTCAATCCTCGTCTCTAAGGTTTTCCTTTGTGCGAGACTGTATTTTCATAAGTATAATATAGTCACCTCCCCTGCGACGACTTTTATTATTTTTGACAGCTTCCTTTCTTTCGTGTACTAAGCTGTTGCAATCATTGTCCCACTACAGTGGAAATGTTCGTGACTATATCTTTCTCGGTTAGTTTTCTGGAATCGACTGATTTGCCGCCCTCTCTAAAGTTTTGAGAAAGAAGTTATAATCCTTCCTTCTGTCATCTGATATACTGTATTCGTCATTGTATGTACCTATCATCTGACGATATTTTATCCAATTAGCAATAGCCAAAGTTTATTTGTATGTTGGAAACAGTACTTTGTTCTTGCGGACTACGGCATCTCGAACTAATCGAGATAGGAAGGTGATCCGATTTTAATGGTTCCTGGATAACTTTCCAGTCATAGAGATGTGTTAACGATGGTGAAGTTATTAATATCCATAGCAGACCATAGTACCATTAGTCTAACATCACATGCTTCAAAATTACTGACCAGAATAATATACAGAAGGATGGAAAGGGTAGTAGAAGAGATAGTAGGTGAAGATCAGTTTGGGTTTAGGAACAATCGTGGTACAAGGGAAGCAATTTTGTCTTTAAGATTAATACTTGAAGGGCGGATCAAGAAAAACAAAGATACTTTTATGGCATTTGTTGATTTAGAAAAAGCTTTTGATAATGTTAGGTGGGACAAGATGTTCAAAATTTTAAAGAAGTCAGGTCTAAAGTATCGAGATAGAAGAATACTCTATAAACTATATAAGAATCAAGTGCCGGTAATAAAAGTAGAGGATCACGAGAGACATGCATCAGTTAAGAAGGGTGTAAGACAAGGTTGTAGTCTATCCCCGTTAATATTCAACTTGTATGTAGAAGAAGCAATGAAGAAGGCCAAAGAAAAATTTCCATGTGGCATAAGTTTTCAGGGAGAAAAAAATCAGTATGCTACGATTTGCTGATGACATTGTCTTGTTAGCAGAGAGGGCTGAGGATATTGAGAAGTTATTGAATGGAATGAACAAAATACTGAAGGAAGATTTTGGACTGAATATAAATCAAAGTAAGACAAAAGTGATGAAATGTAGCAGAAATGATACCAATACTAGCAGATTAAATATAAAAATTGGATTGGATGCAATAGGAGAAGTGAGTTAGTTCTGTTACTTGGGAAGCAAAATTACAACCGATGGCCGGAGCAGGAATGATGTTAAAAGCAGAATAGCACTAGCAAAAAGAGCCTTCATGAAAAAGAGAAACCTTTTAGTTTCAAATATTGATCTAAGAATTAGAAAGAACTTTTTAAAACTATATGTGTGGAGCACAGCACTTTACGGTAGCGAAACATGGACTTCAGGAATACCGGAAAGAAAGAAACTTGACGCATTTGAAATGCGGTGATACAGAAGAATGCTGAAAATTAGGTGGACAGACAAAGTAAGAAATGAACGAGTTTTGGAAATGATGGGTGAGAAAAGAAGTTTATGGAAGAAGCTTACAGGAAGAAGAGACAGGCTGGTAGGTCATATTTTGAGACATGCTGGATTGGTTAATTTGTTATTGGACAGAACAGCCGAAGGTAAGAACTGTAGAGGTAGACAGAGATTAGAATATATGAAGCAGATAATTGAGGACATGGGTTGTAAGGGGTATGTAGAAATGAAGAGGTTAGCACAGGATAGGAAGGGATGGAGGATTGCATCAAACCAGCCTAAAGACTGACAACAGCAAAAAAAAAAAAAAAAAAAAAAAGCAGACTTATTTTCTGATGCTTGGTAATCCTGTCATTCAGAATTGTAGGATTCTCTTATTGTATTGCCTACATAAGGAGGTATCCATAAACTACGTGAGGTGAAATAGGAGGGGGGGTCTGGCGATATCTCACCAAGGGGGGGTGGGGGTCTACGGAAATCTCACGCGAGGTTTTGTAAAAAAATTTGTGGACTGTAGAGCTAAAAAAAGAAAAGTCTACAAATTGTGTGAAAGAGGTCGCCAAAAATTTCGGGGGCGATTTCTGGGGGTGAGGGGGTTGTCAGGGACCAGATCTCACCACAGGGGCGGGGGAGTACGGTCAGATTTCACCAGAAGGGGGGGGGGGTCTGTTAAAACACCTCACCTCACCTCACATCACATCATTTATGGTTGCCCCCTAAGTGAACTGCATGCTGGATATTAAAATAACTCATGATGATGCAGTTGTGCGAGTGTGTATATATATATTAAACAATGGATAGGATAAAAAAAACCACCACTTACCAAAGAAGGGAATTCCAGCAGCGTTGGTACACGAAAAAAACACGAACACACAACGAATAAATTTTCGAGCATGGCTCTTCCTCAGCAGAAGTGAGATAGCTGCACGCAAGTGCTGCCGGCAGCCAACAGCGTTGAGGTTTCAACAGACCACCTAACCTCAACCAACTCTTGGTCCATAAGCACGGGGTCCCCCAGCCTGCAAGACAACCTCAAGGTTCATTTCCTTGCAACAGATCCCGTTGAAAATTATGCAGTATGCACCCGCCTTCCACCAACCCCGTAACTGGGGAAAGCTTTCCCATCACAGGATTCGCCACTTGTACATCCTCCCACCTTATATACCAACTCACTTGTAACCATTGCCCAGCCTCCTACATTGGACTAACAACCAATCCACTGGCCATCAGAATGAATGGACACCGACAATCAGTACACACCAAGAATCATGACCACCCTGTATCTCATCATGCCACTATACATGGCACCAACGATTTTAATAACTGCTTCTCGGTCCGCGCCATCAGAGTCCTCCCAGATAAAAGCAGCATTTCAGAACTTAGAAGGTGGGAACTGGCCTATCAGTACCAACTGGGGACCAGACAATCTCCAGGTCTAAATTTAAGATAGCACCAATTTTCCTCCCACCCATCCCCCTCACTTCCACCTTCCCTCAAGAACCACCACTCACTAGAGCCTATCTTTATAGATTGTGACTTCGAATTTTGCTTACTTTTAGTTTTAGTTTCAACTTATTTCAAAATTTTTAGTTTCAACTTAAAATTTCAAAATTATTATTATTACTATTTTTTTTCACATTATGTTCATTACTGGTTTTAACTGAGGTATACTAACTACCCTTCCACGACAGGTCCTTGTGTACAGTTTTGCTTTATACTTGCCATTCATCATCGTTTTCCGGCCTGTGCTCTTCTATCCCCTCCCTCACTTCCTGCCATGATGTATTTCCCCCACAATTAGCCACCGTCATTGTGCCTCACGCAGTTGGCTGCCGGCAGCACTTGCGTGCAGCCATCTCATTTCTACTGAGGAAGAGCCATGCTCGAAAATTCTATTCTTTGTGTGTTCGTGTTTTTTTCGTGTACCAGCGCCGCTGGAATTCCCTTCTTTGGTAAGCGGTGGTTTTTTATCCTATCCAATGTTTAACATATCCGCTTTTAGCGCCTTTGTTTCCTAACAATATATATATATACACGAGGCGCGTCCAGAAAGTAAGTTCCGTTTGAATTTATCTCCGCTGCAGCGCTGCGATTGCAGTTCCGCACATGCGCTGTAGACGATATGTATCAAGGGGATGAACGTCCGCTATTTGTCCGCTGTCAGTTACGTACGCTTTGTTGTGCTTGTTTGAAATGTCGGCGTTGATTGAAAATCCCGCCGCCTGTGAGATCAGGTCTGTGATTCGGTTTCTGAATGCGAGGAAAGTGAAACCAAGTGAAATTTATCGGCAAATTTGCGATGTTTCGGACCAAATGCGATGAGTGATTCGATGGTGAGAAGATGGGTCCGACAGTTCAATGGCGGGTGTAGTGATGTGCACGATGAAGAACGAAGTGGGCGTCCACCTTTGGTTACAGAAGAACTGGCAAGACTTTCATCTGTTCTTACATCTCAAGTCTTTCCTTGGCGGTCATCACTTCACCAATGACGACGAGCTGAAAGAAACTGTTTCCAACTGGTTGAAGACAAAGGCGGCAGATTTCTATGAAGAAGGTATACAAAACCTGGTGCCACGCTATGATAAATGCCTGCAAAATTTCGGCAGTTATGTGGAAAAGTAGTTTAAGAGTTGTAGAATTTTGTGCAATAAAAATTTCTTCTGTATCTGTGTACAATTTCATTTAATTACCAAACGGAACTTACTTTCTGGACGCGCCTCGTATATAAGCAAGATTGCACCACCATGTCCATGTACCTCTTGCATGTGACTATACTGTAGCTTTTAAAACTCAGTTTTTCTTCTGACCTAAGCCCAGTTTCTATTACTGCCCCAAAATACTATTCCCCAATTGTGAATCCAGTGTTGCCTAAGTTTTCCTAGAGAAGTTGAATCCAGGAGGCTATCTCATATGACTTGGATTGGTGCTAGTTTGCCAAGATTGGAATTAGTTCACTCAGGATGCCAGACTTTGTTTATGTTGAAGTGATTTTGGACCAGCGTCTCTCAAACTTCTGTATTGTATACCTTGACTTTAAACTGTTTTGAGTTTGATGCGGCCAGTCCTGATGTGTTGTTGTTTTTTTGTTTTTTTTTTTTTTTTTTGGTAAAACATTTCTGTCATTCGTTTTTTGAAGCCACTTATCTTTGGAGATTTGGTGGAGGATCTTAAAAGTACAGGTAGAAAATATATATGCCTAGATTTTGCAAAAGACTTTCTGAAAAGGGTTAGGAAGCACTTGTAGCAGCTCTCAGAAAATCAGCTCTTGCCTTGGTATACAGAACTGCTGAATACTGCAGTCCAGTATAGCTAAACAGCAGTCACAGAAAAAAGATCTACACTCAAATAAATGACACAATGCGAACAATTCATTATTAAGGAGAGATAGTTGGGAGCCACCATACTTTGCAATATGTAGGTACTTGTTATGTAAGTTTCAGACAAGATTATATAAAACCTTCATTGTGGTAAAAAGTTAGATCGCTGTAAAATTTCATGGGAGCAGGTCCTCAGCAGTTTGGTTCGAGTTAAGGCTAAATTTGATTCAAATATCTTGAAATAGTTTGTGAAGTATAGAGGAGAATTTATAATCATTTTTTAGGGATTATTAATTCATTTTCAGGAGACTTGAACATTCAAACAAATTTAACCAAGTTATGCAATAACTGTGGACTTTCTCTGTTTGTCTGATTGATGTGAATTAGTGTATGTTTCCAATAACATGTAAACTTTCAGAGAATAAATCCCGATTTAAAATAATTTCATGGATGAAAAGGAACTTAATGTAATTGGTGGTGGCAGGTAGGAAAAATATGTGGTGCCATGCTAACAATGAAATGAAATCTTATTTTTATTATTTCAAAGCTAGTGATTCAAGTACAAAGCGCAAAGGTGGTGGCTGTTTCAAATGAGTACCTCACATGTAAATGGTAGAAACAAAATGCTAAACAACTTACTATTCAGAACATCATTTTACATATTAATCACAATAAAGCTATTATCCCCACCAATGGTGAGCTTTTTGAAGGAACACACCCTTATCTCACGACAGTACGACACAAAAAACACTCTTGTATGGTAATACTATCAAGCACTTTATTTACATTTTATTACATTGGTGATGTCTAAATTAAAGTCTAATATCTCGCACATTAGCCAAGAAATACTTCTTATGAAAAATGCATAAATAGAAAAAATAGAAAATGGCTAAATTACAAAAAATACTTTTTCATTCATTCTAAAAAGCACTAACATGTCACGTGATTTGGTGGGACAATATTTTCAAAATACAAAATTTTAAATCAACCATGCCAAATAAATTGTAAGCAGAAAGACCTGTTACATCAAAATTATGCAATCAATTCTCTAAAAATACAGTACATATATCTTAAACACTTTTAATATAAAGTGAAAATTTTAGAATAATAATAATAAAAAAAACCTTAATAAATATTGATTTTCCATGTCATACTTTAGTTGTAGAACTTGAATCAGGAATACAGTTTGAAACTCACTTCAAGCCTTGGATGGACACAATACATTTTTACTATACAATAAAACCTATGGATGTTACAAGAACATTAATTAAATATTTTTTTTAACCGTCACTAATTGCTGGAATATACACATCTTTACACCAGACCATCTGAAAAGAAAAAGACAAAGATATTGAGATTGATGTAAATAATTAGGATCAAATTTTCACAAGTGTTATCAAACCAGAAAGACAAACAAGCAGAAAAAAGAAAAGCCATAGCATCTTTTCTATTTTTTCCTCCATTATTTATAATGAGGTATTATTAATTTTCAATAATTTTCTATACATCAAATTATATAGCCAAGGCCCGTCTAGAGAGTTCGGTTTACCGGGTCAATCAGAAGGTCCGAACCGTCACGTTTTTCGTTGGCGTGGCGTGGTTTGGTGGGAGGTGACACATGACCTGCTCTGTCTGCACTAGCTAGAGCCAGGCGTCATGTAGTTTAAGCCCGTTGTCCTCATTTATGTTGCTTGGTCATTTGGCAATTTCCAACGCCTCCTTTGCACACTATCAGGTTGGTGTTTTCGAAATTGATGGCATGATTAGTTTCGGCTGCATGCCATGCAATGGCAGATTTCTCAATGTAATTGGATCTATAATTGTGGATGTTCCCCATAGTGCGCCCTGACTCTCCTATGTAAAACTGGCTGCAGCATCTAATCAACCCACCTCTCAGGAATGCAAAGTAGTAGTTCTACCCTATGTAACTGGCATTATAGACAGAATTGGAAAGCTATTTAAAAAAATTGACATGAAACCTGTCTGCAAAGTGCACAGCAAGGTCGGTAACCAGCTCATCAAGGTTAAAAACAATTTGCCCTACTACAGATTGCCGGGGTCTATGAGATTCTGTGCACCCGTGGCCAGCTGTACAGGTTTGAGCACATCCTCAATTATAGACCCAATAACATCGAGCAATCCGCCATTGCAGAGCATGCAGCTGAAACTAATCATGCCATAAATTTTGAAAACACCAACCCGATAATGCACGAAGATAAATGGTGGTCAAGGAGGATTGAGGCGGCGTTGGAAATTGCCAAATGACCAAACGACATAAATGAAGACAACGAGCTTAAACTACATGAAGCCTGGCTTTCACTAGTGTGGACAGAGCAGGTAACCTGTCACCTCCCATGAGACCGCACCGCACCCCACCAGGCCAATGAAACATGTGATGGTTCAGATCTTCTGATTGGCTGGGTAAACTGAACTATCTAGATGGGTCACAGGCCTCGGCTATGTAACAGCACTACACGCTAACTGAAGATGCAGATCTGCCCTGGATGAAGACCACAGAAGGATGGTCGAAACGTCGGCTACACAAATTACGACGTGGTGTCACCTGGACGCCAAGAATCAACCAATGAATATAGTTGTGCAGGAATGGCTTGACAGATTTGCAGCGAAAGAATGCAAAAGCTAGTGCCACAATAAGAGATATGCCAAATGTTAAAGAAAGAAAGAAAAAGATAGTTACATAGAAAAGTAGCGTAACTTATGTAATAACATTTAGCAACAAAGATATTTAAAAAATTCTCTACCTCTTTACCTCTCTTTTTTTGAACAAATCGTTTCTTACTTTGGGAAAGTGCATCATAGATTTCTCAATGTTTACTTTCATGTCTTTTTGGAGGTTACAAAAGTAGACTAAAAGGTAAAAACTTCATAAATGGTGGTGATGGATGATGTGTTAAGTAAAGGAGTTGTAGCGTGTGAGTAAAATTTTTGTACTATTACTCAAAAATGGTGGATATGTTCATTAACAATGAAATATAATTTTTGTATCTCATAAAATAATTTACATTATTTTTCAGGATAAACTGTTAACAATGTGGTTCATGATATGACAGTAAAATTCAATTACACAAAATTGAAATCACTCAATTTTGTAGCTAAAAAACTGATTTTTCTCAAAACAGAAAATATGAAAAGCTTACCATTACACAAAACTGTAAAATAGTGTATCAGGTTTCTTATAAAACACAAAATTTAACCTTTTTTTCTGACACAATTTTCACTAAAATACACAATTCTTGTAATTTGCTTAGTTGAAAGTTTGGTAAGCGACAATCCTGAATTTTAATCAGGGTAAATAAGATAGAATCATCAGAAGAATACATGACGTAACATTATACATGACATAATTCTATTGAACTCACTTCAAAGTTCAGAATGTGAACTGCGTATGCAAATAACCAGCTTTAGAAAGTGCTTGTTACAATGCTGGTCCAGGTTCATCATCAATGTCTAGGAAATCACCAGTACGATCATGAATCCGATGCATGTTTTCCACAGTAGATGCAATCATCCTCAAATTGTTAACTCCATTTAATAGCTGCCTGCAATTACAAAAAACTCAATAGTTATTTCAAGTTGCTAGAAAATTTCAGTCTGGAGTAACTGATTATAAATATTAATGTCAAACTTTGTTCCAGATTAGGACCTATTATAATACTACTATACTAATACTATAATGTTTTACTGAATACTTTTCACATCTAAAATATTCATTATTACATATTTTATTTCAAGGAAAAAAAAAGAAAGATTTTATTCGGCAAAACCATATTCCGTTAATAATACAAAAGAAAGAATATCTCTTTCACCATAACAGAAAGTCAAATTTTAGGCCAAGTTCTTTATTAGCACTTAGCATTCATTGATTAATCAACAACAGCAGCAATTAGAGCTTTGGGTGAATACCAGTATCACAGCTGTCCATGACATCTCCCATGACAACAATTATTTTCATTCTTGGTTCACAGTCTGTGCTATTTGAGTCCTCCCACACAACAGCATTTTCTTAGAAGGTGGGAGCATACCTGCTAGTACAAACTGGGCATCAGTTCTTCTCTCTATCCCCCTCCTTTCTTCCACACCTACTTGAAACACCAATTATTAGAGGTAATGTTTAACTTCATACTTTTTATTTGTAATTATAACTTTATATATTTTTTCTCCTCTTTTTTTCCATCAGGTATTAGCTCCCTGTCCTCTGTTTGAATTTATTCCCACCATGTTCCTTGTTCAACAGTCAGTATGTGAGGTAGTCTCCTACAGCACCTATCCTCTGCAAAGTTCTAGCAGTCAGGGCCGGCGCTAGGAGTTTCGGGTTCGGGTAAAATGGGCGACCCTTTTTTTTTAGCTCTACAAAATGGCCAGGCGACAACAATGGGCATATTCTTGGCTTCATGGCCTGAGGGCCACTATAGTCGGTGATCGGGCATCCCATCAGCCGGCGGGGCCTGGGTACTTTTGACCCGCTTACCCCCCCCCCCCCTAACGCCGGTCCTGCTAGTAGTTGTTCAAGAGCTAAGACCTGAAAATTTCAAGGCCTTTCATGTCAGGTTCATTACTTGTGTTTGCACTGCACAGCCATCATCTAAGGTAAGTGATGATTCATTTCCCTATTCTAACTTCTAAATCCTTTTTGCAACTTAGTGCCAATTGTTTCATTGTTAATATGGAACATTTTCTGGATCAGTGCTCTCACTATGACATCTTTCCTCTTCAAATCAGCTCAACTGATCCTCAACAAAAACTACTTCTCCTTCAAAGGCAACAGTTACCACCAAACCACTGTCATGGGAATCCCCGTGGCCCCCTTTTATGCTAACCTGTTCATGAGCCACCTGGAACAGACACTTTTGGAGGAAGTCCCTCTTAAACCCCACATACGGCTCAGATTCTTAGGTGAAATTTTTATGATTTGGATGCATGGGGAGAACAATCTTCTAAAATTCCTGAACAGTCTTAATACCTTTAACACACTGAAATCCACATGGACATACTCCCACATTCTGGCCAAAATTCTTCGACATGTATTTGTCCCTCTCCAATGGCTAACTCAACTCCTCAGTCCACACCAAACCCACCAACACTCAATAGTATTTCCTTTTTGACAGTCGCCATCCACACCATGCCAAACATTCCCACCCCTACAGTCTTGGCATTCAGGGTAGTAGTATGTGCTCCAACCAACAGTCCCTTATGTATTTTACAAGCATTGATATCTCGTAACTACCCTCCGGCTTTGGTTCACAAGCAGATTTCGTGAGCCACGTTAAAATCTGCTCACCCTATCAACCATTCTGAACTTCCAAAAACCAACCATATTCCAGCCCTGGTCACACAATACTACCCAGGCCTCAAATCCATCAACAGAATCCTTCAGGGTTATGATTTCCTGCAAACCTGCTCAGAAATGAGATCCATTCTTCCCAAAATCCTCACTGCTCCTCCCAGAACTTGTTTCAGCAGGCCTCCTAACTTCATCCAACTCCACAAACATAGTATTCCTCATTCCAACAGACAGCCTCACCACTACATTCACCAATCCTATTACTGTGGAAACACACCACCTGCAAAACCACCCATGTAATATACTACTTAATATGCAACCATTGTCTGGCTTCATATACGGGACTGATCACCAATCCACTAGCCCTAAGACCAATGGCCACCAACAGACCATATTCACAAGTAACCCAAATCAACCCAAAGCATGCCATCTCCAATGACACGAATAACTTCACCTTTTTTTTTCATGGTCTGTGCTACTAGAGTCCTCCCAAATGGCAGCAGTTACCCCGAACTCAGAGGGTTGGAAATTGCCTACCAGTACAAACTGGGCACAAGGCAACCACCTGGTCTTAATTTAAAATAACACCCATTCATTATTATTCATGTTAATTTTTCCCCCCGTTCTTCACTGTCTCCATTCCCACTACAAAAATTGTACCACCATTAACCGGAGATGATGTTTAACTTTATAGATTTTCTATTTATTTGTTTTTATTTTTACTTATTTTTATTCAGTTTTCATTGTATTATATTTTTTTGCTCTTTTCACCAACCAGAGATCATTTTTTATATTTAGCAATGCTCGGTTATTAGCTCTAAATCACTACCCCTTTACTGTCCTCTGAATTTACCCCACCATGTTCCTGGCCAACAGTCACTCTGTGAAGCAGTTTCTTACAACACACACCCTCCGCAATGTACTCTTGTTGTTAAAGGGCTAAGAATAGAAAATTACTACAGCATGTGTGTTTCTGTCTGTTATTTGTGGTCATGCCCTGCAATCATCATCTAAGGTATGTGGTGGTTCATTTCCTTATCCTAATTTGTAATTTCCTTCAACTACTTAGTGCATATATAAATATATATATACATCAGGGTTCCCACTCTTTTAGCAAAAGAAAAATTAAGGCCTTTTTAAGGCTTTTGACGTCAATTTTTCATATTTTTAAGGATATATTTAACGTATATTAAAATGTTAGGAAAATATGAAACTTACAGCAAAGAAATTAAAATATGCATGTTAAGATTATGATGAAATAAGCTTTAATCGAGTTTATAAATTAATAAATAATAAATTTACTTTTGTTTTCACACAATACAGTGAATATTGAAACTTTTCCCTTTACATATATTAAACATAAAATAAAAAACTACTATACCCCAGAAAACTGACAAGGGCAAAAAGAAACATTACCACCTTAGTAATAAGAATTACTAACATATAAATATATATTTCAACTTAATTTGTTTTTATACATTATAGTACATTAGCAGTTACATCAGAGAAAGACTGCCAAATTGTCAGCTCAATTACTTATTAGATTTCAGGTATAATGTTGAATGAGGAAGACCACCCCCCCCCCCCCCTCATTTTTGAAAGCTACATGTAAAAGACCCGTTAAAGATGAAACATTTTCCATAGGTTAAAGAAATAGGTAAAATACAACTTTTTCAACATCTTTCGAGTTACAGCAGTAGTTCCTATTGGGCATATTTGATCAAATATTTTTTTTATATGAGTAAAGTTTACTTACCAGATGAGCTACAACATGTTCTAACGGTAAACATAAAACATACTGGTAAGAGTTGTTAATATGTATGCAGGTTAAATAAAAAATATAAACTTTTTTAAATGATATTTTTTAAAATTTTCACATTGTTTAAAAACAAAGGTCAATTCTCTTTTAAATCTTTCAATAGATCCTGAATTTTGCTTTCAACATCCTCAAATTCAGCTTTTTAACTTTAGCGGTTCGTCGAAAACTATTGGACTGTATGGTGTACTTAACATCCCCTACAACCTCAGCTTTAT
This sequence comes from Vandiemenella viatica, assembly GCA_031002005.1. Taxonomy (NCBI): domain Eukaryota; kingdom Metazoa; phylum Arthropoda; class Insecta; order Orthoptera; family Morabidae; genus Vandiemenella; species Vandiemenella viatica. Next base: position 249,233,592 of record CM061920.1, on the reverse strand, counting down.
CTGCTACTTTATCAGCATTATCTTCAAGATCTTTAATTGCAGTTTCAAATCTTCCAAATCATCTAAAATAGATTTGGGTTTCACTCCCTGAATTCCTGTATTCTTTGTATTTTTTTTTCCAGGTACGCAATATACTTTTGACGAGCCATACATCCTTAACTCCTTAGTTATTAACAACTTATTTTTGCTGTTTTTGAAATGTTGACTGACTAATGTTTGAGCAACTAAAGACTCTTCTTTTAAATTTCAACTTCCAACTGCTTGTTCACAGAGAAGCCTCGTTCAACATCTGCTTGTCCATGTGATAACAGCAACAATATTTTTACTACTATATATGTAAGAAACTAGTGAGAAATTGGCAAGAAATGTAAGACGCTGGCATGTACGAAGTAGAACTATATAAGAGAGGTTCTGTGCAAAGACTCTACTACTTGCTTGAAATATAAGCACTTTGACTCACACTTGGTCAAGATCAAGCCAGAGAGACATCTGCCGATCAGCGCGTCGCCGGGATAGTGAAATTTATTACACCGTATCTTGGTGTTAAAAAAAAAAAAAAAAAAAAAAAAAAAAAAAAAAAAAAAATCAGGCTTTTTCAAAGATTTTAAGGCTTTTGAGCAAATTTTAGGGCCTTTTAAGGGCCCTTAAAAATCAAAATGAAAATTAAGGCCTTTTTAAGGCCCGTGGGAACCCTGTACCAGCATGGTGTTTGCACTATCGAAGTTTTACAATGTCGTGCACCAAAAACTGTCCTTCAAAGTTGACTTCCAGTGGATTCTTATGCCCCAATTTTGTACAAACTGTGTAATTATGTGCAATAGTGCAAACAGCTTGCTGGTTGAGGGCACAGGCGACCAACAACAACACCTCAAAACTGAAATGTAAATACAACATTGTACGCTGAAGATATCTCGACGTGTGGGGAAATGCGTCTGTAAAATAAATAATATCCAACAACAGTTGTATTGGCATAGTTATTAAAGAAAAATTATTAGTTATACATTAAAATGTTCATAACATAAATCTGAGTAACCAAAAGTAAATAAGTATACAAAATAAAATCGGGGAATAAAAAATAAGAATCTATGCAGTTAAACATCACCTCTGGATTGTGGTGGTTCAATTTAGACAGTGGGGATGGAGGCAAGCAGAGGATAGAGGGAAGGAAAAGTACTGACTGGGTATTACCTCAAACTGAGACCAGCAGGTTGCCCTGTGCCTAGTTTGTATTGGTAGACAAGCTCCCACCTTATGAGTTCAGGAGCTGCTGTTATTTGGGAGGACTCTGATAGCATGGACCATGAAACAAGAATTAAAATTATTGGTGTCATGGGAGATGGCATGGAAAGCTAAAGGATGATTTTGATTCCGAGTGAAAACTCTGTTGGTAGCCATTCATTCTTATTGCTAATGGATTGGTAGACGAATCTATATAGGAAGCCAGGTAGTGTTTGCAGGTTAGATGGTATATTACATGGAAGGTTTCACAGGTAGCATTTCTTATGATAGGAAAGCTCTTGCCAGTGACAGGGTTGATGAAAGTGGTGGAGGCATGGTGTATGTCACACATATTACAGCGGGGTCTATTGCATGGGAAAGAGTCTTGGGGCTGTCTGATGGGATGAGGAATACTGTGTTTGTGGACTAGGAGTTGGCTGAGGTTGGGAGGCATGCTGAAACAAGTTCTGGGAGGGTCAGGGAGGATTTTTGGAAGAATGGACCTCATTTCTGGGCAGGTTAGTAGGAAATCATAACCCTGCTGAAGGATTCTATTGATGGTTTCAAGGCCAGGGAAATACTGTGTAACCAGGACTGGACTATGGTTGGTTTCTGGGGGTTTGGATCAGTGAATAGGTTGAACAGGCTGCAATGTGGCTCGTGGAAGTTGCTTGTGAACCAAAGTTGAGGGAATAGTTGTGGGATACCAATGCTTGTAGGGATTAGGGATTTCTGGTTGGAGCATATACAACTGCCTTGAGTGCCAAGAGGGAACGTTTGGTATGATACAGATGGCAGCTGTCAAAATGGAGGTGGTAGGTTGGTGTGGACTGAGGAGCCGAGGTGGCCATTGGAGAAGGACAGGTCCACATCCAAGAATGTGGCCTGGGTGTGGAAGTAGGTCCATGTGAAATTCAGTGAATTATTAAAGGTATTAAGATTGTCCAGAAAATTTAGAAGGGTGCTTTCTCCATGTATCTTATATATATATAAAAATCTCGTGTCACGATGTTTGTCTGTGATGAACTCCGAAACTACGTAACCGATTTTGATAAAATTTGGCTTAATGTGAGTAATTTGTTCCAACTTAAAATATAGGATAGTTTTTATCTCGATTATTGACCTCAATATTTATTATTGCGAATTAAATGTTTGTCATAAGACAGTGGTTTGTAAATCCCATAAGTTTCTAACAGATGGTGGTGTGTTAATTTATCATCACAGGCTGGGTAACCATCCAGTAGATGGCGTTGAGTTTCAATTTATTTATGCTACAGTCTATTCCAAGCCATCATAAGTTTCTAACAGATGGCGGTGTGTTAATTTATTGAACCATCCAGTAGATGTGTTTCGATTTATTTATATTACAGTCTGTTCCACACTGTATGTGTGTTTCTTGAATTTTAATTGTGCTATGTATTGTATTATACTTATACTATGCTGTTGTGCATCGTTTGTGTGTTATTATACGCAACGACGAAGTAATTACACACATGAATATAACATTGAAGAAAACGTTGCGATAAATTAAAAAAATAAATAATTTCTTGCTTGCTTCTCATTTTTTTTCTTTTCGTTATGGCCAGCTCTCCAGTACGCCTTCATTATTGCATTGTGTTTTCTCTTTCTCTCATCTCTAGCTTGGAATCCTGCCATATTCGAAATCTGAGGTCGGAATTTTTTTTCTTTCCATACTGTTCACTGATATTATTTCGTACAGCAACGCGCGACCGAGAGAGTGTGTTCCCGGAGTAATCGTGCTATTTTGGCATCACAAAATGTTGACTTCGAGGAAATTAACTGTTGCCAGGTGATCTAATCTCTTTTAAATCAATAGACACTATTGTAGATGAAAATGAAGCCATAAGTTTTCCAACTGAGTTTTTAAATTATTTGGACATAACAGGAATGCCACCACACAATCTTCGGTTAAAGATCGGTTTACTGATTATTCTTCTTCGTAATTTGAATCCACCTAGATCATGCAATGGTACACATTTGGTCATCAAAAGGATTACCTGAAATGTTCTTAAAGGAACTATTTTGACTGGAAAGTTTAAATGAAAAAGCATCCTGTTGCCTCGTATTCCAATGATACCATCAGAATCTCCAATACCATTTACAAGGCTTCAATTTACGATTCGTTTGGCTTTTGCTATGACCATAAATAAGTCTCAGGGCCAAACAATGTCCGTTTGCAGCTTGGACACGGAAAAATATGTGTGTCTCCCATGGTCAGCTGTGTCTGATCACGTGTGGGGAAACCATCAAATCTATTTGTATTAGCAAAAGACAGGCCAAGCAAAAATATTGAACACCAATTAATGCTTAGATAAATTAAAATTATAAATTGTAATAATTTAAAATAATGAAAATAATTGTTAAAAATGTTTAAAAATGAACTTCATCTACCTCATTTAAAAATTGATATTTCAATAAATAAATACTTTATTTTTTATAAATATCAATTTTGTATATATTTTCAATTAAGTAAATTGTAATAAAATGGAAATTCAAATTTTTATGTTCTTTTGTCCTTAATTTCAACTCTCCGAAACTCTTTACCAATTACTTGTGAATTTTCAAATCGACTAAAATGTTTGTCTTTATTAGTAAATATTAATTTCACTACATTAGGAAGTTTAGAATAACATTGATCCAACGTAGGTAGTACAACTACTGAGTCACAGCAACGTGTGACCGGGTCAGCTAGTCCAAATCATAAAAATGTCATCTATGAACCTAAACCACAGGAGGGTTTTGAGGGGGACGTTCTCCAAAAACATCTGTTCCAGGCAGCCCATGAAGAAATTAGCAAGAGCGGGGATGATGTGACTGCCCATGGCAGTGCCACGGGTTTGGTGGTAGATATTGCCATCAAAGGAGAAGTATTGTTAAGTATCAGTTCAGCCAAGGTGGTGAGGAAAGTTGTGCTGTGGCTGCTGTTAGGAGGAAGTTTATCCATAAAATTTTCCATGGCACTAAGGCCTTGGCAATGTGGAATGTGTGGGTACAGTGAAGTAACATCAATGGTTACCAGGATGGAGTTGGAAGGAAGTGGTATGGGTAGTGGAAAGACTTAAAAGGAAGTGTTGTATGTCCTTAACATGGGAGGGAAGCTGACAGACTACAGGTTGCAGGTACTGGTCCACCAATGCAAAGATTCGTTCAGTAGGAGATCCATAAGCCACAACAATGGGGTGTCCCGGCTTATCTAACCATAAAATCCATTTGACTAATTATAACTTTTTTATTGGGTTACCCACTGGGTAAACATTACAGATATATTTGATGTATAAAATGCATAAAACTGAGGAAACACTGGAAACAAGAGGCCTACACAAACATATGTATTGGAAAACACAAAAAAATATTGTAGACCCAATGAGAAATTAATCAAAATGATAAAGAAGAAATAATGACAAATGGCTCCATAACTGGAAAGATGTAGATTAATTATCTCAGTAATCAGCACTTAGCTGGTAAGAACTAGCAACACTCGCCACATTTTACCATCAACAGACAGCAGATTCTCAGTACCCCCCCACCAACTCCAGAAATAAATCTGAAAAATTTCAGATCGAAGATGAAAACATCAAATACTTAGGATGTAGTAATGAGATAATGGTACAAAGGAGGAGGTAGGAGAAATGGGTGATAAAATCAATTCAAGCGAAAAAAGGGCTTCAAATTAGAAAAGATAAAACAGAATACATGTCAATACAGACAAACAAGAATATAATTATGCTAATATGGCCTCTTCTTAAAAAAATAAAGAATTCTTTTAAAACAGTTCAAGGTCCGTATAAACAAACTGTAGATCCTGCCAGTGGTACCAAAAAGCAGCAGGAATGGTAAATACTGAAGTAGGTGGTAGTATGAACAATATCGAGTAAAAAATTTCATATAAACATGTGTCCGATTTTTGCATGACTAAAGTACTTCAGTAAGTTATTGGTGTGCTCTTGACCATTTTCTCAAGTTCATTTCATGCATAACATTCCAGCACCTGTATCTCCAAAATGAAAGGAAGTCGGACACTTGTCTATATGAACTTTTTTACTCAATATTATCCATACTACCATCTCCTTCAATATTTACTATTCCTCCTGAATCATCCTGTATAGTACTTACTTTACACTTGGAATATTACTAGACAGTTGATATTAGAAATAAGGACACTGTGCAAGATTTTTTAGCCTATGCTGAAAAGGGGAATCAGTCACAATATGACGATATATAATAATCAGTCACAACATGCAGATATATAATAAGAATATTTAAAAATTGTGACTATAATGAAGATACAGAAAGTACTATGGTTAGGGCACACAATTCCTTGGCAGGACAACCAATGACCAAAAATAACATTCAACACCAAAATGACTAACACAAGACTTATCCAAAGGCCATGAATGCTGATAATTGACTGCATATCCAATGATATTTAGTGATTAGGCCTGCTAGATGAATTGTTAAAAAGAGCAGAAGACAGACTGCAGTGAAGTAAATCTCTCATAGCAGTTTGTTGTCAATGTATTATCTTAAGTAAAGAAAAGTGAGTAAGTTGATAACAGAAATTGCTCTTAAAATTTCAGTATGAATATACGAACTAAATCCAAGATCATAGTTGACAAAACATAGATCTGATGGACTCTCTAAATAGAAATTTATCATTTGAATGTAAAGTAAAAAAAGTGAGGTTACAAAGACCTTGAATCGCTAAAATTCATTCACTTAATTTTGGACTGACTTAATATATGGCTACTACAATAAAAGTAATACTACTTGTCAAAGGTACCTGAGTGAAGCTTCAGCAGTACCAGCAGCAGAACGTAGTTCCTGGGCAAGCCTCTGTGCCTGTTCCTCAGTACTAAGAAATCCAGAGCTGGAAACCCCTGATGCAGTAGCACCACCTCCATATCTTAATTCACGATTCTCCTGTCGCAATTGCCCAATCTCATCCTGCAGAATGCATCAATGAATGTGAAACAACTAATAAAACAATTAAAAATGAAGGATTTGGGGGAAAGAAACATCAGTAGTAAATTTATCTCAATACAATGAACATTTTAAGAATTTTGCATACTATAAATCAAAAGCAATGAATGCACAAAAAATCACAAATGAACAAATTAAGATAAAATTATGGGAGTAATACCAATTTAAAGAAAACATATGGGGAGTGTATCAATGAAGCAAAGCAACAGATGTGTCTCTGTGTACACATCTGACTCCGCCTAGTGTCTCACTTCTGCACGAATAAGGCTGTATGCCGAGATATTGCGCTTCTCTTGTGTTTGTTTTTTTGTGTTCATCGCCCCAGCCGCCTTCATTTCTGGTAAGTGTTGGGTCATATTTCCCTATCCTTCCTTATTTTTATTGCCTTAAAGCTTTTTCCTGCTCATTTTTATTATATATACACACACGAGGGTTGTGGCATAAGTCATGGCAACTATTTTTTTTCTTGCAGATATGTGAAGGGATCACAAATGTATATGTCGTGTGGAAGTTCTGCAGGCATAGTGTGTATGCAGAACAACAGATGGCTCTGTGATAGCTGATAGTAGCGCAGCGAGGACTGTGAAATCAGTCAGCTGGTGAGTGTCGTGCGAGATGGAAGTAACCCGTGTTGAGCAGAGCGCTTACATCAAAATAGCCACTCTCCGAGGGAGAATGCGATGGAATGTCACAGTGAATTCGTGAAAGCCCTTGGGAATAATGCCCTACCATACCATACAGTTGCACGGTGGGTAGGAAAGTTTCAGCAAGGACGTTTGTCAACCAGTGATGAGCAATGTTTGAGAAGACCGGTAAGTATGCAGAGAGACGTGGCACGTGCCGTCATTGAGCAGCTCATGGCTGAAGACAGACGATGGACGCTACAGGAGTTAGAGAGGGAAAGTGGCTACGAGAAACGGACCATCCACAGGATATTGGAGTAATGACCTGCACCTACGCAAAATCGCATCGCGGTAGGTGCTGCATGCAATAAGCTCCGACCACCTTGCACGTTGGCAACAGGATGGCGATCAATTCTTGTCACGAATAATCACCATCAATGCATTTTGGGCCTGGGCATACGAACGAGAACTGAAACGTCAGTCTGCGGAGTGGCGAAATGCTGGATCACCAAGGAGGCAGAAGTTCACGCAGAATCCTTCCCCAGTCAAACTGATGGTGATAGTTACGTATGATGTCAGGGGTGTCATTGTATGCACTTTGATCCTCATGGCAGAACAGTGACCGCACAGTACTCCAGGGACTTCCTGGTGTGACAGGTACGACGGGATAAACGTCCAGATCTTTTGGACAGTGCAATAATCCTGCACGACAATGCAAAACCACATAAAGCAAAGTGCGTTGGGGATGGGAAGATTTAGAGCACCCATCGTACTCTCCCGACATTTCGTCCTGTGACTTTGATCTCATTCGCAAGATTAAGGAACCACTACGTGGTAAGCGGTTTGAAAATCAAGAGGACATTGCTAATGCTGTGCCCCAACAGGTGGCCCGATTCACACATGGTGCGGCACATGGTATTCAGCGCCTTCCACATCGTTGGCAGTGTGTGGTGACAGTAGCAGGGGACTACTTTGAGGGTCTTTAGGCCCAGGTTTGTCATGTCAACTATATGTGTACTGTGTTGTCAATCTTTTGCACCGTGAAAGCCATATTGCCCTCTATACTACCGTAATAAATTAGTGAGTTACGATATTTCAGTGCTATTCATTGTCCACACATGTAGTTAACACCTTGTCCTTTCATCTGCATATGTCATATTTCCCAAACAGACTGATATCTTCCAGGAAAAAAATAGCTGCCATGACTTATGTCCCAACCCTCGTATATAAACAGGCGGTTGGGAATGATGAACACAAAAAAGAACAAACACAAGAAACGCACAATATTTCAGCATATAGTCTTATTCTTGCAAAAGTGAGACACCAGGTGGAGCCAGACGTGTACATGACGGCCATCTGGTGAATGACTTGGCTGGCATAGATCGTAGTGTAAGGGGGACGGAGGGGGGGGGGGGGAGAAGCGCAAATACTAGACCGATGATCGATAATGTTGAAGGTATATTGTCATTGAAAGTGGTAGACCAATGTAATAACTGAGTGACAATATACATATAAATTATATTTGAAAAACTTTAAGTACGAAAAATAAAATATAAACAATATAAATAATCGTGATAACAAGTGCTGGGTCTAGTGGGAGGGATTTATTAGAGTTTGAGGCCTGGAGAATGTCTGATGTCCAGGATATTCTGAGATGTTGGGCCCATCTACAGGGGTTGGAGAAAATAATATGAACAACTGACATTTACATACTATTGATTTATTAATATTGTGTTGGGCCACTTTTTGCTTGTAGAACAGCTGCAATTCTTCTTGGAATAGATTCGCAGTGTGTATGAATAGTTTCCAACGGAATGTTGTTCCATTCTTGTACTGAACTATCCGCCAATTGCTTCAATTATGTTGGAGGTGTAAATCTGCTCCTTATTCTCTGTTCTAAAACTCCCCACAACGGTTCAATTGTGTTCAGGTGTGGTGATTGTGCTGGCCAAGGAAGATGTTTGTTGAAGTTCTGATGCTCCTCGAACCCCGACAGAACCTTTTCGACTGTGTGTATGCGTACATCATCATCTTGAAAGATGGCAGTGTTTGCAGCAGTATGCTAGCCATAGTAAGAACTTCAACATTGAGGATGTCCATAAATTCATTCACAGTCATCCAGCCAATGATGAGAATGAGAGGACCAGCTGAATAGCAAGATGTAGCTGTCCAAATCGTAACAGAACCTCCCCCATGCTTGACTGTAGGACACAGGCAGTCCAGATCATAGGCTTCTTTTAGGGTTCTCGATACATAAACCAAGCTGTTAGTAGGAAACAATGTAAAAGATGATTCATTGGACCATACCACATTCTCCCAGTCATCAAATGTCTGGTTTTTATGATTGTGGCACCAGTGGCTTCGCAGCTTAGCGTTGGTTGCCATTATAAGGGGTTTTGCAATTGCAGCCCTTCGATGAATGGTAGCTTTGTGGAGCTCCGACTGTACTGTTTTTGTCGAAACAGTGTTACTCAGGTGTGTGTTGAGCTCTGCTGTCAATTTTGCTGAAGTAGTTTTGTGTTGTCTGGTTACAATCGTTTTCAATGTTCATCGGTCTCTGTCAGTTAACTTTGGTTTTTGTCCACTATCCCTCTTCGCCAACGATGTTTTACCATGCTTTGTGTATGCTGTCATTACCGTGGATACTGTCGCTCGTGAGAAGTTAAACAGTTCAGCTGTTTTAGTCACACACGCTCCCACTAACTGAGCTCCAATGATTTGCCCTCTTTTGAAGTCTGAGAAATCATGCAATTCACCTATAGCTTCTTATAAACGTCATAGAACAAAGCATATAATACGCTGACACCACATAACCTACAAGACCTGCCACATCAACTTACGCCGTTCATGTGCGCCGCAGTATTCACACGGAAGTAGTGGTGCCAACATGCAACAACCTGTACTCTATCGCATGATGTTCATATTATTTTGTCCAACCTCTGTACGTAGTTCTGAGGAGGTTGTGTTATCAGGGAAAACGCGCATCGCCCTAACTGAGAAATAGATATTAAAATTATTCAGTTTGTGGGACCTGGCATGTTTTGCCACTGGATGGGCCTCAATGTTAGTATACACTGTCTGCCTGTAGCCATTGATTCTAATAGCAAGCCTCCTCCATTGCTCCAGCTCATATATAGGCAGTTTAGTGAGTGGAAAGAGAAGCAAAAAAGTGATGAGCCAGTTTTCTCTTTATGTCATGGTTATGAAAATACTGTTTAGCCAAGCTATATAGGTGAGGGAAGAGGGGGAATTCAGGAGCAGATTTTCCAAAACATTCAACCCAAACTGACAAAGTAAAACCTGCAGTCAGTTGTTAATTATTCCAAATGGAAATAAGAAAAGTAAAATGACTGATTCGAAGGGGAAATTACTTAGAGATAATGTTGAATATACTGCCTGGGAATATAAAGCTGTATGAGCATTGATGTAGTAACAGCCAAGGAAAAAGACACAGGAACACACAATGCAGTCTACTGAGGAATCATTGTAGTATCTGTGCAAAATTATTTTGAAAAATTGTGTAAAACAGAAATTGAATGACCAGACCAGTAACTTTAAAACCACTGAGACTCAAGATATCTCTGGCTATCAGGATCCAATGCAAACATTATAGGTAGGACTGTAATTTGGCATTACTTCCTTCCATACCAACATTCCCCACTGTCAGAGCCTCAGTGCCATGGAACACTTGCCAGAAATGTAACTCCCTACAGATTTCCTGCTTCCCCAGCACACCCTCCTTGGCTCACTTCTTTCCCTTAAAACCTTATTTTCCTCCAACTCTCAAGTTTACCACCAGATCAATGACACAGCCATGTTCACCCTCATGGGTCCATCCTAAGCAAAACCTAATCTGGTGCTGTCAGAAGCAAGAGTTCCTGAAGAAAACCTGAATGAAATATCTTCTGTGATTAAGATACAAAGATGATGTATTTATGATCTGGACCCAAAATGAGTACTACCTACTAGTCTTTCTCAATTCCTTAACAATAGCCAGTCCATCACCTTTACCTGCATTGTCACCTTTCTAAACATTGACATTTCTGAATGCAAAGTTGGCCTGAACACTTCCATTCACATCAAGCCTACAAATTTACAATACCCTCACACCAACCATTGTCATACCTTCCATTTTCTTATACAAGTTGTAGATTCAACATCTGTGAACAATTTCCAGATACCCCCAAAAACCTATCAAAAACTCTCATTACCTGCTATCCCCCTGAACATGTGAACAAAAGTCTCTCACTCTAAAACCCATTCTTCATGAAACTACACCAATCATGAATCTTTAAAAACTAACTGCATGCCAATATTGATCTGTCTAGTATAAAACCTATGTGCTCTATTTAAAAAAAAAAAAAATGCTGATTATCAATAGTCCAATCATTGGACAAAGTCCAGTACAAAGTGATACATCAGTGTACCAGGGCAATGCTTTCAACCCCCACAAATGCTCTCTTAATAGAAGCACTGGAACTGCCACTGGAAATATGATTGCAATATATGGGCACAAAATTTTTGTTAAGACATTTACAAATGCCTAACAGTACTTTGATTTTTTTTTTTTTTTTTTTTTTTTGTTACAGTTTAACGTCCCTTTTTAACAACGTGGTCTTTAGAGACGGGAAAGGATGGGGGCAAGGAATGGGAAGGAATTCGGCCATGGCCTTTTTGAAGGAAGCATCCCGGCATTCACCTGGAGTGATTTGGGGAAACCATGGAAAACCCAAATCTGGATGCCCGGACGGGGATTCGAACCGCCGTCCTCCCGAATGCGAGGCCAGAACGCTATCCGTTACACCACCACGCTCGGTAGTACTTTGATGAAGGCAATATCGACCATAGAAAGAAACTGTCAATCACATCACTACTGAAAACGGAAACTGACACCTCCATTAGTTACAGCAAATTTTGAACTAAAGATACACAAAAACGTGAAATATACTGGGACAAAATTACGCTTTGAAGTTAGTTATGATTAAGCCCTGGATTCTTAGGTTCGAACCTATTTTGTTCCCACCCCAGTATTTTCAAAATTTTAATTTCCTTTTTCATCTTATGTATAAACTAATAATATTCATAAATTTAAGAGGACCTAAAATAACCTAATTTCTATTTTAGAACCTAAAAGGACCTAATTTGATGTACTGATCCAGTCTGCTGTAATTTTATTAATTAAATAAAACAAATGATAGACCGGATTAGCTCAGTGGTACGGGATGTGAATCTGGACTTGGGAGATGCCATGGGTTTGACCCTCACCTCTGGCTGTTCTGAAATTGTTTTTTGTGGTTTTCCTTTTCACCTCCACGCAACTGTCGGAACAGTATCTTACAAGCCACTGGCCGCTTCCTTTCCCCTTTCTTTTTCAAAGTTTACTTTCTTTCATCTATGTTCGAATTTCCTTCTTCAAAATCGATCAAAGTTAATACCATCAGGGTGATCCAGCAGTTCACCATCCCCAGTCGTATCTCTGACTACGTGAATTCTAAACTCCAAGACACTGCAGATGTAAGCAGTATAGGAGTGATTCATCACATAGTTTGAGGGTGAAGCCGAACTTGGAGCGTAAACGAACTGTGTTTAGGTGTAAAACAAATGGATTTATTTTAAAATAGGAATAACTGTTCACTACAATGCAAAATGATGTTTTTACCTCATTGTTGATGGTAATATTGAAATACTGTAACAATGCGGTGTGGAAACTTCACAATATTACAAAGGTCCACATTCAGCTGAGCAAATTTTAAACATGACATGATAGCCGTTAACAATTACAGGAACGCAAACCCTTTCTGAGAAGTGAACAGTTGTATACCGCCATCATTCAGTGGTAACATGGGAATTAAAACATTTTCTACCAATTTTTAGTTCCTTCATTAAAAGGGATCATGCCTAAACAGAAATCCTCAAGAAGAAGTCCACTGCGAAAGTGGATTGGGACAGGATAAGAACTTTTCTACAGATGGGAAAACTATATAGTGTCAAGCTTGTTTAAAACAGGTAAGATAAATTTGTTTATATATATATTAAACTGAGGATAAAGGAAACTGCTTTAGGCAATATAAATTGCAAGGAAAGGGAAAATGACTCATCACTCACCAAAGTTGAAGGCAGCGACAGGAGAAAACATATATCACGAACACACAAATATACACAATATTTCGGTTATTAAACCTTATTCATGTTGGAGAAAAAGAGTCATGAGGTTCAGGAGGTGTGCACACGCCGAAGGTTGCTACATGACTGGGTGGGTTATCAATATGGCGGTGGGACAGATTTTGTATATGAATATGTAAAGCACAGATGGTGATAGAAGTTATAATATACCAACAAGGGGGGAGGGGGGGGAAATTAAGTAAATAAACATGGATGGATAAATTTTTGAAAAAAAAAAAAATTAATAATAAAATAAGGTAATTAGTTAAATGACAATAATGCTACTACTACTACTAATAATGAGTGATGCGTCAACGGAAAGGAATTTTATCAGTGGTTAAGGTCGGGTGGGTGTCTGGTATCCAGGATATTTTGGTAAGCATGTTCCCATCTGCTGAAGTTCTGAGACGGCGGTAGTTTCGGGGAAAACTCCGATTGCTCTCACGGTGAAAAAGTCATTGACGGTTCTTGGAGTTAGCAGTGTTCTGGTATGGGAAGATATAAATTGCAGGTGTGAACTGTTTGTCTGTGGCCATTCATTCTGGTCGAAAGATTTTGTGTAGTCAGGCCAATATAAGAACTAGTGGAATGGCGACAAGTTAGCTGGTATATGATGTGCTGTTGTGGAGCATGTGGCATGTCCAGTGATGGGAAAGGTTTCCCCTGTGACAGGGTTGGAATATGCAGTAGTGGGAGGATGCAGTGTTACAGGTTTTGCAGCGAGATCTATTACAGCTGAAAAGATCCATAAGGTGTTTTTGGAGAGTCAGATGGAGGGTATTTGTGAACCAAGATGTTTTTGAGGTTAGGTGGTCTGCTGAAACTAGTACGGGGGAACAGTTGGCAGAATTTTTGGCAAGAGTGTGCATTTCTGGAAAGGAGCGAAGGAAGTCATGTCCCTGTTGTAGGATTCGAGACCAGGTAAGAACTGGGATGACAAAGACAGGGCTATTGTTGGATTCTAGAGGAGCCAGGCAGGAGTGGTTCCAAGGAGGGTCGAATCCATCAATTGAATCATCCTCCTCCAAAATATGAAACAGCTTTCTTCTACATAAAAGTGAAGTGTGTCTAATTTTATCATTGACTGTCAAGGCTCGAGGTTTTACTTCGCAATCTAATCTATCTGCCATTTTGTTTCTATTTGTACATTATTCCAAAAGAAAAGCTAAACAAAGCAAAGTAAAATTACATACTGCAGGGACTAAGATTAGAGCACCACCTTTGGAGTATACATTATTTTGTTGATCACACAATTCTTCAATTGCAGCTACAACGTTCAACGGTAACACTGTGATTGCATCCTCTCCAACAACGCAGCTCTGTTGACGGCTGACAGTGTCAGTTATTGATGTTCACTTTTGCATTCATTATGTAAGTAGGTTCGTCAACATTGATGAAACTACAGCAAGAGAATAACACCTTCTCAGTATGACAACACCTTTATTTAGCATCATGCATTGTACACACACACAGAAATAGTCTTCTTTCATTGCTCAATGGCTTCATGATATACTAAAATGTCTCCCCCAGACCCTTGCCTATATAGGAAATAATTGTTTCCTTTTTTTAATGATATCAATGCGAACAATATCAAGAACTGGTATATTCCAATGTGACACATTTCTCAAGTCCTGTGGATTAAGTGACTTGGTTAGATTATTTCCCATGGTTTTGTTAGCATTATCACTGTCACTCTCAGTATATTCTGATTCATCTTCTTCATGGTTTATAGTCATTTACTGTATATTCTGCATCTTGCTCGCTTAGTGAAGATGAGGTGATTTAATCTAAATTAATTGTTGTATCACTTTTGAGAGCCTTGGCTATCATCAGATTTTGAAACACATTAGAAGATAGATCCGGTAATGCTCTGACTTGCATCAGCTTTAGCTTGTTTTGCTTTTCTCTGCTGAAACCCAATCACAAAAAAGGATTAAATATGAAACAAAAATACCTTATTTAAAAAAATAATAAACAAGTCTGTGTAAAAATATCTACCAGCTTTACATTAAGTACTTAGAAAGTGATATATTTCACTATCTGCCTGCTGACATAATATACGTAGCTACACAGTTTTGTAAATTGCAAAATCTGACACCATGTGTCAGTTTTAGTTTCATAGTTGTAAAAGACATAAAGGTTCCTTCAGTGAATGATTAAGCTCAATCTTTAATGAGAAACATAAATTTGACAACCCTGTTTTTTTTTATTATGGCTTTAAGCCTCAACGTTTAGGATCATTAGAGTGGGAAAGGTCTGGGGACAAGGAATGGGAAGGAATTCAGCCATGGCCTTTTGAAGGAATCATAACAGCATTTGCTTGGAGTGATCTGGGGAAACCATGGGAAAGTCAAGTCTCGATTCAAACCCACGTCCTCCCAAATGCGAGGCCAGAGCATTACCGCTCACCCACCCTGCTCGGTAACATCCCTGTCAATTTACGGAATACGCAATAATTTAGGTAATTATATTTGACACAGAAGCTATCCATAATACAATTATTCTTCTCATCTAAACTATAGAAGCATTCGGTATGCTTACTTATTTTATAGTGATCACATTTGAACAGTCACATTCAGTAGAAAGCAAAGCAAACTTACATTAACTGAGAGCTTCCCAGATTTTCAATTTCCCTAGCAAGATACACCCTTCTGAATGTGTTATGCACACGCTCTGCAAAAACTGTTCACCAACAACAGATGAGACTATCACCACACATGGGACCCCTTGTCGGATTAACTTGAAACCTGACAGTGATGCTGGTTTGATGTATGGTTCTATGAATCATCATATTTGCTTAAATCTAAACTTCATACAATTTCATGTCGATTATTGGTGCACTGTTGACAATAGGTACCTTTTCCTTATCAGCAATTATAAAATAATGTAAATCAGATATCTTAAAATGTTCTAAATTTATCCGATTTCCATACTTTATATAATTGCGTGAGCCTTTCAGGTTATTAATTCTAAACTATAAAACTTAGAAAATACTTCAAGCAATGCATGAATCTTAGGATGAAAGCTAAATATATTTTAAATAAGTAGACATTAGTTTAAAAAAAAAAAAAATAAATAAAAAAGCTAAAGTAAACTGAATTTCATGCCACAGATAAAATGTTGGACCTTAATTCACGACCGGACTATGGAAATGTAAGTTTAGACTTTAAGTATTCTGATATACATTTTGCTGTGTTTTATTTATTTAGTTTCAGAAGAAAATACATTTTTTCTTTAAATAATTACGAGGAATTACAATTTAACTATCCACTAACATTGATTTTAACAACTTTAGATTTCTTTCCTTTAATTTCAAGAATCCCTCTCTTCTTACAGTAATTGACCAAGGAAACATTATAGCCACTGCCACTTCTAAGAAACCGTACAACCATGACAGATGGCAAGTACAACGATTTCCTGTGATTATTGGAGCCATACCGCGGTGCTCTCTTTGTTTAAGTGAGCAGTGTTGTCAATAATTATACTGTAATGAATGCACACAGCACAATGGATTTCTAGATCAATATGTTACTTTTTAACAGACTTCAAAAAAAGGAGGAGGTTCTCAATTCGTCTGGTTTTTTTATGTATGTTCAGCGATATCTTCGCCAATTTTGAACCGATTTAAATGAAACTTTTATAGTGGATAGGGTATACCTCCAAAGTGGTCCCATATGAATTTCATTGAGAAACCACCCCTTCTACCCCCTTCCACCCCTTAATTTTATACAAATCCACATTTTTTATTCGATCTCGATAAGACTTTGGACATTTATAGCCAATAATAAAGAGAAAAATACTTTCAATTTTTGGTTTAAAAAAAACTGAACCCCTCTCCCCCTATACACCCATTTAATTTTTGCCAATTTTCTTTATACAAAGCTGCAGTCGACACCTATTAACTGATCTCCATTAAAGTTGGTATATACTTGTACTTTTTAATGGAAAAGGTTTCTGACCTAAAATAAAAATCCACCCCTTTCCCCTTTACATCCCTTAATTTTATAGAAACCTACATTTCTTATCTGATTTTGATTGAACTTAGCACATGTGTACTTTAAAACAAAGAGAAAAACCCTGTCAACATTTGGTCTGCCAAAGCTCAACCCCCTCCCTCCTTCCACGCCTTTAATTATTGTCAATGTTAGTCATAAAAAGCTACACTCGACACCATTTGACTGATTAGCATCAAAGTTGGCATATACATGTAATGTTTCATGGAGAATCTGACCAATAAAATAAAAAAACCCTTAATTTTTATACAAACCAACATTTTTTATCCGATCTCGATGGAACTTTGAACAAGTATAGTCAAAAATAAAGAGAAAAATACTGTCAACTTTTGGTTTAAAAAAAAACTGAACCCCTATCCAACCCCTTAATTTTTGCCAATTTTCTTTATAGAAATCTACAGTCGACACCATTTAACTGATATCCATTAAAGTTGGCATATACATGTAGTTTTTCATAGGTTTATGGGGAAAAAAATTAAAATAAAAAACCACCATTCACACCCCTTAATCTTATAGAAACCTACATTTCTTATCTGATTTTGATTGAATTTTGCACATGTATACTTTAAAGCAAAGAGAAATATCGTGTCAACATTTGGTTTGCCAAAGCTCAACCCCTTTCCTTTCTTCAACCCCATTAACTTTTGTCATGTTCTTTATATAAAGCTACAGTCGCGATCGTTTGACGGATTACCATGAAAGTTGGTGCTTATATGTATTTTTTCACGAAGAAGATGTCTGACCAAAAAATCTAAAAACCACCACCTCTCCCCATTAAACCGCTTAATTTTTAAACATAACCACAGTTTTTATCCGGTTTAGACAGAACTTAGCAAATTTTTACAATAAAACAAAGAGAAAATAATGTCAACTTTTGGTTTACAAAAACTGAACCCTTATCCCCATTTCTACCCCCTTGATTTTTGTCTATTTCTTTTTAGAAAGCTACAGTCGACACCATTTGACCAATCTTTATCAAAGTTGGCACATATACATGTATTTCTTTTATGGATAAGATTTCTGACCAAAAAATCAAAAAACTACCACAGCTCCCCTTCCCTTAATATTTGTACAAAACCCACATTTTAATCCGATTCGGTGGAACTTCGCATGCGTATACATTAAAACAAATAGAAAAAGAAAAATTCTGTCTACATAACTTTCACAAAAACGCAAACCCTATCCCCCTTTCTACCCCTTTAATTACTGTCGTTGTTCTTTATATAAATTTACTGTTTCTTTCGATTTTGAAGCAAGTATGCACATATAGACTGGAAAACAAACAGTAAAATACTGTCTACATTTGGTTTCGAGAGACCAAACCCCCCTCCTTCCTTTCCATCCCTTAATCTACAGTTTCTATCCGATTCTGAAGAAAATTTGTACACCTATACTTTAAAACATACAGAACAATTTTGTTTAAATTAGGTTGCAGAAGCCCAACCCCTCTTCCCTTCTACTCCCACCGCTCCTAATTTCAAATATTCTTTATAGATACCCACAGTTTTTATCAGATTTCCATGGAATACTGCACACGTATACCTCAAAACAAAGAGAAACATAGTATCTACATTCTGTTTACAAAACCCTACCTCTCACTCCCTTACCGCATTTAATTTTTGCAAATGTTCTTTACACAAAGCTACAGTTTTTATCTGGTTTCGATGGAAATTTGCACATGTATACTTTAAAACAAACAGAAAAATACTGCCCACACTAGCTTTACAAAAACCAAACTACTTTTCATCTCCACATACCTTAATTGTTTTTTATACATACCTATAGTATTATCTGATATCAATAGAAATTTACACACGTATACTTTAAATCAATCAGAAAAGGCAGTCTACATTTGGTATACAAAAGCCCAATCCCTCTTCCACTTTACCCTCACCCCTTTTAATTTCCAATGTTCTTTACAAAAATCCACAGTTTTAAATCCCGTCAAAATCAATTAAGTTATTTTTATGTCATGGCATAATATTTATAAAATAATTGCAAGGAAAGGGAAAATGACTCATCACTAGTGTTGTAAAAAAAACGGTTTTTTTCTGGCTTGAAAAAAAAAACATGTTTTTTTTTCTGGAACACGTTTTTTTTCACAACTACTAAATCTCAAATTTGTAAGGCAGTTATCGTTTAAAATGACTGTTTTAGAGTTTATTCTAAGTACTTATCTTAGTTTAAAAATCTACTATATTTTTCTGGTTCAGTAGGAAAAAAAAAAATTACGAAAATATTGGCAAAATTGACTGAAATTTTCTTTATGAACGGGGATTTCCCGAAGAGACTAGGTTGCGCGAGAAGGAATCCCCATTCCCCATTGTTTGGATTGATACTTGCTATTTGAAATAGTGCTGCCAGCCCTACAAAATTACCTACAGATATTTTAAAAAAATTAGGAATTTAAAATTTATCCACGGTTTTTTGCCTTATTGGGCTTTCCTTATATTCGTATACTTGTTAACTCTCAGAGTATAATGGTACTGACTCATTAAATTGTCAGTAAGGCAGCGTGCATAAACCACATAGCTCCATTTTGGCCTCCTGTGAACCCCCACATAGCCCTTTACAAATAAAAGAAAAATTAAAGAGAAAAGTGATTATTCATTTCCGTCAATGTAAAAATAAACGTAGATCGAAGTTTAATAGTAGAAATCTAAAAACCATTGAAAATGCTTATGTCTGAACATATTTGCATTACGTTTTCATTTATTAATGTTATATTCAATAACAATAAAGCAATATATTTATTTAAAACAATAAATGTAGGAGTGGTTTGACAGTAAAGGATATGGGAAGACTTATAATTTTTTGTTTTGTATCATATTTTCTTGAAATGCAGGTGTCATTACCAAATGGGCGACACCTGGGGCAGGCCACCCCCACTCCCCCCCCCCCCCCAGCTATGTCACTGCTACCAAGGTCATCCCCTGCCAGCACTACCCCGACATAAAATTGAGCTGGCAGTTTTGCTGGCCAGTGGCACACAGCTATGGGTTTGGTCAGTTTGTTTTACTAGTTTAAAGCTTATTTGGTTTGTGTTTATGATGAGTGATGCTGTACAACAGAATCCTTCATGCCGCGCATTACCAGACAGAAGTGTTATGCGTATTTGTACAAGCCATTTTTTTCCTTTTTAATAAGGTTACACCATTTTGCAGGAAACCATTTTATATGCTTATTTAGTCATGTAATTCACTACTATAATAGTAATTCTTAGATGAGCTGCAAATTCAATATTTCACGAAGTTCTCAATGCACAAATAAACACACACTCTTCACAATATTTTAGTATCAACTAGCTGGAGCCCACGACTTCGTTCGTGTTTGTAAAGAATTTTGATTGACAGCTGAAATGTAACCAACATAGTGCAGGATGGGAGACTCGAGGCTAATACAACACAGAAACATCAGTGATCTGTGCAGGGTATTTATGGCTGCAAAGTGAAATATAGGGACACACGTCTTTGGTCAAAATATGAAAATGCCCTCCGTCAACCAATTACAACCATATCATCTCCCATACCCTCATAGCTAACGACATGACACCACCATGGTGCACATTGGGATTGAGAACAAGACTACGTACAGTTCCAAATTTATGGTAGAGATATGGGATTTTTTTTTTTTTTTTTTTATTAAAGCTAATATCTGAGATGACTGTCACAAAATACGAGAACAACGTTTTGGTTACTAACAGTATATTCTAGGTCTAATAAACCATTTTGGTTGATGAAATATGCATTAAAGCCAATTTCCACATAAACAACATAAATGAGAAACAATTTGACAGTACACATGACTCTGCTTAAGTTAAAAATATTTCACTCACCTGTAGGGCTTTATTTTCCTGTTTCAATCTCGAAACCATATTCTCTGCAATTACTGCTCTTCTCTAAAAGAAAACAAAAATGAAGTTATTAATAATGTACTCAGAAGATAATCTCAGGAAAAAGATTGGTGTTTAAGAATGTGAAATGAAGGTCTATTGAATGAAAAATGTTCTTACAAACGTGTGCTATACACACAATTTAAATTTTTTTCAAAATAAAAGACAATATTTTACCTACTCTTAAAATTTTATGCTATCAGGTTTCACCTTGGTGACTTCAAAAGCCAATCACAGTTAAAAACTGCAAGGCAAGCCTCACACAATTAGGATTCATAAATCTATTGACCTTGATAAATATCTTGTTTATGGTAGGTCAAAAGGTAGTAGTTTGGCACAAAAATCAATGTGTCAGGGGCTAAGCGGGATACTGGGGTTGGTATCGGCTTCTCAACCTGAACTCGAAGTCTTCCAAAAATATTCAAAGTCCTGAAAAGTTCTGTTACCGTGTTAAACCATATGGAATGCTAATTGTTAAAATGACCACAGTCGCCACTTACAGATTTAACCACCTGTAAGAAAGGTGCTATTGTAGAAATGAAAGTCAAAAGTTGAATAACTGAATTATATTCTGAAAATTCTCACATTAATTACACAAGTTCACAGTTAGCAAAGGCAATCGGATGTAAATCATTCACCGAAAATCACAGATTTTGAAACAGAGCAAATGCACGACCCCAAGAATGGATAAGAAAGTTAGAAAGTCACATGTCAAGAACTGGTATACTGAAAGTTGGTTGTGCCGAATTTTGAAGATGGCGCCCATCTAGCATGTTCCCGGCGGCCATTCTTCTCCCACCTACCCTGCCTACCAATGCGTCCGCGCTCACACGGAGCGTGCGCACATGAGCACGCTTGACGAAAGACTGAAACCACCGAGCTTCTCCTTGCGCGCCCTATCTGGCTTATATATGCTTACCTCATGTGAGGATACTCTCTGGCTGAGCTCTTGCGCGCTCTCAAACATTCCCTCGTGTTTAATATTATAACTTCTCTACCAAGTGTTTGATTTAAAATCTGAAACGGCAAGAGTTATTGGGGTATACGGTTGTAGTGGTTGATGAAAAGTTTTAATTTATTTTAGCTTTAATTCTCATGTCTGATGACATGACCAAATATGGAAATCTTTCTGGTATTACACCACGGGCCAGATTTTTAGAAAATTTTTAAATCGGTTTGTGTTACAAACATGAAACTATGCCCAAAATGTTGGCCCCGATTTTAGCCTCTCAAAAATATAACCTTTATTTAGATCTGTCAGGAATTAATTAAGTTATTGCAAAAACAGTGATTTCCCTAAATCCTCCATAGTTTTTATTTATGTTTTTATGTGTAGCACTGAAAGTATGTTGATTATTAAACCGGAAAAATTACTAATGTGTAGCCTGAATTAAACTGCGTATTTTAAAAGTTGTTTCATCTTTGTAGGTGCTATATCTTGGACACAATAAATTGTTCTATTATTTACACGTGTGTTATTGCAGAGTGTTTTAGAAAATTCTTTAACATCGGTTCTATGGCTTTAAATAACATGAAATTAATGTGTACGAAACTAGAAGGATAGATCTTTAAGAAAAACTACTTTTTAAACCGGAATCTAAGTAGGCTTTTAAACAAGAAAATGTTAAAGTTGAGTGATCTATTTTATGTGTTCAGATACCATTTAAAAATACTTAGACGATTGGAAACTACAAGATTTAGATGAATTTAATTCTCTTTAGGATTGCTTTAATTTATTATTTACTTTATATGATGTGACAGTGTTTAAAATCAGTGAAAAAGCCTATTATGTGTATGGTGCCTCTGGCAAGTTACTTCGAAATTGGATTAACAAACTACAGGTTAGTCAAATGTCTTTTTAATGGTTATAGAAAATTAATTACGTGTATTTATTGGCATTTCACTGCTCTTAGCGCTTTTAAAATGGTTTAATTTTATTGGAATTAATTCTGAAAGGCTCGAAAATTTCGTCTATTTTACCGGCTCTCTGTTTGCATTGATATTTCATACTTTACGGACTGAAACTACCTGAAACCTATTAAAACTGAAAGATAAGATTATTTACTGTGTTTTTATCTACTTTATAATTCTTGAAACTATTTAAAAACAGACCTAAAATCGTTTATGTTAATAGCTATGCAAATGTGTTTACAAATATTACAAACTGCTTCAAATCTCACTGAAACTACATATTACTGTGATGTTATGGTTATTGAATGTCTAGGCCTAGCTTTTATTAGCTCTTTACAATCTTTACTGTATCAAAATCTCCTCAGAAATACCAAAATCTGGTAAATGGCAAAATTTTAGGGTTAGATTTGATTTATATTGAAATTAACTATTTATCTCTGGAATAATGCTTAGTAATTATGATACAAAGTTTATTTAGGCACTATATTTATTGTTATTTAACATTTACTTCTTTTAAATCGGTTCAGAATATCTCCCTAGCCAATGTTAGGATCTGGTATTGAAAGTTTACTTTTATATGGAATAACCTATTTCCTGCTGGAATATCATGGATTTATTGCTTTTTATGGTTTATTTACGTTGGCTATATATTGTTTATTCACTTTACTGTACTTGAAGTGTTGTTAACTCGATTTTACCGGTGGTATCGTGTATTGAAGTTACCCTCAAACTTGGTCGGATTTTAACAGAATATTAAAAATAGAACGAGGGATACCTTACAAATGCACCACAAGTTTTCAGATTAGATAAGGGAATACACACCACTGATTACACGTCATGCCACCTTTTGGCTCAGACCATTAGAGAAATTGTTCAATTCCTATAAAATATATTACAGGAATATTAATTTGCAATGAATTCAGTTTTAAGCACTATTCAATACAGTAGTATTAATATTTTACAAAGTAACCTCAAAATAATAACAAAAAAAGTTTGCTTGTTTCACTTTAAACTTGGAAAGTATATTAGATGAAAAAAATGTTGACTATTTTTCATAGATTCTATCTTCATTTAGCTGGATAAATCTATATAAATAAAAACGAAATACTGATCGTTGGTAATAGCATCATTTGAGAACAACAGGACCAGTTTTGCTTTTTTTTTTTGTTTTTTAAATTAAGGTTTGTGGAGAAAGAGAAACTGCAAAAAGTGCCCGGAAAATTCAGGAAAAACTGAAAGTACATTTTCTAAGTACTAATTTGCCTAATTTTCTTAAATGTTCGTAATAGTTCAAATAAGGTTTTTAGAGAAAGAGAAAATTGAAAAGTTGCCGAGAAAATTGAAAAGTTGCCGAGAAAATTGGAAAATTTTGGAAAACTAAGAGTACCTATTTTATGGACAGATTTTTAAAAAAAAAAATATTTGTAATACTCCAAAGAAAAGTGGGAAAAGTTGCTCAGAAAATTATGAAAAACTGAAAGTGCTTTTTTTCTGTGGACCAATTGACTATTATTATTTTGTAAGAAATGTCTGTAAAAGTCTGAATAAGATTTTTAGCAAAAGAAAAAATGGAAAATTTGCCAGGAAAATTGGAGAATTCAGAAAAAACTGAAAGTTTTTTTTTCTAAGGATCAATGTGCCTTTTCTTTAAAAAAATATTCATAATAGGGTGTTTAGAGAAAGAAAAATTCGAAAAGTTCTCAGGAAAATTGGAGAAATACTTTTTTGTATAAACGGATTTGGCTAATTTTTTTTTTTTTTAATGATCGTAATGATCTGAATAAGGTTTTTAGAAAAGCGTAAACTGAAAAAGTTGCCCTGAAACTACTTCTTCTTATTATTATTATTTTGTTGTTTCGTGATCTGTTTAACACATTTAGTTACTTTATTTCTATTCCATTGATATTATTTGAGGACACGTGCTTGATGATAACGAGCAAGGTATTACCTCAATTAGTCATGTGCGACACATTTAATCAAGAGTTGAAACGCGAAAAACAATATGACTGTGATGTGTTGAAAGAAACAGTTCAAAAGAATGTTCCACTGTTGAATCAGCAACAAAAATGTGCCCATGAAAGATGTGAACGATGGAACTACCTGGAGGGAATTTCTTCTTGGGCGCTCCTGGTGGAACCGGAAATCTTTTTTGATCTCATTGATTTTGGCAACAATTCACTTACAGAATGAAATTGCACCTTGCACTTGCTTCATTAGGAATTGCAGCTGCATTGTTGAAAGGCAGTCAAACAGCTCATTCAGCATTCAAGCTGCTATTGAAAATGTAAATCAATGAAACTCCAACATGAAACCTTTTGAAGAACTGTGCGATTGCCCAAGTTCTGCAGCACTGCTAATAGATTGTTTGAGATTAATGTATGTTGGCACATAAAAAGTCTTTGGAGACATTAGACTGAATGATGCAAGATCTACGAAACAATCAAAACTGGTTAGGTGGTGCTATGATTGAAATGTAGTTATAAAACCTCGAGATTTCAAATTTAATGTAAGAAAATAAATCATTTGATTACCATGAAATTCTGATTTAATTTAACTGTAACTTATATTTTGGAATAAAACCGCATGGTTCCAAGTCAATCACATTCCAGGCACATCACACGTTTCCAGCGTTTCAGTGGTGTACTGCCGATAGAAATCATCTAACATGTAAAATTTGCCATTGACATACTTCTGAATGTACTACTCCTCAAACTGAATAATCATGGGCACAATCGTTACTAAATACAATGATAACTCGAAACTATGTATTATTTTCATCAGTTTTTAATAATTTACAAAACGATCACAAACAATTTTATTGACATTTGGACAGTTCTAGTTCTTCAATACAATTGTTTCAACAGCTCCTTTTCCTGTCTTCATTAAGTGAAGTAGTACCTCAAAGAGAAGGTTTTGGTAAGTTGTGACATCAATTGTGGCTACTTCATGACATGCACTCATATATTTACAGATGGTCTGTTGTAGGTGAATACGATGCCTGCTGCCAAATATGGTCGCCTCTTCCCTAGTCCTGTTGACTAGGCTTCATACAAGGATGAAAGTCGCACAGCTGCTGCAGTTCATAAATAACATTCCTCTATGCTTCACTCAAGAAGAGACTGCCAGAGGTGCATAAAGCGTAGATGGCTGGCACAACTAGACAATAGGAGCACACCTTTGGCAGCAGGCCTTGTATGTTCCTACAACCAACCATTTGTACATAAATGAGTGTGCTTCATGAGAAAGCCACAGTTGGTGTCATACCATACCAAAGAATTCTCTATGAAATTCTACTTTATTTGACAGTGATGCAAGACGCAGAAACCTTAAGAGAAACTTATCTGGCTAAACAGTTGTGGAAATTATGTGGAAAAGCAATATGCTAGGAAATACTAAATTCTCAATTTTAAGTATTTCATGTTTAAATGCAGAATCTAAAAAATATTACGTACAAATTTCAAGCTCCTAGGTAATGGTACTTTTTAGATAGACCTGGCAACAAAAAGCTCTAAAAATGACAATTTTGATGGCTGTTCATGTATTTACTTTGAAAAAAAAAATCTTAATTCTCTATTTTAATATCTATATCTCACACGTTTGGGGTAGAAAAAAAAAAATTGGACCCCTTGATATCTGTGAAAACCCTTGTAGAATATAATTTTACAAAACTTTTGAATATGATATTTGGTTTTAGTCAATGAAACCCAAAGCATGTGCTAACCTGTGACAGATAGTGGAGAATCAGCAATGGGATTCAGAACCCTAAAAATGATTTCATTTTTCAATTTTAGGAGGGGAATCTACAGTTTGCAATCAATATTCAATGTCACAATAAATTAATTTACAGAATATTATGAGAATCTTAAATGTGTTTCTAAATATTGAGAATTTTGGAGTTTTCATGACATTTTATGGCTAATAGTTTGTTGACAGTGTTACAATCTATGATCAATAGTTGCAACATATCAAACCATCCCTGTAACCCCTTCATGAATTAGGTTCTACAACTGCATTATCAGACATGCAAGAGTTTATACTAATTTACTCAAAAGTAAGTTACTACTCCAATGACAAAGGATGCAGTGTCAAGAGAAATAAGGATTTGAGGATATATTTCAAAAAAGTTTAAAGTACAGTAGAACTCCAACTATCCGAACTCCGACTATCCAAATCGCCAATTATCCGAATCGCTTTTTTAATTAAGATGGAAATGTTCTGCGATTCGGAAAATATTGATTCTGCCTACGCGTTATTGTCCTTCCCAGTGGCGGATCTAGGAATATTCCAAGCGGAGGCTAAAACTGTGGCAGTCTCCATTGTTGTGATCCCGAGTGTTGCAGCTCCGATTGTAGGCCAGCTCCATTGTTGTCTTCCCCAGGTGGCCTGGCCATTTGATTAGTCATTCAGCATGTCATTGACCTGCTACCGTGATGGTACTCTTTCCCTTCAGTTCATTGTTTTGTTTGTGAGTGCATTTCCTAGTTTGTCATGGCTTCTAAAAGAAAACGTGTTGTGTTATCGTTAGTGGATACAATAAAAATCATAGAGCAATCAGATAAAGTTGTTATGGGTAAACAGTTGGCTGAGATGTACGGTGTTGGACATTAATAGAAACTAACCCGCATTTTTAAACTTCGTATCAGTGCTTGAAAATGAAGACGGTAGTTCAAGAAAATCAATGAAGGCACCAACAAACAAAGATTTAGTTTTCAAGTGATTTTTGTAGCAATTTTCTATGGGAAACCCAATTTCAAGTCCAATTCATTGTGAAAAAGCTAAAATCTTAGCTCAGAAGCTTGGTTGTTCATCCTTTAAAGCAAGTAACGGCTGGCTAAGAAATTTAAGTCCAGGCATGGTGTCCATGAATTAGATTTAAGTGGCGAGATGTTATCAGCAGACTCCAAAACCGTAGAAGATTTTATGGACAAATTTAAAGTTGTAGTAGATTTCTATGATCCTGGGTTTTTGTACATTGCCGATAAAACCGGTCGTGTTTGGAAAGCTATGCCTAAAACCTCTTTAGCATCTAAAAGGGAGTGTAGTGCTCCAGGACAAAGTTAGTAAAGACTGCGTTACAGTGCTTAACTGTGTGAACTCTATGGGTAGCCATAAAATACCCCTTCTGTTGATAGGGAAGTCAATTCACATTTATAAAAAACAACCCAAAGCTTGGATGACTTCATTGATTACAGAGTGGTACGACTAAATTTTCATCCTTGAAGTGAGAAAGCACCAAAAATCTCTTGGAAAAGAAGGCAGTAAAGTGCTTTTGGTTGTTGGTAATGCACCAACTCATCCCACCGAAGAATTGTTGGAAAGAGGCAATGGCCGGTTTAAAACAATCTTTTTACCACCAAATGTCACAAGCTTGTTGCAACCAATGGACCAGTCCATTATTGAAACCATGAAACACCATTACAGAAGACAGCTTTTAGAGAAACTTTTGGTGGAGCGTGAAGACAAAGAAGGTGTGTTGGCTAAACACATTTTTTTTTTTTATTTTTGAATAGATTGAACTTTTATGGTGGCAGGAATCTTGGAGCTTGGTTAAGGGCAGTCACATTAAGACGTGCGTGGAATAAGTTGAAATAATTAAACTTAAGGAAAAAGGAAACTGCTTAGGCAATATAATTGCAAGGACAGGGAAAATGGCTCATCACTCACCAAAGTTGAAGGCAGCGACGAGAGAAGAACATATATTACGAACACACAAATATACTCAATATTTCGGTTATTAAACCTTATTCATTACTCACTTTCCGCATCATGAATAAGGTTTAATAACCGAAATATTGAGTATATTTGTTCTTCTCTCGTCGCTGCCTTCAACTTTGGTGAGTGACGAATAAGTTGAAAGGCATACCAACTGAAAAAGAGAAGAAAAAGGAACAAGAAGCTCAAGAAAAGGAAAGGGAAGAGACAGGAGAAGATGGAGATGATGTGCCACTTGAGGAATTCAGAAACATTCTTTTGAAAATTCCTGGACGTTCAGTAGTTAGTGCTGAAGATATAGGAGAGAGTGTGGTGTGTGATTCATTGGACTCTGGGTATGAAATTCCTAAATGATGATGAACTTATTGAAAGTGTGAGAGGAGAGAGTGTCGAGGAAGAAGATAACCTTAATGTCGAAGTTGAAACAGACACGGGAACATCAGCTAGTCACAGCATTTGCCGGCCTTGATACTGCGTTGAAGTGGATGGAGCAGTCAGCCCGAGTGTGACCACATGCAACTTCTCACTGTCAAGCGAATGCGCGACTTGGCTGCCCGAAAATGGATAAATACAATCAAAGAGCTTACTTTCACCAAGATGTTCAGCAAGCAATGACGGTACGTACATACTGTACTAATGTACAACACTTGTAAGTATGCCTTAACATGTGAAAGTATTGCCTTTTTATTTAATTAATTAAAAGCTGTTTTTCTTTAAAAACATTTTTTCTCCCATTTTCAACATACGTACAGTATTAATAGAAATAAACCCTTTTTCAGTATAAATACAATTATCCGAATTTTTGATTATCCCAATGGGGTCCAGGTCCCAATTGATTCAGGATAATTGGAGTTCTAATGTAAATCTATTTTGTAACTATTTGTAACAATCTATTTCTAACATGCAGATTTGCCTCCAAACATGTATTAAAAGAAAAAAGTAGTTAGAACAGTATAATGAAGCATTTACATGACCAAGTGAAAAACAATGTCATGATAGGGAAGAGGTAACTAGGTTATAGCTGCTAGTACATTAACATTTATAATCATATTCATCCATCATAAGAAAACCTTATACCGTGCTCCTTTTTAGATCATCCTCCACTTGCTCGATTGCCTTCTCTAATGTTGCTGCCCCATCAAGCTCTTTAGATTGCAATCTGTGCAATTCTTTGTCCATGGCTTGCATCCTAATAGACATACAAAGGGGGAAAAAAAGGTCAGCTAAACTCTGAAATCGCATAAAATAAAATTTAATTTAACAGAGGTTTGCTAAGTTTACTCAACAGGCCACAGAAAGCAAATTGTCAAAAACAAACTTTTCCAGCAAAGAAGATTGATGCAAACTAGATTACAGTTATTTTTTTAAAATTATTTTTACAAATTTAATAGTCACAGTATCAGTAAAAATAGTAAATTGTCTCCTAACACTCTACTAGTTCAAACATACGCTTCATTATAAAACAACTCTAAAGATAGAATGAATGGGCACAGACTAACTGTCTACTTCTGCAACTTACCTTACAGTATCAGAACATGAAAATTACCACAAGTCTAGCAACTACTTTACTATGAAAGCAATCACAGTGTTCCTGGATACCAGACACCTCCTCCTCCCCCCCCCCTCCAACCACCCAGTCTCAACCACTGATAAATTCCTACCATTTAACCAATCACGTATAATTAATATTATTTTCCTAATAAGAGTTTCAACAAAATTCTTACAAATTTATTTAACATATGCTTTAATGCAACACACATTTTATACATTCAAGCTCATCGATTTGGACATTTTACCATCACCTACAATGTATCATCATCGGCCAATACACGATTCGAAGTTTATGTTTTTCACTTTTGTGAGCATCGTCGATGGCTGATCAGGCCAATCCTGGCATAAAATAATTGCCCAGACATGTTGCAACTTATTGTGGGTCGTAGACGTGACACGCTTTGTCAATTTATTTTTGTCTATTATGAGCTCCTACAACCCGTCTTCGTTTCTCCACTTCAAATAGTGTGACAGCTGTGAAGGTGGTTTTGCACCAGAGTGCAGTCATTTGCTAGATAGTTCCAGGTGTTCAGGTCTATACTTGTGGTATTCATGAGCTTTGTAAAGTGGTCTTTCTAATGTTTTTTTTTTTTTTTGGGGGGGGGGGGGGGGCTCCACAAGGTCTTTTGCCAGTGCTGCACTCACCATATAAAAATTGAAGAAGGAGTCTCTTGTTACTCATTCGCTGAACATGTTCAATCCATCCGAGTTGGTGATCGATGATGAGAGCTTCAATGCTGTACATTTGTGCCCTTTCTAAGATGAAAACATTGGACACATAATCATCCCATTTGATGTTATAATAGAGCAAAGTTTCAGCTGGTGAAATCGCTTCA
>CM061920.1:249153679-249201673 GCA_031002005.1 Vandiemenella viatica | reverse complement strand
GCTTCGAGAAAAGGGTAGGCGGTGCCGCCATTGATTCGACTTGGCGGGTTCACTGCCGTGCACCCAGGTTTCTGGTAAACTATACAATTCAAATAACGTTATCAATTTCCAAACGACATATCAGTAATTGTGACGAAACTAGGGAAGTGAGAAATAAAGCGTCCTTAAATTTAATTAAAAATGTGTTGCTCGTTTATTTTAACTTTAGATTTAGAACGCGGTACCAGCTAAAACACTTTGAAATGAAACCAAAACTTAATAGCTAGTCCCGTATTTAAGGCAATAAATACCTAAATTTTAAAATACTTCATATTTTCCTATTCAAACATACTTTTTTTTGTAAATAAGTTGGCAACCCTATTAATGACACCTTCTAGAAGGACACGGGTTCATCATATTAGTGTGAGTAGGGCCTATACGATTGTTAAAATGCTTCGGGTTACATGGAGAAAAAAAAATTCTGACGGTTCAACCGAAAACAGAACCTTTCGTTGGCTTAACAAAGTGTGAAAATGAAATGGTTTATGAATGAGATACAGGCTTAGTCATGATAGTATAGAAATCTAATTTATTCAGCCTCATTGCTACTCGACAAATAATCGCTACTGTATATCCTTCCCTCGCCAACTGTTGATTAAAGCTGATTGGAGCAAGTGAAGGACCGCCTGAGCCAGACGCTGGGTGCCTTGTGACACAAGGGCAAAGTTCATTGCTTGTTTACCGATAGCCGTAACAGCATTTTGAAGTTTTATTGATATTGTTCGATTCAATGAAGAAATTATCGCTTGGTGCCATTGGTTTGTTTTCATTTCATAGAAGTATTCACATTGTATTAGACGTTATTGCACAGTTAACAATTTAATGCATATTGGAATTTCTTGCTTTCAGTTTTGCGATGTGCAAAAAAATCCTCAAAATATTACCACGCAGCTTCAGCTCCCCAAATGCCCCCATGTGATTACCAACCAAAAGAATATACCGTAAGTACGGCGAATAGTTGGTCAATTTTTCACAGTTTTTAAGAGGTATAAAATTTTGATCATTATAAAATTCTCTAGAGGTAGTGAGATGGGATCATAAACAAAACAAATTTAAATTTTGATAAAGTCATCCTTTGCTTCATATGATGAATTCAGCTAAGCACCTGTATTTTATTACGGTATCGTACTATTTTCTTAAATACAATTTAGTCTGTAAAATGTAAGCAGCCTTTTACATCTTATAGTAACAGATAAAAACTTGTAGGCTAATTGAACGGGATGTATCCGGGAAATAAGATGGTTTACAAAACCGATGTGATGAAATAACTAGAATGGGAAGACAGGAGGAAGATATTGGTGTAAGAACTAAAAGTAATGCATGGAAGTGAAAATATAACCATGATCAGATGCTGGCAATCGATTTCAGGCACAAGGGTGTTTTCTTTCGTAAGGGGGTCAGGGATTGGAATGAGGAATAATTTACCCAAAATGTTGAAAGAATTTAAAAGTAGAAATTTGTAGAGGTAAAAATTAGGTGGGTACAGGGAAGCGGAAAAATGGGCGTGTAGGAAAATTGCTGCTGTATTCCAATTAAATTAAACTTTGCTTAGGCCATTGCTATAGTATTGTGGGATGATACTGGGTCCTACATAATCAGTATCAAGTACAGAGGTTGGAGAAGATGTGGATAAGGGCAGCTAGATTTGTCTGTTAGAATTACCAAAGAATAAGCTATGTAATTGACATGATAAAAGATTTGGTTTGGGAGTCATAGCATTATAGAAGGTGATGAGACATGGATAAGTATTGGTTGAAAATTTAGAAACAGTATGTGGAAGGGAAGAGAGGACCATTACAAAAAATTATCAAGTGATTTTAGACATAAAAAAATGATTCATTTGTAGGTAGGGGATAGAGGCAGGGCTGGTGCTAGGATTCTCAGGCCCTGCGTAAGTGTTCTTAGCAAACACCCCCCCCCCCCATCTCTGACAATTTTTTTTTTTACCGGTACTTTAAACTTTGGTTGTTTGTATAAAGTCAGACAATTCTAAAGCAAAAACATTCAGAATCATGGGTGCAGGTTTTAAAATTTGCATTTGATTTATATTTAACCAAGCCCCTTCGAATGCTTGGGCCCAGGCTACTTTTGCCCCGCTTACCTCCCCATTATGCCGGCCCTGGAAAGAGGGACTATAACAATTTACCTAAAGAGTTAATGCACAGTATAACTCAAACAGTGAAGGATTTTAAGGTAAAAATATGTAAGAATTGTAATTCGGTATATTGCCACTGGAACATTAGCTCCATCTCAATCAATAATAATAATAGCATAATAGGTCAAAATTTCCAAACGTGTCAAATGAAATCTTGTTTTCACTCTTGGACATTAAAGGAATGTTTCAACACACCAAACATTATTTATAAATTCAGCAAAAATCCTTCACCATCAATGAATTCAGCTGTGATACTTCCAAACCTGGCATGTTTTAATTTGTTGCAACTTTAATCCTCCCAGAGAACACTACTGAGTCAAGAAATCTGAGATTTGGACCTTGCAGAGAGCAACAAGCACAGAACATTATAAAACTGAAATCAGGGCCACAACTCATTCTTTTCTATACCTACTAATTTTTTATTTTTTTTTTCAATGAGAAATTAGGTAATCCAGTAGGAAGGATTTATTGATTGAGAAAACTTTGAATCTGATTGGAGTAATCATGAGAAACTGCTCCAGTCGTCCTGATCTGGGGTTTCCATGGTTTTGCTAGATCACATAAAGTAAAAGCTGATATGGTTCCTTACCGTAGCTCATGGGTATTTACTGTTCTATCCCATATATTACAGCTCATGCATATTTGTTTACACATTATGATAGCTGCAACGTACCCTCTGCCACCCACTTTGTAATGAATCACAGAGTAATAATAATCATATTCACATTAAGATATTATATATTTTTCCAAAATTATGAGCCTGAATTGACTTTATCCACTAGAATTTAGTATTTTAGCCATGCAACCTAGACTATGCATTAAACTGAATTTAGATTTGATATTTCACCATTTTGCATTTTTTATAGTTCACACTTCCCCTATTACTCAAAATTACTGCAGAAGATTTCCTACTTACCCTTCATCTGTGTCCTGTAGCCACAATAATAAGTGTGAGAGTATCAAATTTCTTGTATATTTTGCAGATGTGAGTATTACTTCTTTCACATCAAGTGAGCATCACTGTTAGTCTCCTTTGTAGCATACAAAATGTTCTAATACAGCACAAAGATAGTAATTAAATGTTCAGTTGTGGGATTAAATTAAACATATGATTTTGGGATTCATTATTTTTCAGAAAGATTAGTGGTGAAGGTAAAATAATCGTAAATTGAAAGTGCTTAATGTAGCATTAAATTATTTTTTGACTGACTGCAGCCTTTACATTGTAGGATTATTGTGGCAGGGACTGGATTATGTCAAGATCCAAGAGATTCGGGAAGATCACTTGGTACCCTGCATTGTATCATATTACAAGAAACCATTATTGATACATGATGGGCACATGCAATGGCTCTTTGACCATACTGGAAAACGATACCTTGATATGTTTGGAGGTGTAGTAACAGTCAGTGTCGGGCACTGTCATCCGTAAGTTGTTAAAATTTTTGTCTTTGGTACTTTTTTGTGGAAGCAATCTGTAAACCCATCTTCATAGCAATTATGAAGTGTGCAACAATCATGATGTACTTTCCTGGGGAATAAGTTTCTCAAATTTGCTTTTTTATTAATATTTTTTCTTTAATGTAGCACAATTAACCAATCAGCAAAAGAGCAGATGGAAAAATTATGGCATACAACCAACATATACATGCATCCAAAACTCCATGAATATGCTGAGAAACTAACAGCAAAGCTTCCAGGGGATCTAAAGGTAAACTTCTTATTTACTTCTTTTGTTTCAGATGTTCTGACCTTAAGGTTTAGTTACACGTAATGTTTCACTGTTGAATTTTTTTTATGAAGTTATCGACATATTTTTAAACAAAGATCACATCATATCTTTTTTTTCCTACTTTCTTGGATTAAGAAACTTGAGACTAAGAAATCGCATCATTCTTTAGAACAAGTACATTTCTGGAGTCTCACATTATCACAGGGTATGGAAAGTATCACTAAATGCAGGATGTAATTTGCTGAATAATATGCTAATTTGATATTCATAATATAAAAAAACTGAAATAAAGTAAAACAGTTACATAAATGTTTTACTTTATTTCTTATGGTTTGTAATTTATAGTATACTTTTGTATATAAATTTATAAATTACAATCTCAAACAATGTAGTTATTAATATTTCAAAAACTTATGCAGCTGGGACAAATGCAATGAGACGATATTAATGTGGAGAAGAAAATGAGATGGACCAATTGCTTACAAGATTTGAAGGAAGGAGGAATGTGATAATAATTTCTTTTTCAGCTGTGGAAAAACAGTAACAACAAAACCCAGACAATATTTCAGACACAAAGCAAGATCATAGTCCTTCCTTACACTTTGAAAAGTAGCAGTTATACTTTAACATTCCTTTATATACCTTATTAACTGAATTTACTCTTTAAAAAACAATAATTTCTTTTTCAGTATGCTTACTTTGTGAATACAGATTCTGAGGCCAATGATTTGGCTCTAGTTATGGCACGCTTACATACCAAGCACTTTGACATCATATCATTCCGAAATGCATATCATGGAATGAGCACATACACTATGGGCCTCACTGCATTATCCACTTGGAGAATAAATGTTCCAATAGCACAAGGAATTCATCATGTAAGTTTGATGTTATTTATTTAATTCATCATGTGATACATTTGTATCATTGTAAATTTACAATGTATGCAATAATGCATACAATAAACACAAAATGTAATTACATTTATAAATCATTTAGTTGTATGTATAAATTTACTCCTAACTATCCACAAAAGCTATTCTATCAAACAAGGAAATTTTATATAAATTGACTTAATTTAAATATTCCTCTACATAATAATAAAAACTTTCTGTTAGATACAGCTTTAGCATTTTATTAAATAATACTGATCTTTTTGTCCTTTAATTTCATGTGGAAGTTTGTTGTATAGTTTCATTCCCTGGTGGAAGAAACTATTCAAACATTTACTATTTAATTTCCTATCTATGCGGAGATTATTTTTTGATCTTGTGGAAAATGTAGGGTATGAACTGTTTGTGGCAAATTCAGGTAAGTTATTTTTTTTACATACCTGAAGGAATTGAAGATGTAACAGGATGAAACTGTTACATCGCTAAATTTTGTGAATAGATCCTTACAGTGGGTCCTTCTCGAGGTTTTTGCTTGAAGATCATAAGATAATTCCACAGGAGAATAGTATATGAATGTTTCAAAAGTTTATTACTTTGAGATAATCATAATTACAAACAGGAGCTAGAATTCTAAGAAAGTAGATATTTTATTTCCCAATAACTGTATGTGTTCATTTCACTTTAACTGATGGTCGACATTCATTCCTAGGAACTTAGCACTCATAACACACTCAATATTCTACTGATTTAATTATATCTATTTGTCGAAATCTACTAACAGAACTGAATTTTACTGTGTTTCTTTTGTGTGTGTGTGTTGGTTTGGGCAAACTAGGACCACATTATGCCTTTGTTTGGCTTGAATTTGCTGTGGATGTGTACATATCGGTGCTACAACTAGGATTGTCCCCCTATAGGGACCTACAGTTTAACGTGGAATCCAAACCACAGAAGAATTCTGGCATACTTCCCATTATACAGTAAGTTGTGCCAGAGGTAGGGTTAAGGACTTATGAAAATCCCTGTCAAGACAGTGGTTCGAACCATCGAACTGGGGACCTTCTGATCTCCAGTCAGATGCCTTAACCATTGAACCATAGGCCACTCTGTGTTTGTTTTATGTTTATTGAGAGGTACCCCTTATTCCTATTGCTTATTTTATAGAAGAATGTTATGATCCACATTATCAAAAGCTTTTGAAAAATCTAAAAGTAGACCTGCATCATGATCACCCCTATCAAGTGCTTAAAGAATATTTTCAGTAAACTGTGCTGTCACTGATGATGTTCCTTTCCTGCTCGGAAACCAAACTGTGATTTGCTAAGGAGATTGTATTGGCTCAGAAAACTAATTAATCTATTTTTCATAAGAGATTTGAATATTTTGGAGAAAGATGACAGTATTGAGATTGGGTATTAATTTTCTACTTCTACACAACACCATTTTTCTAATATAGGGAGGACCTTTGCAAATTTCAAATAGTTTGGAAATACTGCAGTTGCAAAGAGCTCATTTATCATGTATGCTAATGGGCCTTAAGGATATATATACATTACTTTGTAAGAAACATGGGTACAGTACCTTGTCCAAGCCTGTTGATTTTTTATTTTAAAGCCCGAGAACAGCTTTTCCCATCTCTATCTCAGTTACTGGGTGCAGAACCATTGAATTTACTGAATAGTTACAGTGATACCAAAATAGTCTTTTTGTCTGGAAATTTTGAAGTAATGTAGTTATGTCCGAGAAATAATTGTTTACATAGTTTATCACTTCCGATGGGTGGCTAACTGGAATATCGCCAATTTTTATAGGGCAAGAGTTTTTGGGTTTTGTGTGGTTTCCATGTTTTCCTTCTTACTATATCCCAAACTGCTTTTGATTTATCACTTGATTATAATTTTTTGATGATAATAGTTTTTCTCAGCCCCCGCTAGTACTCTGTGATACACTTTTCTGTAATTTATAGGATAAGTTAAGAATGATTGGCTGGTAAGTTCATCTTTTATCGTACATTCTTCTAAGGTTTTGGAATGAGATTCTTATTCCTTTAGTAATCCACTGTTTTTTTAAATTGAGTGTGTGAGTACTTTGGGAAACTTTTCCGTAAATTTTAATTTAAAAAATGTAGGAAATTTACAAATTTTTTGTTTATGTCAGTCTCTGTGTAAATTTGTTCCCATGGCTGACATATTAGGTCATTTAAGCAATCACAAACCTTGGTTTCAGGAAATATATGGAGGTGCAATTTTGTCTTTTGATGTATATGGACTGCCAAGTGTAAATCTATAATTTGACAATGTTGGTCAGATAGGACTAGATTTTCTACAGATACATTACAGTATTTCCGATCCAGGTTTGTGAGGAAATGATTGACTGTAGTTTCAGAGTTTGTTGTTACTCTTGTTCCACCTTCTACCAACGAAGAGATACCAAATGACTACAGAATATTAAACAAGTCTATAATATTCTTATATTTGAGTTTAGTGTTTTTATCACCACATATTAAAATTTTACTTTTCCTAGTGTAAAAATTATCTAGAATCCACCTTAATTTTGTGAAAAACACAGTAATATCTGAATTCGGTGACCTATATATACATTAGATTATAATTTTAGTAGTTCTATCTCTGTCATAAATCTCTATGGCACAAGCTTCAAAGTTTTTCATTTAATGTCATAAGGGCTGTTCTATTTCTGTACTTCATACCAGAGTTTACAATTATGCAAGAACCACCACATTTTATTTTGATTTGGCAATAATAGCTTGCAGTCTTTCCTGTCTTTTTTTTTTTTTTTTTTTTTTTTTCCCACATTCTCTTAGGAGCTACATGATGAGAATTGGATGGATGTGCTTATCCTTAATAAGAATAATCTGTTGTTCCATTGTGATCTGCTGGTTTTTCTTCTTCTTCTGCGGGGTTGCATGTCTTATTCACAAGTTCCTGAAGAGGTTTTATTTCTGCACTCAGTTGATCACATGAACTTAGATTTGGAGAATACAGTTAAGTTGTAACTTTTCTTCACTTTTCTGGAAACACAACTCTCTATCAAAGTTTGCTTCATTTGTTTCTTGCAAGTTATTGCTTTTATGTACTTTGATTTTGTTAAATTAATTCCACTATTTTGTTGCAAATGTGTTCTTCTTCAGATTTTTTCATGTGCAGCCCATGACTTGTAATTTGTCTTCTGATTAATCTTTCAATCTCAAAATTAATACTGAATCAATCACTGATAAGATTATTTACTGAGTTCATGGACTCTAGAATTACCTGTTAGCTGATTTAATTTTTAAGTTTAAACTTGGGACATCATATCTGAGTGGGATTGGAAGCACAATTACATTATTTTTTTTTTTTTTTTTTTTTTTTTTTTGCTTAATACACTGACAGATGATTTAGCAAAACTTAGCACACTGCAAAGATCTTTGTAACTATCTTTTAGACTATTTGTTCGCACCAGTACAATTGCACTTTTTTTTTAACTTTAGTCTTCACTCGTTTATCTTTTTTTTTTCACCTCTTCAACAGGTGTGTTTGGTTTTTATAATGGCTTCTATATTATGAGAAGAGCCTAATTTCTTTCTTAACATATTACAGCAATAGCTCCCTTGTTTGTCACACAAAAGGAGAACATTACTTTTATTGTCAATTTTATGTTTCAAACCAATGTTTTACTTTTCTGCATGTTTGTTACACATTGCCCCCCCCCCCCCCCCCCCCAGTTTTGCTTTGAACCTTCTTTAACTGCATATTACTTTCTACGCTTAACACCTCAAACTTGTAGAAAATCTTCACTTTAGTTCCAGCGTTTTATTTGTTGGATAGTTGTTAATTCTACATTTACCAATTAATATGTGTCCATTTTTCACAATTTACTTCCGCAATTACTTTTTCCTTCATATAATTGATTTCTGCTTTCATCCCTTAATTATTATTTAATTAAATTGCAATGGAGCACATGTTCTGGTGGCAATTTCCTTACACATCCATCTTTCCCCTTTCCTGCACCCACCTACATTTGCCATTTACAAATTTTAACTTTAAATTCTTTCAACATTTTTGGTAATTTATTCATCATTTCCCGTGGTAACTCATTCCAATCCCTGACACCCATACCTAAAAAAGAGCATCTTCCCACACCCTTGTGCCTGAAATCCAATTCCATCTTGTGGTCGTGGTTATCTTTTCCCTTCCATGCACTACTTTTCATACCTACACCAATATCTTCTCATGCCTCATCGCCAATATACACCTCTCATGATCCTCTTCACCCTCCTCCTGTCTTACAATGAATCCCATTCCAGCTCTTTTATCGTATCTGTTACCGATTGCATTCTGCGATAATTTCCAGAAACAAATCTAGCAGCCCTTCTTTGCACCCTGTATTTGATACTCAAAATGTGGGTCCCATTCTACACTACCATATTCGAGCAATGGTCTGACCAAAGTTTTGTAACCCAATTCCTTTACCTCTTTTGTACATCCCCTCATCACTCTTTCCAACAAGTGCAGAATTTTGAAACCTTTTCCTACCACCTGTTCAATTACTCGAAATAATGTCCTTAAGCTGCTTCACTGTGTGTTCTGACTAATCTGGTTTAATGTCTGCACTGCTGAATGCCAAGTGTACATCCATCGATTTAGATTGCATTGTCATTCATTTTTTTTGTCTTAAATTAATACGCATGGAACTCTGATCTTCCTTCAGCATCTGATTATTTACAAACAGAACACTTTTCCACAATTTTAAATGATTTTTGCATGACTGCTCACTAATATTTACTGTTTCTGGTGCCATTTTCCAAAGACAAATCAAAGTGGCAAATAACCAACAAAGTATATATTCTTTTTTTTTTAACTTTGTATGATTCAGCCTGAAATATTCCGCATTATTATTAACAATGATTATTTTTAATTATATTCATTGAATTTTTCTCTTTCAATCTAATTGCTAGTTGTAAACATGTCAAGGAAATAATATCTACTGATCATATATGTGGTTGTGTTGGCTGTAGGTGCTTCATGAGCTCAGTCACAATGTTTCTATATTTTTGAAAAAAATCGTGGTCTGAAACATTTTTTTTTTTTTGTGAATTAGGTTTTTGCTACTTCTACCCTTCTTCCTTCAATTGTCGTGAACATAGTATATAATTTATCTTTCCTTTTATATATATATAAGCACGAAAATTCTTTAAGGGAATGACAGGGAAATAAAACTTAATATTTACCAAGATGATGATTGCTAGGAACATCAAAAAAAGATGAACATATGTAACATAATATTTTGGTGTGCAATTGGTGAATTCACCAAGCACGCAATGATCTGATCACATCTGATCCCGTAAAGTGTCTCACCTACTTGCAAGAATAAGGTTCATCTTTTATGTATTCATCAATCCCAGTCACCATCAAGTGTTTTCCCTTTCCTTCCTCAGTTGTATATATATAAACTGAATTATTTCGATTGGAAAATAACTGCTGCTTACCGAAGTTGAAGGCTATGGGCATCAACGCACAGATAGCACATGCTCGCTTTGAGCAATGCAATTTTCGGGTTATATCCGTTCATTAACAGTAGATTGAGGTGGAGTGGTAGCTGGCAACTGACTGGAGGAGCTGATCATTGGTTGGTGGCTTGTGGTGAGGAAAAAATCAACATGGCGGGAAATATGGAGTGAGAGATGAAAAGAATTATCCAAGTATTGTAAAATTGGAAACTATATTATAGGACAAAGTCCTGGGAACATGGAAAAATTTGACCAAGAAATTTTTTGTATAAATATAAGGTATATATTAAAAAACTTGAAGAAAAACTCAAAGAGAGGGTGTGGGAATGGGGTGGAAAAGAAGTACAATTACTGGGTGTTAAGACCCATTAGCTGTCCTCAGTTTTTACTGGTAAGCCAGTTCCAATTTTCTGAGTTCAGAGATGCATGGACAGCAAGAATTGAAATTGTTGGTCCTATTGGTTGTGGCATGAAGAGATACTGGATGATTAGGGTTCTGGGTGAATACCATTTGTCTGTGGTCATTCATTCTAATGGCCAATGGATTTGTGGTCAGGCCTGTGTGTGAGACTGTGCAATGGTTGCAGGCTAATTGTTATATCACAGGGGAGGTTTCACAGGTGGCATGCTCTACGATGAGGAAGCTTTCCCCAGTTTCTGGGTTGGTGAAGGTGTTGGAGGCATGGTGTGTGTAGCATATTTTATAGCAGGATCTGTCGCATGGAAAGGAACTGTGGCGTTTTCTGGTGGGATGTGGAAGACCAAGTTTGTGGACTAGGAGTTGGCTGGGGTTAGGTCTACTCAAGCCTCTCTGGCAATCTCAGAACATGCTTCATTTGACTTCCTAACCTTACACAATTCCTAGACCACAAACACTGTCTTTCCTGTCGTACTAACAATTTTAAAACACTGTAATCTACTAAACCTAAAACACCTTGATATTATGAAATTAGGCCAACAACTGAATTTTCAAAAATTGCTGCTATGCAACTATAATATACTAAAACATTATTTCTGAATAATTAAACATTCACCAACAATAGCCAATTTAGATATTTCAATACCTTTATCCCATAATACTAAAATGAGTAGTTTTTAAATGCGTGTACTTTTTGCATAACAATAAGAACAACAATGATTGCAGGCAATGAATCCTGATGTTTACAAAGGAATTTGGGGTGGATTGCACTGTAGAGATTCTCCAGTGCAAACAAAACGTCATTGTGATTGCAATTCAGATCAATGCAAAGCAAGCGATCTGTACTATGAGCAGCTTGAAGCTATTTTCAAGTATTCTTTGCCTAGAGGCCAGGTTGCAGGATTATTTTCTGAGGCAATGCAGGTAATGTAATAGGAAGAAACAAAATCTATGGGAATATTAATGAATGTAAATAATAATATCTGTGCATACATTTCCATTTTCACAGTTATTTTATTGAAATCGGTTGTGTTTAAATAAGAGTAAAAATATTTTCTGATTTCTGTTGACAGGGTCTTGGAGGCATAGTACAGTTTCCAAAAGGTTACTTGAAAAGAGCGTATGAACTTGTGAGAATAAATGGTGGTGTCTGTATTGCTGACGAGGTAAGTCAAATAGTGACAGAAAGAACCTGTAATTTTAAGAAGACTATAATAAAGAAATGAGTGTTCAATAGTTCTTTCATTTTTAACTAACATGACATTCTGTATGATGGCTTTGATAGAGTATTGAACTGAATAATTTTAGCAACTACTTTTGTAATTCCTACTTTGGTGGACTGGCTACTCATTTTTTGCTCTGCCACCGCCGAGAGGGCACTTGCATGTGGGTAGGAGAACCTACTGTTATGTGAGCAGTAGAGTGCATGAATGATACTCCAGCTGGTTATGTACAAGTATTTACATTTATTCAATTATGTACATGATAACCATTTAACAACCCATTAGGCCTTCTATTCACTTATTCCAGCCAGGTTGGTTTTAGCTTTTGCAACTAATGCCAGAGACTAACATATCTTCCTTAACTTCCCATTAGGCTATACCATCCCCAAATAACTATCAGCATCTAAACAGGATCATTCCTATCTGTATCTATTGTAGCACTGTGATGTGCTGTCTGGCGATTGCTGCTACCATTGTCACCAGCCATCTTCTGTCGCGATCACCTCTAGAAGCCTGTGTCGGCGTTACCAACCATTTTGCAGCTTTGTGGCCTCAGCTGCTAGTTCGACCTCGTTCCATTATTTGCTCCCAGGTTTTGTTTGATTCTCCCCACTACATTTTCCCAGAAGGGGATAACAACTATCCAATGACCAAGCACCCTGATGCAGTCACCCTGGCTGGATTATGTTGTTGTGTACATGAAAGTGCTGATATTAAGATACTAAGTGGGTCATTGCTTCGTGAGTTTACAGCTCGACTGCTTCTGTCGCAACTGACCTGTGAAATTGCTATAATTCCCTGTAAATCCCTAAAACCTTGGTTTACCACACTTGGTTCTAAAGTTAAAATCACCAGCTTTTGTATTTAGTTTCTCCTATTTGAACCAATTTATGAATATTGTTTTACACAACAAGCAGACAAATTTTCTTTCATGTACATCTAGTTATGATGAATGTGAATGAAAATACTGGTTAGTCGCAACTGTACAGAGACAATTTATAGTTCACTAACTGTACCTGCATCTTCATCTACATGAGTTTGTTGATTGAATAGGAAAAATCAGAGGAACAATCACATTTTTTCCTCTTTCTTAAATATCCTTCTCTCATTCTAAATTTAGACCACAGGTAAATATTTTATACACATTTGTGCACATCATTTGTTTCTACCACCTCTTGTAATTGCCACTTCTCGTATAGGTTTAATGGTTGTGGGTGGCCCACATGTACACTTCAGTAATGTTTACAGAGTTGCTCTTTATGCAATATTTGAAGTTGTTAGGCCTGGACCATGTTTAAAAAAATTGCTTTATTTGTAAGTATAAAGTAAAAATCCCTAATAGATTCTCAAGGCTAACTTTTATGGTTTACATGATTTAAACACACAATCCTCACATATAAGAGGGTAATATTGTCATCTGTTTTGTTACGTATTTGTGTTTATTGGCCCCTCAGCATATACGAGGGCAACCAGAAAGTAACAGACATTTTGAAATAAAAAATAAACAAAGTGAAAAAAAAAATTATTATATACATTTCGGAGGTAAACTCTTGGGCTATTTTTCTACATAATCGCTATTTAAATTAAGGCATTTATCATAACGTGGTTCAAGCTTTTCGATACCCTCTC
Organism: Vandiemenella viatica; assembly: GCA_031002005.1. Classification (NCBI taxonomy): domain Eukaryota; kingdom Metazoa; phylum Arthropoda; class Insecta; order Orthoptera; family Morabidae; genus Vandiemenella; species Vandiemenella viatica. The sequence goes on along the minus strand of CM061920.1, from coordinate 249,188,078 downwards.
TGTAGAAATCTGCCGCCTATGAGTTCAACCACTGGTTTACTCTGGCATACAGTGGTAGTCGCTCGGCGCTAAATCTGGGCTGTATGGTGGATGATTGAAAACTTTCCATCAAAAACCATCCAAGAGCTCTTAGGTATGATTGCCCGTGTGTGGACGAGCATTGTCATGGAGAAACAAAACTTTCTCGCTAAGTTTTCCCTGACACTTGTTTTGTATCGCACGTCTTAATTTTCTGAGTGTTTTGCAATACCTCTGTTAGTTGAGTGTTGTGCCACGTTCAAGAAAATCAATGAGAATCACTCCCTGAGCATCCCAAAACACAGTAGCCATGATTTTTCCTGCTGATAGCATTTGCAGACACTTCTTCAGTTTCTTGGCCAAATGCATGTGACCCCATTCCATCAACTGCTGTTTTGTTTCACAGTTGACCTGCTTTACCCAAGTCTCATCACCAGTTATGATACGATCGATAACTTTGTTTCTAATTTTGTCGTAGTGTTCCAGAAATGTCCGTGCTGCAGCAAGTCTGTTTTTTGTGGTCTTCCATCAGGATTTTCGGAAACCACCTGGCAGAAAATTTGTGGTAACCAAGTTTACCAACCACAATTTCATGAACTACATGAAATTTGGGGGAAATGTTCTGAGAGTTCTGTAATCGTGAAACCACAATTTTCACAGATTTTGTTGTTGATTTTCACCACCAATTCATCACTCACAAGACTAGGACTACCACTGTGATCCTCATCGTGAACCAATGGTGTGAACATTGGCTTGGCCATTTTTAAAATCAATGCGCCACTGCCTCACTCAGCTTTCAGTCATTATTCATTGGCTATGCACATCACAAATCTGGTGATAAATTTTAATTGGTTTATGATTTTTCACCAACAAAAACCTTATAACAGCTCGCACTTCACAAGTGGTGGGATTTTCAATTGCAGTGCTCATTCTAACACTCCACTGTATGCAAAGTATGATAGGCATGATGCGCAAGCTGCCATGGCTGGTTGTGTCCTGAGTGTAGGAACACTCTGACACCAAGGTAGCGGTGCTAGCCCCACCCACTGCCATGCCAGGCCAAAACGTCTGTTACTTTCTGGACAGCCTTCGTATATATAGTATGAAGTACAAATGATATAGAGAAAAGTCAAAATTGTCCATATGTGTGCACGAGCATGCACACCTGTTCACACATTATCCACAACACAGTTGTACAAGTTTGATAAAGACAATAACATTTTGTAATTACAAATTTACAAATAACAACTTATTTATATAATTTTTCATTATGTACATTTATATTAAACACTGTTATTTAATACTAATATTTGGTTTGCAAATACTCATCAGTGTTGTAGATGCATTGTTCGAGGAAGTACTCCTTTAGTCCTGAAATGAATTTAGTATTTTCTTTTACAGACTTGATCCTCTGTGTGCATTATTAAACAATCTGAATCCCACATTAAGTGGTCCTTTCTGACAGAGAATATTGTTTTTTGTTTTTTTTTTGGTGATATATGTAAATCTAGTGTCTGTCTAATATTATATATATATATACACACACACATCATTGTTTGTTTGTGGTATATATCCAGGAACATCCATATTTTTGCTATCAATATTATGATGTTTAGTATATATAGACAGTTCTATGGTAGAATTTGCATGTTACTGAATAAAATTCTACATGGGGTTATACTTTGTACCCCTTTCATAATTCCATCAATTTTTTTCTGCATTTTGAAGCATTTGATTCTTGGTGGAGAATTTTCTCAGAATACAATTACAATACTTAATAATGAGTACACACACACAATAAATATCTTTATTTGTTTCATTCCATCTACAACCAACTAATATTCTTATCATGTAGCAGATGCTATTTAATATTTTTACAAAGGTGTTCAATGTGTGTGTTCCATTTTAAATTTTGTATCTGTAAACCTAGAAATTTTATGTTTTCTAAGTAGTTCATAACAGAGTTATATTGTAGGCACTGGAGCACCTAAATTCTTTTTTGTCCATGGATGTATGGCATGTATTTTTTCAGTGTTTATTATTTCCTTGTTTTTAGAAAGCCAGTTTGAAATGTTTTTAGAACAGTGTTAATTCCAAAATTATGACCGAATCCCCTTTCTGTATGAGCCCTGTGGTCAGACTTCCCTGTCCTATTGCTTTAAACATGGGTCACTTTCCAGCATTTTGAGGAAGGATAATTTTTTTTTCTCTAATAAATAAAATATGGACAAGTGGCAAAACACAGTTAACTGTCATAGTACTGAAATCCATTTGATTACCATGACTAACACCAACAAATAATATAATGAGCTTCTTACTTTAAAACTATTCCCATTATTTTGAAACTGATTTGTTCTGCTGATAAATACAAAACAACTGCCTAGTTTGACATCAGATGTCAGTTACAAAGGCTAAATAACTGAGCTTACATGTAATACATTCTACTTATTAAAAGTGTTCTTCATTTTTGAATAAAAACTAGTTAAATACGTGTTTGTTACAAAATTCCTAAGGGGTCCCACTCTGACGAAGAAGATAAATGGTCACATTAGTCATGTAGCCTTATTCAGAGCAAAGCAATTAAGCTACAAATATGCACCAAAACTTTTCATGTTTTGGGTTGCCATTGGAAAAAATACAGCAAAAATCACTAATTTTGGACTTTCCATATGATTCGGAGATGAAATCATATTCGTGTACCATTATGATGACAGAGAGTCATAGTCAGTTAAAATTTTTGAATTTTACTAACTTCCAAAATAAGAGAAGGAATGTAGTAAAATTTAATACACTAGTTAAATGTAATAAGCTCCATCTGTATTATATGTCTGATGCATATAAAAATGATATTAGAGATTTCATGTTTGGGGTTGATAGAAGGTTAATATATGGAAATTAGCCAATTTATATTTTTATGAAGATTTGGTGATGTAACTGTATCTGTGTACAAAATTTTAGCTTTCTATGACTACAGAAAGTATGTAGTGGAGTAATGAATGCCAAAATTTTAGTGAAGTATGGGAAGAACTATCAGGTTTTGCGGCATTAAACCAAAACATTGTACAATTATATTCCTCTTGTGTTTTGTGTGTTAATCGCAGCCCTCCTGCATTTAACTGGGATTAGTGATGGGTTTATTTTCTCTTTCATTGTCTAAACGTAATTTCTTTTCCATATATCTATATAATAAACAGCATTTAGTTTTGATATGCAAATTCCATTTCTGTTTTATGTTGCAGACTTCTATGAATTTAAAATGTGTTGTTTCTTTCATTTTATTCTACAGAGTTGTTTTTCATAGTTTTAGCAATTTATTTTGGTTAAAATTCAAAATGACAATCTCTACGTCACAAAGCTAATAAGACTGATTTTCTGTAGTCACTTCAATGTTCTGAATTGTATGTTAGCCAGATGGGATTGGTGGTGAAAGGGGAGGGGGGAGAGTGTCTTAGGAATAAAATGAGACCTGGTTCATTTGGCTCAGGGCACTGGGATGGACAGGATCATGCACAAGCCAAAGGCTGTAATTGTGTTGCGTCATGATTCAATGTGCATTTAAGTTTTAACTAATTCACTATGGACATATTCAAAATGTTGACAAACACATGTGGAGTTAATATCTGTCTCATGCTCAAGGTTTTAGATGGCACTAGGCATTCAAAGATGGTTAACAACATGTGGAACATGAGTAACACTCTGAGAGACCGTTGACATTGAAAACTGACAAAAATGTGTTGCATGTGAAGTCTGTTCTGGTGTGACAGATGGGTAAGTGTGAGAGTAATTTCTGATGAGGTAGAACTTCCAAAAAGTGATGTGCAGTTGCCCAAGCCCATCCAGAAATTGCCGATCACTTCATCATGACAATGCTGTTGGTGAATGAATTCTTGGTGAAGAAAAATGTGGTAATGCTGCCACAGCCCTCATAGAGCCCTGATAGATCACCAATGAACTTCTTTTTGTTTTCAAAGATCAGGAGTGCTCTGGAAGGTCAATGTTTTGAGTCCATTCCTGATTTTCAAGCAACTGTGGCGTGAGTCTTAAAGGACATTCTGGAGGAGAACTTTAAAAATACTTCGAACAGTGGCAGAATTGCTGGAAGCAGTGTATAGATGCTCAAGAGCCATATTTTGAACACTATTAAGTGTATTTGCTAAAATGTTCAATAAATTGATTTCAATCGAACAAGTCTCCTTTTTTTGGCGGACATACCCTGTAGATTCGCTAATCAGTTACCTTTTTCCCACTGTCATATCAACTACCTTTATAGTGTTTTACACAATTCATAATATCAATGTAATAATGGATTACAGGTTCAGTCATGTTTTGGTCGTACAGGAGGACATTTCTGGGGCTTTGAAATGCATGGAGTAAAACCAGATATTGTCACAATGGCTAGAGGTATTGGTAATGGTTTCCCTATGGCTGCAGTTGTAACAACACATGAAATAGCTCAAACTATGGGACAAGTCTTAGATTTGAACACATTTGGAGGAAATGCATTGGGCTCAGCAGTTGGACTTGCAGTTATGAAGGTGAGAATCACAATTTTAAATGTTATTTAATTAACTGATTTAGGAATAGTGTCAAATCACAATGAATCTCTTTTAATCCATCTTACTTACTGTGCATTATTTACAACAGTTCTAATCAAATTAGTCTCATTTTAAAAGAAATTGTTTTCTTCTTTTTCTTCTCCTGATAAAGTCTTCTAAAGATCAAAATCCAATTTCAATGCTTTGTTTATTGTTGTTGCTTCATCTTCATCCAGAATTCCTCCATCTTCTCACTATTTATCTTTTTCCTCTCTTTGGACCATTTTCATCCTGTTTATATTTTCCTTTCCACCTTGGAATCCTTCCATTTCTTTAACACTTCTTTTCTTAAAACTCTCTCTACACATTGCCTCTTCCTCACATATATTGTTTCTTTCTAAATATTTCTTGAATCCAGGTTGTTGTAGATTTCTTATTCCAAATATATTTGGTTAAACTGTTATTATCCATTTTGTTTAAATGTTCTACAAATAGCAATCATCTCTTCTGTATTGCTACCGTTATGTTTTCTGGGTTGCAGTATATTTCCAGTGTACTGGGCCAAGTATTTAACAGATAAATCTTGTTTCTAGTACATAATTTGTGCAACTTGTAATTCAGCACTAGACATTCATTTCCATCAAGACATTCTGGTTTGATTATTGTGGTATAGTGCAGTACTTCAAGATTTTTAGACAGACACATTTTGTCGTAGATATCCAGTCATGATTTATACTTTTACCATATTTGCTTTTACAGCAAATTTTTCTAAACCATTTTCCTTCCTTATTTCCCACAAATATATGAGCAATATCTGTAACTAGTGTTTATGGATCATTTTTTATATTTGTCATATTTCCCCCCCCCCTCCCCCCGGGAGAGTTTATACTTGTTTTGTCAGCTATTTCATGTAAGAGATTTACTTGTATTGCTGAATATGTCAAGTTCTCAAAACCTATGACAAAATCATCCACTAATGCTAAACAGTTTATTTCAATGCCCTTGTTCTTTCTCCCTAGTGCCGTTGGTGATAGCTTGTGTTATTTACATTTTCCATTCCACATTCATTCTATTTTCTCCTAGATGCAATTGAAGAAACAAACCATCACTTTACCTTTTTTTTTTTTTTTTTTTTTGCTTCTTTTGACTGGTTTGATGCAATCCTCCATCCCTTCCGATCTTGTGCTAACCTCTTCATCTCTACATATCCCCTACAACCCACGTCCTCAATTATCTGCTTCATATATTCTAATCTCTGTCTTCCTCTACAGTTCTTACCTTCGACTGTTCCCTCCACCAGCAAATTAACTAATCCAGCATGTCTCAAAATATGACCTACCAGCCTGTCTCTTCTTTCTGTAAGCTTCTTCAACAAACTTCTTTCCTCACCCATCATTTCCAAAACTCATTCATTTCTTACTATGTCTGTCCACTGAATTTTCAGCATTCTTCTGTAACACCACATTTCAAATGCTTAAATTTTCCTTCTTTCCAGTATTCCTAAAGTCCATGTTCTGCTACCATAAAGTGCTGTGCTCCACACATAGAGTTTTAAAAAGTTTTTTCTAATTCCTAGTCAATATTAGAAACTAAAAGATTTATCTTTTTCAAGAAGGCTCTTTTTGCTAGTGCTATTCTGCTTTTAACATCATTCTTGCTTCGGCCATCGGTTGTAATTTTGCTTCCTAAGTAACAGAATTTGCTTACTTCTCCAATTGCATCAGATCCTATTTTTATATTTAATCTACTAACTTGGTATCATTTCTACTACATTTCATCACTTTTGTCTTGCTTTGATTTCTATTCAGTCCAAATTCTTCCTTCAGCATTTCATTCATATCATTCAGTAATTTCTCAATGTCCTCAGCCCTTTCTGCTAACAAGACAATGTCATCAGCATATCGTAGCATACTAATTTTTTCTCCCTGAACGCTTATGCCACATGAAAATTTTTCTTTTTCTTTCATTATTGCTTCCTCTACATACAAGTTGAATATTAACAGGGATAGACTACAACTCTGTCTCACGCCCTTTTTAACTGATGCTTATCTGTCATGATTCTCTACTTTTATTACGGCCACTTGATTCTTATATAGTTGATAAAGTATTCTTCTATCTCAATACTTCAGACCGGATTTCTTTAAAATTTCGAACATCTTGTCCCACCTAACATTATCAAAAGCTTTTTCTAAATCAACAAATGCCATAAAAGTATCTTTGTTTTTTTGATCCGCACTTCAAATATTAATCTTAAAGACAGAATTACTTCCCTCGTACCACGATTTTTCCTAAACCCAAACTGATCTTCGCCTACTATGTCTTCCACTATCCTTTCCATTCTTCTGTATGTTATTCTGGTCAGTAATTTTGAAGTATGTGATGTTAGACTAATGGTGCGATAATTCTCACATTTGTCGGCTTGTGCTTTCTTCGGAAGTGTGAAGATGATATTTTTATTAAAATCAGTTTGAATTGCTCCTATTTCATAACTTTTTGATATCAGCTTGAATAATATTTCAATTCCTTCTTCTCCTAGGGATTTAAGAAGTTATTCAGGGATCTCGTCAATTCCAACTGCCTTATTTGCTTTCAAATCATTCAGAGCTTTATTAAATTCTGTACTCAAAACAGGATTTCCTAAGTCATCAATGTTGACATCGCCTTCCTTTTCCATTATGCTATTGTTCAAGTCGTCCCCATCATACAGTTTCTCAATGTATTCCTTCCATCGGTTAGCTCTATCTTCTGAGCTTAAAAGAGGTTTCCCATCGGCAGCTTTAATGTTCATACCTCTTTTCTTCATTTTTCTCCAAAATTCTGTTTGATTTTCCTATATGCAACATCTACTTTACCTACGATTATTTCCTTTTCTACTTCTTCACACTTTTCTTCTAGCCATTTTTCTTTTGCTTTTTTGCATTTCCTGTTTATTTGATTTCTAAATTGCCTGTATAGCTCTCTTCCTGCTTCATCCTGAGAATTTTTGTACCTTCTCCTCTGATCCATCAGTTTCAAAATTTCTTCTGTGATCCTAGGTGTTCGGGCAGCTTGATCCCTAAAGCCTAATGTTTCTTTACCAGCTTTCATTATTTGGTCTTTAATGCATTCCATTCATCCTCGGTTGAGCTTCTTTCATAGTTACTTCTTAGACCTAAATCTACCATTTCTGCAAATTTTTCTCTTGTGCTAGATTGTTTCAGTTTATTCACTTCCAGGCTGTTCTGCTTAGGCTGCTTCCTTATTCGCTTGAATTTCAGCCTGCAGTTCATCACTATCACATTATGGTCAGAGTCTATGTCTGCTCCTGGGTACGCCTTACAGTCGAGAACTTGATTCCTGAATCTCTGTTTGGCCATGATATCATCTAGCTGCTATCTGCCTGTATCCCCAGGACGTTTCCAGGTGTATATCCGTCTTGCATGGTTCTTAAACAGTGTGTTTGACACTACTAGCTTATATCTTTCACAAAATTATAACAACCTTCTTCCTCGCTCATTTCATTCTCCTAGACCAAAACTTCCTACAGTATTCCCCTCTCCCACTATCGCATTCCAATTAGGGGTCATTTCGAACCCCAAGGGCAAGAGGGTGCCCTGGACCACTCCCCGCTCTTCCGCCCTCCTTTCAGAGGCCATTGGTAAGCAGTGGGTGACACCTTATACCGGGAATCATTCAGTCGCCAGAGCCTCGTCAGAGCAAACAGGGTGCACCACGTGAAGGAGTACAGGCTAGTACAGTCTCTCCCAAACCCTTACACCCCACCACCCCACTTTGCCTTACTTCTGTATTTATTGTGAATAATATCGATATTTCACTCTGAAATTTTATTTTTGGTATTGCGTGTGTGGGGGTTTTGAAGTCCTTAAAGACATGAGGAGGGTTACGGTTTTATAATAAGCTCCCTGAGTAATTAAAGTTAATACAAGAACATATGTATTAAAAATAGATGTACCTAGCACTTAAAATGTTATATTAAGTGAGTGAATTCTAATGTAATATTAATATGATGTTGTAAAAATAACGTGTGTAAATAAAGTTTTAGAGAAGAAAAACAGAAATTACAATTATCAAATAGAGATTACAATCCTGATGGGAATTTGATGTAGTAATGATATATGTTGTAAATTCAAGGTTTGTAAATTATTGTAGCTATTATGAGATGAATGTACACTTAATACTTTGATATGTGCAATTAGTAATAGTAGTAGTATTTTATTTGTCCTCTAAATCATATACTTGTACTATAAACATAATGATATGAGACACGTCAATTATAAAATATGATTTACATTACATTATTTACATTAAATTAATTCATACAACTCAAATATTCTTCTACAGAGTAAAAGGAGTGGTATTGAAGGTATGACATCAACAATTTCTCAAAAATTCCCCTTTCTGATGTTGATTTTACATTATGCGGTAATTTATTGAAAAGCTTAATCCCTGTGTGAAATGTTCCATTTTGATACATTTTTGTTTTTGTATGCATAATATGCAAATCTGTGACTTTCAAACTATCTTCTTTAACATGTCAGTTATTGATTACCGGTATATTTTGTTGTAATTTCCATATACAAATCTAGTTCCCTTCTGTTACATCCCCTATAATTCTTATACATTTTTGTTACATGTAATGTGAGCCTTGTTACTATCTGACCATACTGAAGCAAGGGGCTGACTGATGTTTTGTATGGCAGATCCTTAATTTTCCTAATACATCTCCCATCACCATTTTTAGTAGGTGTTGGATTTTGAAACCTCACCTTACTTCTTTCCAAATGTTTGCTGCGCAACAGCACTTATTATCAAATAATGTACCATAATGTACATTATTTTTGCCTTCAGCAGGCAATCCATTGTAAAATGAATCAAATCCTTTATTTTTCTATTTTCCTTAATAGCTGACTGTATTTTTTTATTTTTTACATGTTCAACTAAAGATTTAGTTCAGAGATCAATCTGTAGCAGTTCATAAAACATTCTCATTTTAATCCTATTATTCAACACAATGTCATCTGCAAGCCAAAATGTAAACCAACAATGTAATCGTCAATGAATGATGTTTGGCTGTGTTTTCAATACATTATTCTGTGTCACTCTTGTTCCCAATTTCATCTCTTTCAGACTACTTATCGCATACCATGCATAGTGGGTGAGCAGTAACACTCTGGCCTCACATTCGGTAGGTCAAGGGTTCAAATTCCCATCCACATTTCGGTTTTCCCTAGTTAACCCAAATCAACCCAGGCAAATGCTGAGATGGTTACTTCAAAAGGCCATCCATGGCTGAATTTCTTCCCACTCTTTGCCCCATTTCCTGTCTCTAAAGACCTCATAACCTTAATGAGGCAAAAAATTAATAAAACCCCCTTAGCCTATGCTGGGCCATTGCTTTCTATCTTGTAATAATCATATATATATATAAAAATAGACATGTGTTTCCCTATATTTCACTTTTAAGCTGCCACTACCTAGCACAGATCACAGGTGTTTGTGTGTGGAAGTAGCACGGAGTTTCCTGTCATGCACAACATTGGCTGAATTCCGATAGCTGTAAGGACGTGGGAGATATGATGGTTAAAAGTGGTTGATGCAGGGCATTTTCGTATTTCGACCAAAGACATGTGTCTCCGTATATGTCACTCTTCTGCCACAACTACATAGCATAAACCATTGGTGTTTGTGTGTGGTAGCGGTATCGTGTCTCCTATCGTGCACTATGGTGGTTAGACGTCGGTAGCTATGGGTGTGTGGGAGATATTGTGGTTGAAAGTGGTTGACGTGGAACACTTTCATATTTCTACCAAAAATATATGTATCATGGTGTATCACTTTTCAGCCAAAACTAACTAGCGCACATCACTGGTGTTTGTGTGGTTGTAGTAAGAGTCACCCATCGATCATAACGTTGGCAGAATTTTGGTAACTCTGCGAGTGTGGGAGATATGGGGTTGAAATTGGTCGATCAAGGATATTTTTGTATTTCGACCAAAGACAGGTGTGTCCATATATTTTACTTTGCTGCTTGAACTACATAGCGCAGATGACTAGCGTTTGTGTGTGGTAATAGCATCAAGTCTCCCATCGTGCACTGTGGTGGTTAGATGTCAGTTACTGTTAATCCAATTTCATTACAAACACCATCAAAGTCGTGGGCACCAGCTAGTTTAATTTAATTTCAGTTGTGATGGAGCACACAAACTCTGCCCCTATACTCCCCTTTCCCATGTCTTGATTTGTATTTTCTTCGCCCTACCTATGCCTGCCATTTACAAATTGCAACTTTAAACTTCGTCAGTGTTTGGTAAACTGTCCATTATTTCCCTTGGTAATTTGTTTCAGTCTCTGACTCCCTTACCGACAAAATAAATTTTTCTTACTCCCTTTTGCATTATCCTGTTGGAAGATATGATTTGGATGGTCGACATGAAGGGAATTGCCATAGGGTGACCAAGCATGGTGTGTGAATGGTTAATGTTCTGGCCTCGCATTCTAGAGGACACCGGTTCGAATCCCCGTCTGGGCATCCAGATTTGGATTTTCCATGGTTTCCTAAAATCACTCCAGGCAAATGCTGGGATCCTTCTTTCAAATGACTTGGCCAAATTCCTTCCATTCCTTGCCCTCAGTCCTTTCCCACCTTTAATGATCTTGATGTCAATGAGGCATAAAGCCATAAAAAAAAAACAATATAGTGCAGCACCCTATCCATATAGTGGTGGGCTGACATTGTCTCTTCAGCAACAACCAACTTAGTCTTGCTGTCGGAAATAATAATGCACCATTTCAAACACACCAATTCTCTGACCTTTCTCACAGTTACACATTTGGGTGTAGAGGGTTGTCAGTTTTCACCTTAGTATACTTGGTCAACAAGAACTTGTGGAAAAAGTGTCATGTTACACCACACTGTTCACCACTTATCCTTGAAAACACATAAAAATTTTGCACAGTAAATAGCTCCTTAATTTCTCCATAAAACTTTCAATTTTTAATCATTTAATACTTTTTATAGAGGGATACTTGAGACCCAATATCATTCTTTTATCACAACATCATCAGGGTGTTTCACTTTTAATTTCTGCCAGTATATTTACAGTTAGGATCTTCGACAAGCAACTCCTTCCCTACCCTATAATTATTGAAATTTTTACTGTGTTGTGGGTGTACCTGATTAACTGACTCTTATTGGCATTTATTTTCATTTCATATTTAATTACCCAGTTAGATATCCTGTTCATATCCTCTTGTTGCTGTTCAGTGGCGGATCCAGGATTTTTTTGGGGGGGAGGGGGCCTTGAGTCGGGCAGGGGTAAGGTTTAATAGTCATACTGCCCTTAAAAGATCAGTAGAGCTTAAACATAAAAATAAAAAAGAAGTCTCCAAAATTACGATGGCGGTGTGGATCTAGATACTTTGGGGGGGGGGGCTTGAGCCCCCTAGTGCCCCCTCTCTGGATCCTCCACTGTTGCTTTTCACAATTCTCTACTGAATTTAACCCCTTTATATAACATTATGTCACCTGCAAACAATCCAACTTCTGACTTCAACCCAACAATACAATCATTCGTAATCGTAGGATTCCGCAGCCAGAGTCTTGATTCTTGGCTGTCCGGGTGGCGTCATGTTTCTTGAAACCGATGTTTCGACCTTCATTCTGGGGTCTTCTTCCAGGGCAGAACTGAGTTGAAACGTTGGTTTCAAGAAACATGATGCGGCACCACCCGGACAGCCAAGAATCAACAATACAATCATTCATTTGAATATTGAATAACAATGGCATCAATATGCTACCCTGATGCTCTCCTAAATTATTATTTTTTATCTCTTATGATACTGTGTTACCCACCCTAACTCTTCGTTTTCTTCCTTCAAGAATTCCTCCAGCTAGTGGCTTTTTGATTCATTCCAGTGGTTTTTACTTTATCTACCACCATTTTATATCTCACTCTGTCAAATTCTTTGGATAGATCCAGTGCTACACTGTCAACCTGGCCTCTCTTGTCTATTTCATCTGCAATAGTTTACACTAACTGAGATTCACATAAGTGTACTTTCCTAAATCCACGTTGCTGTTTTGCAAACCAGTTTCTTCCCTTGCAAACATTCCTGATGTGGTTGCATACCAATCTCATCAACTTTCCCACCTCTGATGTTAGACTAATTTGCCTGTAATTTTCAACTTTATTTGCCTCACCTCCTTTATTGACTGGTACTACTATGGCACTTTTCAGTACACTGGTAAGCAGCAAGTCTCCAAACTCAATCTAAATAAAAATATTAGATAAGGTACAAAGTCATATCCTACTGTCTTTAATACATCTGTAGTAATATTATCTCCACTAATTTCTCTCATAATATCCTCAGGATTGATTTACAGTTTTTTAGTCTGTTCATCTCCTCTGTTTTCCCTGTCTCATACCAGAATGATATTCCTTAATGGCCTCATGAAATCTATTACTTAGTATCTTCAAGTAGTAACTTTAATTATATAGTATTGCATTATGACCAGTATCCAATTGCATTGTAGGTTATAGAGGATGAGAAACTGCAAAAGAATTGTTCAGAAGTTGGCACACATCTGTTAAAACAGCTGTCTCTGTTGAGGGATGAATTTTCATGTGTTGGTGATGTGAGAGGTAAAGGACTGATGATTGGAATTGAAATGGTCACTGATAAAGAGAAGAAAGACCCCCTTCCTGCAAAACATTTTATGGACATTTGGGAGGAATGTAAAGATCAAGGCGTCCTTTTGGGCCGAGGTGGACTTTGTGGAAATGTAAGTTTATTTAATTTATATGATTTTAATGTATAATAATACCTGCTGCAGGAAATCATTCTAATTGTATTGATAACAAGATATTTGAGCAAATGTAATTAATTCCTAGTTCCAAAAATCCCAGCAAAATGTTTGAATAACACATTGGTCACAACTGAATTTAAATTCAAATTTGATCAAATACAAAAGAAGGTGTGAAGGGAAATTGCCTGCAGAGCATATGCTCGATTACTCTTAAATTGTTAAATTTAAAAATAAAATAAAAAATTTATTTCTTCTTGCAATTCAATTGAAAATTTAATAAAGGTTACATCTTCCTGAAACAGTCTTGTAAGTTCAGTGAGATTTTAATTATTTTTTTTTAATGAAAATACAAATAAGGCTATATATATATATATATATATGTTTTAGGACCTAAAAGTTTACAAATTTTTAAAATTGTCAAACCAAGACATTTCCATGGTAAGCACATTTACTAAAGAGTGTTTGAAATTAGGGATTTATCTGTTATTCAGCCTGCCCATCAATATACCGACTTCCATGTTTTGCCAAATGTATTCCAGGTGAACGCCCAGATAGTGGCTTCATAGACGTTATAAAAAGTTCATTCTTATTCTTTGCCCTTTAATTGATGAAATGAACAACAAATTTTAAATGGTGGTAGGAATGTAACAATCCCTGTTCCTATTATCATGACTGGAACTATTCTTTCTTTCTCTCTATAGTAATTGAAATGTACAATTTTTCCCCTGCCTAGCAAACATTTTGTTATTACAGGTTTTGTGATTTGTGCAACCTCATTCTTGAAATTAATAATTTATGTTGAATAATATTTTTCTCATACAAATACTGGATCACATTTCCAACTTACATCTTACTGCACAGTGCAATCAGTAATTGAAATGACGAAGGAGTTGGCTTTGAGGTCACTGCAAGAAGGAGGAGAGTGCTGGGAGTGTATGTGTGTATATTGATGATGAGGCTTGGAAGAATATTGGTAGAAAAATTAGAAATAGTGCATGGAAGGGAGAAGGTGATCATGACTACAAGCTGGCAGTCAATTTCAGGCATAAAGAAGAGGGAACATTTTCTTTTGTAGGCAAGGGAGCCTGAAGTTTAAGTGAAGTATCAAGAGAAGTGCTGCACAATTTACCATAAATACAGATAGAATTTAAAATTAAAATTCATAAATTGAGCAAAAAGGTGGATGAGTAAATTGCACTCAACTAACTTATTGTAAAAAAAAAAAAAAAAAAAAAAAAAAAAAAACAAGGAATGAGAAATTAAGTGTATAGAGAAATTGCCATTGAACTAAATTAAATGTTTAGTTTCCCAGTGTTCCACTCTACCACTTAAAAATCTCCGCTCCTTTATGTTATTAATCCACAAATCCACACTTGTTATATTTAAATCAACATGATTAATGGCTAATTCTATTTAGTTCCTTGGGCGCTTAGCTGGATAAACTCTGTTGAATTCTCTGTGATAAATGACTTCACCAGTTGAAGACAGTGAAGGAAGCAGTTGATATGTTGTGTATAATAGAATTTATGTGGCTGTGCACATGTGAAAGCTATATAGAATCAGTATTTCAGGGAAACCCATTCCTTTTTCATAACCCCAAATATGAATTTAGTTTCTCCATGAGGGACCCATCTTTGTCTTTTATTCTTCCACTACAGTAAGTAGCCAAGACCCTTATCTTTGGTTTTGTATTTCTTCAGAACACAGTGATCCCATACCCCATATTAGGAGTTCCAAAAGTATGCGCTGTGTCACCCCAGGGTGCCGCAAGGCATCATCTATAGGGTAGCACCAACATCAAGCTCAATGAATTCTCAATTGAATTTGGTATTAGAACATGTCATCGACATAGTGAAACTACATAAAAACCAGGCCACTGAAGGCCACATTGTTCCCAAAATTATGGCAGCTGAACACATGGCCTTGATATATTACTGCGTAATATGACGTCTTATCCTGTAAATTCAAGGTTTGTCAAGAAATTCACACTTCTCTGCAAGAGGATGATCATGCAAACTCAGAATATTTTGTGGAACCAAACTTTTTTAAAATAAATAAATAAATAAAACAGCATATTTGTGCTATATATTTACAAACTAAATTTTTTTGAATTTGTCTCTGCAAGTAAATAGCATTCACATATAGAAACGTTTGGAGAAATCTGTGTCATTTAGAAAAAAGCTGCATTTGTGGAAAAGAAAAATTAATGAGGACAGTCTTGAAGACTGTTTCCCAGAATTGTACAAATACTTGGTCTCTAATGTGATCATAATTTCACAAGAGTTGTTTGTTCCTTTTCACAGAATGTCTTTCAAAGCTGATTAAATGGTTCACAAAATACTTTGCAGAAGAACCATCCCATGTTCAATCTCCACCAGAATTTGTTTTGCAAGAGGAAGAAAATCTCATTGACAGTTGTCTTTAAACAAAATTTGCTTGTTCTGTTTTGTTGAGGTTTTCGATAATGGTCAAAAATGAATATCCAAAAGCTCTAATAATTCTCTTTCCTTTTGAAACGTCCTATTTAGATGAAGCTGGATTTTTAGCTGTACCTGTAATAAAGAGTAAATATCGCTCACAAATCAATGTGGAACAAGAAATGATAGCAGCAATATCGAGGGTTATACTACAATTTGAAAAAATGTGTGGGGTCAGCAAGCTCACACATTTCATTGACCAAGTTATCATTGAATGTTTTCACCTTTTTTACTTCCATATTTTTCTGTTGTTTATATTATAAAATTCTTTTTGGAGAAAGTTCCTTTAATATCTATGCTTTATTAGTGTCATCTTTATATATAAAGATGAATGTATGTTTGTTTGTTTATTCTTCATACAAATCCACAGTTTTCATCTGATCTCGATGAAACTTTGCACACTTATCCTTTGAAACAAGGAGAAAAATACTGTCTACATTTGGTTGAAAAATTATCTGTATGAATAACACATGTTGTCTCATAACTTCGAAATACGGCGATAGACAGACACGTTGGATATGGACGTCTCCGTACCGTGTTTCCGTGTAGTGGACTGGCAGCTCAATGGTTAAAGCGCGTGGTCTCCGGTTCAAATCTCTGTGGAGGCTAAGATTTTTAAAAATTGTTTTTCATCGTAAGAGTCAGGCCTGGGCCATAGGTTATTCGGATTGAATGTTAAACTGTAGATATTAGAAAGCTAGGGGTGCAATGCGAGGCAAATCGTAGGTAGTCTTGCAATGTTGTAGGTGTACACTTTTTTACGTTATAATGATCCCTCAGGTGTTGTTCGCAGTCAGTGTGTGAGTGTGAACCACAGTAATATTATTATAAATACAGATGTAAGTCTCTGTCTTTTTGTTACGTTTTTACGACTAAATGGCTATATCGTTGTGATGGAATTTTATGAGGATATCTGTATGAAGGGCACAGGATATTTTTTCCAGGATGATTAACAGTTGTAGTCACAAAATTTTGAGACCTTATTGAATGGTGACAGGAATATGTTGGAAATTGATTCTCTTCAAGAGACAGGTTCGACGGTACAATGATATAGTGTTAGCTTTCATGTCATATTATGCCAACTCGATATTGTTTGGGATCAATCCTTCGTTACCAACAACTTTCTATATTTAATTCTGGTAAAAAAATTCTTAATCCACGCGTACGAAGTTAGTTTCACATATATTTTGACAAGGGTGCCATGACAAAATTCTAAAACTGTAAGTGCGCTGTGAACTGAAAGAGTTTGGTAACCCCTGTTCTATACAAGGAAGAGAGAGGCTTATACATGCAAAGCAGAACTGGCCAGCAGTTGGTAACTGTGAGTGATGATAATGACATAGTTACTCTTGGGCTTAGTTCCACCTCATACAAGATTGAAATATTTCCATATAGCAACAATATGTCCACTCCTACCTATCCTATGGAACTGTCCTTTGGGGAAATAGTCCCTACTCACAGTGTCTCTTTGGCTTACAAAAACAAGCAGTTAGCCTTATATGTGGAGCATTACCCAGAACACACTGCAAGGAATTATTCTTAAAGCTAGGAATCATGACATTACCGGGTTTATATATATATCAATTTTTATTTTTTGTAAAGAAAAATCAATACCTCTTTAAAAGACACATTGAGGTACATGATCATAACACTAGAGATAAGCACAATATAAAATTGGATACTGTTCACTTAGCATAACTAAATATAGTTTTAAGTAATTGGGAATCAGATCCTTCAACATTCTACCTAAGAATCTGAGAATGATGACACTAAATAAATTTAAAAATAGCACTAAGGATCTTATAACTGCAATATGTCCTTATAAAACAGAAGAATTATTTTATGTAATATATATTTAGTTACATTATTTATCTTATATTATCAGTTGTATTAACATGTATATATAATTATAATATGTATATGACGAAGCCTATTTCAATATTGTATTGACTAACGGTGAATAAAATGATATGATATGAATATTGCAACATAAAACTCTTCTCTGTTATATCTTTTTGACACTAGTGCAAACCTGCGACCCTTTTTTTTTTTGCATATCATCACGGGTCTAGAATAGTTCCAGTTTTTAAGGTCAAAGATTGAGACAAGTTGATGTGATATGTACAAATATGAACTTGACCTTTAATTCACCTTTAGGATGAATAAAATCTCTTGAGCTTGAAGAACTCAGAAGTATTAACAGACGTATTAAACACAGACAGAGACAATCGCACTATCGTATAATTATTTCAAAGGTCTTGGTTGGTAGACTCTGATTTGCTGAAATACAATCCCTTGACTTGTATTTGACTCTAAAAGTTCACTCTGCAAAATTTGAAGAATTTATGTTTAAAGGAAGTGCGCAATTGCTTCAAAAGAATCACGTTGCTTTTTATTGAGGTTGGAAAAACATTCATAATGTAATCTTTGGTTATAATGTCAGTAAAGGCCAGAGAACTTAACCCTTTGACTGCTGTTGACTTGTATACACGTCATGCTGCCTGCTGGCCCCGAGTGCTAATGACGTGTTTAGACGCAGCCGCTGGTTTTCCCCTGAGTGCTGTTGACGAGTTAAGCCGCACCCACCTGCTGCTACCTGTGTGCTGATGACGAATATAGACGCGCCGCTACCTGAGTCATACAGCAGACTTCACGACCCATTTCTCAGTAGCTTTTTGCAGTTCTGGTCTCTAGCTTATCGTCCGAATGTTTGTCTGTAGGGAGCCTAGGCGTTGCTCTACAGTTCACTATTCAACAGAAATTACATCAGTCTTCTTTGTATTTTATGAAGAAAATGGCAAGACGTCATGGGTGCATTGAGGAAGAAATCATGGAGATTCTTACGAGGAGTGACACCGAGGATGAACTACTTGATTTTAATGCAAGTGATAGCTTTTCCACAGAATCGGAAGGCTGTAGTCATAAACCATACTCGTCAGCAGGGGTGACAATGCAGTCTCATGTTTCAACGAGAGATGTTAGTTGTTCTGAATCTGAAGAATCAGAAAGTGATAGTGAAACGCTTATGAACAAATTACGTCTTAGTGATAAATCTGACTGGAAAGAAAATGATTTTCGTCCAGTTAGACACGCATTTGATGATACACTGTCGGGACATGTGTGTCAAATAGGGAATGTGCCAAATATTCTGTCAGTTTTCATGTTATTTTTTTACAGAAGAACTGATGAAATATATAGCTGATGAAAAGAATCGGTTTTACATTACCACTATGGAGAATATTCCAGAATCAGTGCATTCTTGAATATCAAAGTGGAAAGATACTGAATATGATGAAATATTTTGTTTCATAGCTATTTGTCTTCTGATGCATCGCATGAAAAAAATTGAAAATTAGCTAATATTGGACCAGAGATGTTCTTCTAAATACCGCAATTCTTGGTGAACTTATGTCCAGATACCACTTTTTGTTACTTTGGTGAGGTTTCGTGAGTTTTCTCCGAACCCCCCTCCCCCCCCTCCTTCAACTCGCGTAGTAATGGACAGACACTTCACAGCTTTGAAATGTTGAAAAATCTGTTGAGTACTTATGTGGAACAAATTTCATCAAAGAAACAAAATTATGTATAATCGGGTAGTTACAAAGCGCAGCAAACATTCAGTCAACATCGAGATATTTTGGGAATCTACATCTACAAAGATTTTCCGCAAGCCAAATTTCGGTGTGTGGGGGAGGATGCTTGTGCAATTATCATTTTCAGGTGTCTTTTTATATTCATGAATAGCATGAGGAAAAATCGGATGCCTTTAACTCTATGTATAAGTTCGAATATCTCTAATATAACAGTCGTGGTCTGAACGCGGTATGTAAGTGTGGAAGCAGAATATTTCTAGCATCTTCTACGAATCTACGCTCTTTAAAATTCAACAAAAACACTCTGATACAGTAAGGAACATATAGAAAATTGCAGTTGTTATAAACGGGTATGCAGGAAAGAACAGTAAACTATGAAGGTAAATATAAGAATCACGATGCTTTCGACATATGCTGCGAAAATCTAGTAAAAACTAAAAGCAAGATGTAACTATTAGTGACAAAAAATAGGGTTAATGATTGTTGGATTCTGCAGTAATTTATTTGCAGAAAAAATATGTAGGAAGAGTATTTATTGTGTATCAGCCGTGAGAGGTAACGCCAGAAACATTCAGCACTGGGCGGGTGGGACAGCGCGCGCCGCTCCGTCCCCAGGAACAATCACTTAGCACAGGTAGCCGGCCTCAGCGCGGCAGGTAGATGATCCTCCGTCAGCAGTCAAAGGGTTAATACAGATTCCAGATTATTAAATAGTTGAGCAACTTCGAAGAAATGAATTCCCAGAATACTCAATTATGTAAAATATTTGGTCTGATGTCTGTTTTAAATTACCAAGTAACTCACCTACAACGAACATGAATAAAGACCATTGTCCAAAGTGGTCAGTGAAATACGTAAAAAGCAGATAGATCATATATAATGCAGAAAATTTGGTCAAGCAGCAACATTAGTGAAAGTTTTAATTAAACTGAAATTTATCCTAGGTCAGAAAGACAATTGGCATTTGTGATTACAGCAGAGACCATAAGTAATTTTTTTTTATGTTGCTTTCATTAGCAGCACGTTACTGAAAAGTAGTTCCAAGTTTTTTCAGCCACAAGGTTTATCAATATTTTTTTAACAAATGCTATGTAAAGCAAACTTAATGAATGTTTTATGGCAATTAACTTCTTAGCAGTTTCTTAGCTATTAAACTGTGCACTTAACCTCGAATTTCTTGTAATAATGTCTCTGGTTGCTGTTAATTTGTGAGGGAAGGACCTTTCTCCAGCCAATAGCTATCGAGGTGAGTGAATGAGTGTGCTTAGGAAATTATACAGTAAAGTGATATATATTGACACTGGTGCAACAGAGTGCTCTGAAACTACCAAGCTTTTATTTAACATTTTACTTTTTGTTATATCATTGTGTATAATTTTATTTAAAACATGATGTTAAAGTTTCATATAATTTTTAAATTTTGAATTACCAGTGAGGTTGAAGTTCATTTTGTAGCTTTATTCTGTGAGAAATTTTTATCTTTATATTTGAACAGGTCCTTCGAATGCAGCCACCAATGTGCATTACTGAAGATGATGCAAACTTTGCCATTTCTGTTCTTCGCAAAGCAATCCAGAGGTATGAAGAAAAGAATAAAAAGGTTAAAGATAGACACAAATGATAGTGTTCACCTAATTTTTTGCATTATGAAAGGCCATTATGTGATAAAGGTAATATATTTATCTTAAAACAGCATAAAGAATTAGCAGTTTGTACAGTTTTAAATTTTTTTACATTATTATTAGAAAAAGGAGTGATTTTTAAGTCCTATAAACATGTAATACAAAAATAGTTTTTGAAAAGAAGTGCAAACTTAGTTTTCATAATTTATTATTTTAGTTTACGCTGAACTCCCTTACAAAAATAGTAAAGAACTTGAAACTGATACCCTTACCCACAAGGGACTCTGCTGTAATTATTGTGAGATATAAGATGCTTATAATATCAAGTTACAAACATATGTATTTTGACAGCAACACAAAATAACAGAATTACGAGGGTAGGCTGAAAAGTAATGCACTCATGCTTGTAGAAATCGGACAAAAACAGTTAGGAAGATCGGGCAAAAAGTAAATTAAAGTACAATTCTTAAGCTTCAGAATCATATATTTATTTTTCAACATAGTAGCTGTTAAGACTAATACATTTCTCCCACCATGCAACAAGTTTTTTCATTCTGTCACTAAAAAATTACTCCGATTTTCCTCGAATCCAGGACTTAATAGCTGCTTTCACTTCATCGTCCGAGGTGTAATGTTTACCCTTGAGGCCTCTCTTTGTCTTTTCTCTTCTGGGTCGTAATAATGCACACATGACTCGTCCCCCGTCATGATATTCAAAAGGAAGTTGTCTCCTTCATCACGGTAGTGTTGCAAAAGTTGCTGGCAGCATTCCTTTCGGCACTGTTTGTTCTCGTCCGTTAAACGGTGTGGTACCCATCATGCACAGACTTTGTGGTATCCTAACTGGTTGATAATGAAGCCGACACATTCCTTGGATATTCCAACATGGTTTGCAATACGCTGTTGAGTGATTCGCCGCTCATTTTCATTCAAGTCATCGATGAGTTTGCAATGCCTATCACCTGTGGCAGTGGTCGGGCGTCCACTGCGTTTTTTGTCAACAATTGTGGCTTTTCCAGGAGTGCAATCACGAAATTTTGCTACCCATCAATTGACTGTAGACTTATCAACAGCTTCGTCACCATAAACACCCTTTAAATGATGATGAATTTCAGTAGGAGTCTCTTTTTCAGCAGTTAAAAATTCGATAATAGCAAGCTGTTTAACTCTTGTTTACATAGCACGAGAACACACCTCCGTATTTACGCTGCTCAAAAACAACTGAATGGATGCAAAGAATTGAAACTGCGCATGCATGTAAAGGAGGAATGTTACTTCTGAATGCCACCAGGTGCACTTCTGTAGCTCATTTCGTTCACGTTCTACAAGCATGTGTGCATTACTTTTCAGCCTACACTCGTATATTATCTTCTTAACATCTTTTAAAAACTTAATCAAACTAGTTACATATAATAACAACATTGAAAAGTGAAATACTTGACGGCAATATCAAAATTAACAGTGATATGGAAACTAAATCTATCTCATACAAAAGTTTAATGCAAATGGGCAACAGTGACATAAAGAAGATAAATGGAAAATGAAAGAGAGAAATAAATCACTTGTATTTATTTAACAGAAATAAAGGAAGACTAGGAAAAATTTTCCACTTGTATTTATTTATTATTTTCCATTGATCCCTGTTGACGAATGATCTCTTGGTTGTGGAATATGTTGTGGTTAATATACTGTAGATAGATACAAAATCAATAAAAATCATAGTGTATGTATGTATTTATAATTGAATTTTGTTGTAGTCATATCAGATACAGTTAATTTTTTTGTATAATTTTTTGGATGAATCAGGAGTCATCAATCTTTCAGTTTTACTTAAAATAAATCTTTATTATCTACAAACTGTTTTATAACACAGGAACTTTATTTAACAGACGTGTCGGAGTACTACATTGACTAGTGTATAAATATTATTTTTTTTTTTTTTGTATTAATAGATTGAATTTGATGCTGATTATTTGAGGAAAACTTTGGAAATATGGCATCACTGAAAATAATAAGAAAAATTTGAATATAAATGAATAACTAAATGAAAATGGAAGAAAAATGTAAAATGTTTATGAATAAAGTTAAAAGTATTTCTAAAAGTATTGATGACAGTTTGATCGGAGTTATATTATACCAGAGGCAGAAGGTGTTCAGGGTACGTGAAGTTCAGAAAGTATTGCGGTATGATGCATGTCCACATGATTTAACAATGAAGGCAATGCCACTGCATATGTATTACATGGTGTTTGTTTCACATAATATCCAAAAAGTCTAGGGACAATGACTGGTTAGCTAGTTAGGGCAAATTTAAAGAATTATATTCATACCAGAACTAAATTTAAAGGGGTCAGAAAGCTTCCACTACATGACATGTCTGGAAAGGCAGAAATATGACCTGTGAGAGTTCACAGGGGGTCAGCAGCAGTTCTGTGCTTGGACTATCCTGTTTACTACCATGGCTTAGATAATACTACAAGGGTATTTAAGTCAGCATCACCCATTGCAGATTCGTGATACCATCCAGACATGCCAAATTAGGGTCATGACAAGTATTCAACAGAAGAAGAAGAACAGAACCAAAACAGAATCAAAACCATGAAGAGAAGAAAAAACATCATAAAGTAATGATTTGAACAGCCTATCTTGTAAAAGCAAAGATGTGCAATTCTAAGTGTTTGGAGGGGCATTTGTTATAGACAATTGCATAATTGTTGAGAAATTAGTTACTATTTAATTTATAATGCTGTTCCATGTCTTAGCTATGGAAGAAACACAGTAACAGTAAGGAAGCTGATTCAACCAAACTACAGTCACAGAGGAAGAGTGACACTGAGTTAAGTTTTTAGAAAGAGGAGATGTGGCACTCTTCAAGGGCTTTAGGGTTTTGGCCTTGAAGTGCCACGTCTGCATTTGTCAAATCTGTAAGGGCATGAGATTGACCATATGGTAGAAGCATATCATGTGACCAATTATGAGTAATTGTTGGAAGTTACTGATTGTCTTTTAAATTTTCAGTCTGAGAGCACTGGTAAAAACTTCACATAATTTTCTAAAATGGTGTTTCCACTTCGACTTTCAATATTGCCAAATTAATTTTTTTATCGCTAGATGTTCCTAAAGGAAGAGTAATCGTGAAATGTAAGTAGAAAGCACACTCCATGCTTTTTTTTATATTAAAGTTGATTTTTTTTGTCAGTGACTTTATTCTTATTTTAAACTTATTAAAAAAATTAATTTATGCTCAATTGTAGGATGTCCTATCACTATTAAACAAAATCTTTATATTTGAAAATAATTATTAACTTTTTAGTTCACATTGCTACAAAAGAGTGTTTTTGATTTTTAAAACTGTAATTTTATTTTTAACTTTTCAGATCAGATTGCTTCAAAAATATGTTTGTTACTGTTTGCTTTTTCTTTGCAAATCTCTCTTTTTCTTTGTGTTGTAGTTTTATCTTTAATTATAATTTCCACAAGTATCGGACAGTTAAATGGTCAATCCTCCCACAGGTCCTTCAGCAGAGTAAATATAGAAGACTATTGTTCCATAATTAGTTGAACTACCTCAAAACTACGTAACAAATTCTCACCGTTTAACATCACATTAAGTGATTGGTCACTGTACAGTGTGCTACAAGAAGGTACAGCCAAACTTTCAGGAAACATTCCTCACACACAAACAAAGAAAATATGTTATGTGGACATGTGTCCGGAAACACTTACTTTCCATGTTAGAGCTCATTTTAGTTTCGTTAGTATGTACTGTACTTCCTCGATTCACCGCCAGTTGGCCCAATTGCAGGAAGGTAATGTTGACGTCGGTGCTTGTGTTGGCATGCGACTCATTGCTCTACAGTACTAGTATCAAGCACATCAGTACGTAGCATCAACAGGGTAGTGTTCATCACGAACGTGGTTTTGCAGTCAGTGCAATGTTTACAAATGCGGAGTTGGCAGATGCCCATTTGATTTATGGAGTAGCACGGGGCAATAGCCGTGGCGCGGTACGTTTGTATTGAGACAGATTTCCAGGACGAAGGTGTCCTGGCAGGAAGACGTTCGAAGCAATTGATCTGCGTCTTAGTGAGCACGGAACATTCCAGCCTATGACTCGTGACTGGGGAAGACCTAGAACGACGAGGACAGCTGCAATGGACGAGGAAATTCTTTGTGCAGTTGACGATAACCCTAATGTCAGCGTCAGAGAAGTTGCTGCTGTACAAGGTAACGTTGACCATGTCACTGTATGGAGAGTGCTACGGGAGAACCAGTTGTTTCCGTACCATGTACAGCGTGTGCAGGCACTATCAGCAGCTGATTGGCCTCTACGAGTACACTTCTGCGAATGGTTCATCCAACAATGTGTCAATCCTCATTTCAGTTCAAATGTTCTCTTTACGGATGAGGCTTTATTCCAACTTGATCAAATTGTAAATTTCACAATCAACATGTGTGGGCTGACGAGAATCTGCACGCAATTGTGGAATCACATCATCAACACAGATTTTCTGTGAACGTGTGGGCAGGAATTGTTGGTGATGTCTTGATTGGGCCCCATGTTCTTCCACCTATGCTCAATGGAGCACGTTATCATGATTTCATACGGGATACTCTACCTGTGCTGCTAGAAGATATGCCTTTACAAGTACAACACAACATGTGGTTCATGCACGATGGAGCTCCTGCACATTTCAGTCGACGTGTTCGTACGCTTCTCAACAACAGATTCAGTGGCCGATGGATTGGTAGAGGCGGACCAATTCCATGGCCCCCACGCTCTCCTGACCTCAACCCTCTTGACTTCCATTTACGGGGGCATTTGAAAGCCCTTGTCTACACAACTCCGGTACCAAATGTAGAGACTCTTCGTGCTCGTATTGTGGACGGCTGTGATACAATACGCCATTCTCCAGGGCTGCATCAGTGCATCAGGGATTCCATGCGACAGAGGGTGGATGCATGTATCCTCGCTAACGGTGCACATTTTGAACATTTCCTGTAACAAAGTGTTTGAAGTCACGCTGGTACGTTCTGTTGCTGTGTGTTTTGATTCCATGTTTAATGTGATTTGAAGAGAAATAATAAAATGAGCTCTAACATGGAAAAGTAAGCGTTTCCGGACACATGTCCACATAACATATTTTCTTTGTTTGTGTGTGAGGAATGTTTCCTGAAAGTTTGGCAGTACCTTTTTGTAACACCCTGTATTAGCTGCTTGCATCAAAGTACTGTTAATTGCTAATGGGAAGAAGGTTGCATAACAAAACCACTTTTCTGTTGTTTCTGTCAAAGTAATGAGAATACCCACAAATAGCTCTGAAATTGTTAATTGTTCTTAATATGTGTGCAAAATTTTGAATAATTCGAATAATTAAATTAAATGCACATGCCATTGTTGGCTGTAAAATCTCCGAGGATCTGGCAGCTAAGTGACAAAGGATTCTCGAATTGACGTGCATGTTCACTCATGTTGGAGCTGCATTTGCCTAACTTGGCAATCCTATCGGGTATAATAGTTTAATGTAGAATCTGAACCATGGAACATCCTAGCATTTTTTACACAAACAAAGCAAAGCTCTGCCAGAGGTGAAAGTCATTTCTAAGATCTGTAAAAGTTTCAGCTGAAACGGGAAAAGTCTGTTCAAAAGTACCATGCCTTATTTAACTGAGGCAATGAAGCACTGCTGGAATTGGGTGAAAATTAGCTACAACTGTCATATGACGACTAAACTGCTTTTCTATTATTACAGAGATTAATGAAAATACCAGGATGTAGCTATGAAATTATTGTATTGTCATCAATTCTTAATAAGTGTGCAAAATTTCAAACAATTAGGATGTCTGGAAGTGGATGAAATTTAATTGAATTATTTCATTATGTTCATACATACATATACACAGGTTAATATAAAGCGTGTAAAAACTCCAGCACTTTAAATTGATATTTAAAAATGTGTCTGAATTGCCATTCTGGTATTTTCTGTGTTCTAATCATCTGTCATAATACTGCATGTTAAAAGGGAAATTATTCTGTGGTAACTTCAACACAAATTTTCTGTGGAATGTAATCAAACCAAGTATCTTCTAGGAATGTACAAAGCATCCAGTCTGTGCAAAGCTATAAATTTCCATCTGGAATAGCCTGCAGAAATTGGTAAAGAAGTAATATATATATATATATATATATATGACAAAAATATGAAGATAAAAAAGGGAAAAAGGTGATAGTGAAAACATGAGGTAACAAAAAGTCAAAGCTGACTAGACAAAGAGATGACGATGAAAAGATAATCACAAAAATTAAGAAAGATACGAATCGATGATGAGCCAAAAATAAGAAGAGACATAAACATGAATAAGAAATATTGAAGATAAAGAGAGTCAAACAAGAGAAGATGAAACGGAAAGATAAAGTGATGATGTCTACAAGACGAAATAAAAAAAAAAGATGGAATAGGAAAAGAGGAAGTTGCAGATATGTATACAAGACAAAAAAACGTAAAAACTAAGACAAAAATTGAAATGCAGATGGGGAAAATATAAAGACAAAGAAACGAAGACAGAAATTCGAAAAGATTAAAACACATGATGAAGACATGGGTAGAAAGACAGGCAAAATGACAGTGAGATGAATACGAAGAAACAAAGATCGAAAGCAGTACCGGATTAACCACGTAGCAGGAGTTAGCAAATGCTACGGGCCTCGAGCCTTCTGGGGGGCCTCGCTACTTCCGTGGGCCTCGCGCCTCCTAGGGGGGGCCCGCGCCTAGGAGTCTCTGGAGCCTCTCCGTCAGGCTAGGTCGGCAACCACCAAGGGCCTCTTCCTCACATTTGCTACGGGCCCCACGCTGTCTTAATCCGGCCCTGATCGAAAGATAAAAGGATGAAGGCAGAGAGATAAAACGACAAAGATAAATAGATGAAAACTTGTAGACGAAAATGAAGAAACAAAAGGCCAAATATAAATAGATGAAAAGATGGAACAACCAAGAGTAGAAGAGATAATATGATGAAGGTAAAAAGATAAAAATGTTCAGACGAAGACGAAAATACTGTAATGAGCCAAGGTTTAGGGGATTTACGGTGAATTTAACGACTTTAACGTTGTATCAGAAAAGCTAGGTCATTTACGACATGGACTGTAAACAGGCGAGCCTGAAAGAATGTGTAAACTGGCAAGGCGATGACCCGCTTAGTAGGTCAGGACAATCAACGACTTCACACAGACAACGACGTAATTCGGGCAGTATGACTGCATCAAGACGCCAGACGATCGGAGGATTACTACTCCCTCCCGGGAAATGTAGTGGAGGATAGGCGAGCAGATCGCCGAGATCTCAATTGGTCGGCGGTACGAGCGGCAACTTGGAGGCAGCGCAGTGGAACTCGCAGAAAGCAGCCTTCGCCGGACATTATATCAGTTTCGCCATAAGACAGGTGGGAATGAACCTGTTTAGAGGGAGATAGATTTTTGGGTGGTTGAGTACAATGGGGGTTTTCTGGAATGATGGCCTGTGGCATTAGTCGCAAAAGCTAAAACTGACCTGGCTGGAAAACGGGAATAATCGGGCTAATGATTGAAGATGGGTTACAATCAACATAAATGAATAAATAAACACATTTGTACATAACCAGTTGGAGTATCATTTAGATATTCTACTGCTCACATCAGGTGTCCTATCAGCATGTAAGATTCCTCTTGGCATTGGCAGTGCGAAAAAATAGTAGCTGGTTCACTTCAATACAAATACGAAAAAGCTAAAAGATGGAGACGATGATGAAGAGACGAAAGGAAACTGAGCGACAAATAGATGGAGAGTCATAGGCGAATAGACGGTAAAACGAGAAGACGATGAAAACGAGAAAAATTGCATAGACGAAGTGATGGAAAATACGAACAGAAAAAAAACTCAAATACAAGGCGAAAAGACTAAAGGTAGAAGATGGGATGAAGACGACGGCACAGAGAGGAAAAGGAAAATCAAAGTAAAAAAGAACAAGAAAAACAATTGGACGAAGAGACGATAAATCAACGAGACAAAAAGTGAAGCAAACAAAAAGTCGAAATGACTAAGACGATAACATGAAAATATCAAATCGAAGACATAGAGTAAGAGATGAAAAGGTAAAAGGAAGAGCTCATTAGAGTAAAATATGAAGACGAAGAGGCGATAAAGCCCTGGGATGGAGACGCAAAAAAACAATTACTAAAAGATGATTAAGAAAAAGGGAAGATGAAGAAAACATGAAGGTAATATGAAAATACGCAATGATGAAAAGTCGGAAATATGTGAATATCAAGACATGAAGAGTCAAATAAACAAAAAGTAAGAAGACGATAAAACGAAGCTGAAGAGTCGAAAACACAAAAAGACTTATTTAATAGGCGAGAGGTCAACAGTAAGTAAAGGCGAGATGTTAAGAGGAAGAGACGGAAAGGCTTAGGGATGCAGAGACCCAGAAAAAAGATGGCAAGGCGAAGAGATAGATACAAAAGGTGAAATGCTTAAAAGACGAAATCTAAAAGAGGAAGCAACTGCAGACAAAGAGACATAAAAATGAGAGGACGAAAATACGAAAACTAAACTTGAAGGAAAAGATGAAAACGCAAAGAACAAAAACGAATAGCTGAACGCTAATCACTTGGCTGTCGACGCACCCTAAAACCACACGAATAGCTGAAGATGAAAGAACGAACAGAAGAAGACAGAAAAGTAAGATGAAGAGTCAAAGGCAAAAATAAGAAGAAAGTCACAAGAGACGAAAAACAAAAAAGATGAGAAAACAATTAGACCAACAGAGGAAGTCGAAAAGAATAATATAAACAGATGAAACGATGACTTTACTAAGATGAAGATTAAATGACAATGAATGTCAAAAAAAAAGACTAGAAGACAATGAGACAATATGATGGTGAGAAAAAAGATGTATGTAGAAGACAAGATGAAGCCAAAGAAGACATAGAAGAAGAGATGAAGACAAACAAACGAAAGATGAACAGACGAGGACAAATATACGAAGATGAAAGGAAAAAAAGACAAACGCGAAAAGATAAAGACAAAGTGGAAGTAAAGGAAAAGAGAAGACAAAAATGAAGAGACGCAGAAACGGAAAAATTAAGCTCTAGTAGACCAGTGTAATACGAAGGCAGGTCAGTTGTCTTCCCCGAACTTATTTCTATAGCTCATGATCTGTAGAATTCTTCGTTGGAGCACTTGCCCAGCTGGCATTCCCTCGATTTTTACTGTTATAGATTTGAAAATTCCTTATTTAACTGTCCTTTATGTTTGGCGAAGTTCTATTGCCATAACTTGTGCAATCAGTTGCGCCATTGCCTTGGCTGTTGGTTGTGACCCTTTTATGCGGCCCACAGCTGGCGGTAGTCTCCTTGCTTGCTTCCGATGACTTGAGGAGTCATAACTCTTCACGTGTCAGTCTACCACTAAAGCAGGCTGCGTGATTTGACCCGCAGTTGAAGAAAGTCGGTTCTGCATCCCTTGGTATAAAGGAGATGCTAGCATTGTGCTTGCTCGCACACAATATGCAGTGCCTCCTCACCAGTGAAATCATGGGCCAGGTTCCCAAACTTGTTGCTGCAGAAGCTTAAGCGAGTGCTTACGGCGGCTTGCTCTTCGTTTCAATTTGAACCTTGCGTCCGAGAATCTGCGTCCTTATTTTCTCACGCGGCACACGCACTGCGGGAGACGCTGTTCTCGACGCATCTGGAGGACGTCTTTGGCGACGATGGTGCTGTGTTTTTAGCTCGGCGGTCTCCTCTGGTCCCTCCACCGGCAAGACAAGCAGTACCAGCCTCGCTGGTTTTTGAGGCAGCGGGTAGGAGTGAGCGATGCCATTACCGTCCTAGAATTTCAGTAGTCTCTGCAGCCAGTCGGTATACTACGCAGGAATCGTCGACCACCTCTCACTGAAAACGCGAGAAGGTGGTCTGATGTCTCGTTGAATAGGGCTTCAATCAGCTGCAAGAAGTTCCCCTCATAGAAGAAAGTAACTTTACCTATACGATGAAGATATGGTCACGTTTTGCCAGAGGCTGCCCTCGGGCAATTACGAGAACGGCACGGTGTCCAGTTTTTTTGTGGATGAGGTTGAGATGCTGCTCCATGACGAAGTTGGCGGCAACTTTTAAAAAACTAAGCCCCTGCCCACTTCTCTCGCCACGATGCGTGACTGGTGAAGACTCTTTCTTCCTAGATGGCTGTATTCATGGTACACAGCAATTCATACATGAGTCTAGATGCTTTATGACACTCAGAGGCCATAGCTCGAGCTCCCCCATTGCTCGAGGCTCTCCGCAGCGTTAAACTCTTCGATCGACAGCAGGAACTTCACGCGCTTCTTTCCTCCATGGGGCATGTACGCTGCTTCCAAGCGCATTATTATCGTCATAAAGGTGTAAGGAATGATTTTTGCTTTTGATGAATCTGGAAGTTGTGATTGCATGGTGGCTGGCTGTTCGGCTGACTGAGCTTGCTTTTGCTTCTTCTAGCACGCAAATACAAACGGTACAGACGAGAAATGCGTAAGCTAGCTGGAGCGACTACTTGTATTGTGGGTAGACTCGGTCAGCAATTTAGAGCAGTAGTATAGTAGCAACCGAGTTGTATGACGGAATCAGGACGGCGTGTGATAGGACGTGGAGAAATAGAGGGCAGGTGAGCAAAACTGAAGTGTCGGGATCGACTGAGGTCGGTTACAGCTTCGAGACCGAGTGGTGATGGCAGTTACTGAGCGGCGGTGGCGTCTGAGTTCGAGCGGCGGCCGTGAACAGGCGAGGTTGTGATAGATGCCTACAGCAGCCTTCAATGGGCAACACATCTATGAGTAGCAGCAATACTACAGGTGATAAAACCTCTATAGACTCTGGGAACTAAGAATGATGGTTCAAAACATTAACGAAGTACCCTAGGCATTAGTCGCACAACCCATGGTTGACCTGGATAAATGATAGCAATAAACGCATTAATCGGGGGATGGTTATGGAATTTCAATGAATGAATAAACGTATATATTTTTATTAGATTCGGGTGGTGTGGTTATTAACGTAAACTACCTCTCACGTTGACCAAGCAAGTCTCCTCTATCAGGTGGTGGCAAAGGTAAAATATGAAAAATAGTAGCCTGGCCACCACAAAGCGACGAGGAGAACAAGGGCATAAACACGAAAATTCAAAGAGATGAGGATAAAAAGACAAAGAATAAATGCATGGACGAAAGTAATATACAAAGAAGAAAAGACAAATAAATGAAGAAAAAGCGACAGAAGCGAAAATAAGAATAATGTAACAAACAGACAAAGAGACCTAAAAATAAATAGGTGATAATACAAACAGACGAAAAGATGGAGTGACTAAGACTTTAATGCGAAAAAATAGAAAAGAAGACGAAGTGATTTAAAGATGAAATTGTTCGGTGTTACTCATAGATTTTTCTGATGTGGTTGCATTTCAATCTATCCATTAATTTACCTTCCACTGATGTCAAACTGATTAGCCTAAAAAAATTTATTTTATTTGCAACTCTTCCTTTATGAACCGATACTACTATCGTACTTTTCCAGTCTTCTGGTAAGCAGCAAGTATTCAGACTCAATTTAAATAATATTTCGGAACAAGGTACAATGCCACATCCTGCATCTGTAGTAATATTACTTACACCAGCCCCTCTATATTTTTTTTAGCTTTCTTAGTTACTTCATGATATCCTCAGGATGAATTTCAAATTTTTTGGTCTACTAATTTCTATTTGTGTTGTTCAGCTCACTCTCCGTTTTACACCCTAATAGTCTCATTAATTTTAATTTAATTTAATTGCAATGGAGCGCACGCTCTAGTGGCAATTTCCCTACACACCCATTTCCCTCCTTTCCTGTACCCACCTACTTTTACCCTCTACAACACTAAATCAGTTACTTAAAATCTCTGCCTTTTTAAATCCTCAGTAATTTCTTTTCCATCCTAATCCTTTAATATCCATCATAACTGCTTCGTGATCAGTTATTCCTTGAGTTACTCGCCACAAGCTTATCATCCGACTTTATTAGGAAGATATCCAACATGCTTTGTCCTCTTGAGTTCTGCTCTGCGTCTTGTGTAAACCCTCCTTCCACTATTGAGGCATTTGAAAATCTGCGTTCCCTTTGGTTATTTAACTTATTTCCTACTCAGTTTACACCTGGTAAATTTAAATCCCTACCAGTAATGACTATTCTATTTTCACCTCTGTAATCTGAATATGAATTTAATTTCTTCACAAGAGACTCATCTTCATCAGTCGTTCTTCCATTGCCGTAACCAACCAATACCCTGACTTTTTTATTATTATTATTATTATTATTATTTTTTATCTTTATTACCCCAGAAATCTTCCCTAAGTAACTCATAGTCATGATCTGTGAACACCAGTGAATTAAAATAGTTTTTACTAACCAGTATGAAAACACCTCCAACAATTGCACTCTGCAGTCGGGAAAACCCCATTGTATAGTACTTTTTTTTTTTAACTAAGTGTCTACAGCTCTACACCTATAATTCTTGTGGTTCCCAGTGACAGCTGAACTGATTTGCTCAGGAAGTGACAAGACAAATTTTTCGACTGATTATTGATATTCTTTGCTGAAGTAAAAGGTGCCTGGAATAGCAGCTAAAAGTTCACTAAGAAACTCACAACAACTTAAAAATTTGCAGCGTTTGAATGTCCCCTTACCTGCGTGTGCTGCCGAATAAAAAAAATGAGTTTGGAACTGATGTAATCAATGATAAACGCTTTAAAATATACCAAAACGTAAACAACGACTGATTAGCCAAAAACCGACGAGTTGCCCTACAGGCAGTTCTGGATTACCCAATAGGCACGATTAGGAACTAACCTGGGGACCCCAATTTTAAAGGCCCCTTGATTGAATAAAAATAATAAAAATTAATAATATCATCCAAAATAAAACAATCATAGTAATGTGAAAATTAATTTATAACAATTTAAATAAAAGTAATTTTCAGAATATCATAAATGGTAAAACTTGTTTGTTTAATAGATTAAAAAATATGGTCTACTCAATTAGTCATCTTTTCTTTGTGCTTATAAAATATTTTTTCAAAAACAGAGAGCCCTTAAAAATTTGTTTGCCTAAAGCCCCATACTTTCTTAATCCGGCACTGCCTACATGGGACAGACACTGGCTTCGTTGACGACGTGTCAGTGGCACACCGGTTTCGACAGTGGAACACATTTTGCTTGAGAGTCGTTTTCTGGAAGGTGCATTCATAAACTTGTATAATATTCTTTCAAAGGAACTAAGAAATAGAAAAAAAAAATCACTCTACACACT
>CM061920.1:249044906-249152679 GCA_031002005.1 Vandiemenella viatica | reverse complement strand
CATTTTCTAGTTATCTTCTTAGGCATGTCCATGCACCGATCTTTCCGAATTCCCAGTTCTTTTCATTCATTGTGATCTTCTTTGTCTTTCCTCATTTGTAAATACCTCTTCCTTGTGTGTCGTTTGTCTATTTTGGTTTAAATCTATTTTTGATCTTTCAGTTTTTTATTTTTTTTCTGTTTTGTTTCGTAGATTCTTCCATATCTTCTCTAACTTGCTTAATCCATCTGCCTATTGCTTCAGCTTCCAAGTTTTTATATTATCTCTTATTAATTGGTTCTGGTATATCATAATGTGACCAAGGAAAGAAATTCTATTCTTGCGAATAGTATCTGTGATGGGCTCCAGTTCCCTGCACATCACCTCATTTGACACTATACTGCATTGTCCCTCTTTCTGATCTTTTTTATTTCGACATGTTCTTGTAATTTTCTCTCCACTTATAAAATTTTGTCAATTCTGTTTCCTGAGTAACTTTAAAGTTTCGCTTCCGTATGTTACTTCTGGCTGAACCACCGTCTTGTAGGTTTTAATGATAGGACATGTTTTGTTGTATGTAGACCAGATTGTTTTTGAGCGTTTATCGTTTGTTAGTTCTCTCTTGCCAGGCAGAATTTTTTCATACAAGTTGTATGTTATAATTCGCACAGGTATTAAATTGTTTACTATTTTTATTTTCCTGTATATAGTTATGTGGTTTATTACTAGAGGCTCTGTTACCGTAATTTCAGTATTTTCAAAAGATATTCATAGTCCTTATTTCTGTGCTAAATTTTGTAGACTAATTATTTGATTCCTGACTTCTTGTATATTATTAGCTAGTAATGCTAAGTCATCTGCGAATCCCAAACAATTTACGTTTATTTGATCCTTCTTGGTGGCAATTTTTATGTTTAGGATTTTCCTTGTACCATTCTTCGTCACGCATTCAAGGGCGCAGTTGAAGAGCAGTGTAAAAGACCATTTCCCTGTCTTAGCCCTGTTTTAATTGTAAATGGTTCAGATAGTTCTTCTCTGAAACTTACTGTGGATTTTGTATTGTGGGGGTTAATTTGATCATTTTTATTAATTTGGTATGGAATCCAAAATTCCTTAATATGTAACAATCATAGGCTTCTTGAAGTCTATAAAGGTTACTACTAGTTGTTTTGTCTCCTTTTGTAGGCATCCATTATTAGTTTAAGGTGAGTATCTGTTCTGGGCAGTTTCTCCATGATCTAAATCCTCCTTAATATTCTCCTAGTTCCTGTTCAAGTTGACCTTTGCAGCGTTGTAGAGTATTCTCGAAAAGACTTTATATGTGTGATCCAAGAGGAAGATACCTCTGTAATTGTCTGGGTTTGATTTTTCTCCTTTTTATAAACGGATGTATTATAGCTGTAGTCCAATGTTCTGCTAGCTGATTTTGCATCATATTTCCAGAGTTCTACAACTGTTTGATCTTCTCCACTTGTTTTGTAGTTCTTGAGCTCTCTTAAAGCTTTGTAAACTTCATGTATTGTTGGTGGGTTCATATTTTCTGTCGGTGTTTTTATTGGGGTTTCTGTGCAGCCTTGCAGCCAACGCCTCCCCCCCTAGATAGAGCCACGTAGTTTATGAACGCTCCCTTAGCATTAGTGTTGGAGGATCATATCTTAGGAGTTGCCTGCTAAATATTTTGTAGTTATCTTGCGAGTTTGTTTTCTTGCTGTTTGTTTTCTTGCTGTTTGTTTCTGTCATAAAAAGTATATCTTTTTGGTATTGTTGCTTAACTCTTAGCTTTCTTTGCTTTGCGAGTTCCAAGTGTGATTCTTTGGTTTTCTGACTCTGATATTTTACCCAAGCTTGATGTCTATCTTCTACAGTTTTATGACATTTGTCATTCCACCGTTGGTGATTTTTCTTTGGATTTATTGGGGCTACTTGTTCAGCTATTTGTTTCAGTTGGGAAATTATTTCCTCCAGGTCATCAGTTAATTTTATACTCCCAGTTCTTTTTTTCATATTCCGTGTTATTTATCAGTTTATGTGGGTCATAGGCTCTTTTCTTTTTGGGGTGGTATTTTTTCTTTGCAACGGAGTGAAATTAATTTTTTTTTTTACCATGTAATGATCTGATCCAGTGTCTGTTCCTCTAAGGATTTTTCTGTGGTGATTCTTATTCATACAAACATGATCCAGCTGCCATCCTCCATTTTTCCAGCCTGGGTGTTTCCAGGTTTTGAGTTTATTTGGTCTTCTCATGAAGTATGTTGATTTTGAGATCATGTCATGGTTTTTTTTTTAGAATTTCACCAATCTTATGCTATTCTTATTTGTTCTTCTTTGTGCTGGCTATTTCCCTGTTACATCTCTATATCATTTTTCCCTTCCTAATTGGACATTAAAAAGTTCCAATTAAAATTTTGGTGTTTTTTTGGTTTATAGTTGTTGCTGTTTGATCCAGAAGTTCCCAAAATTCATCCACCTCTTCTCCATGTTCTTTCCTATTGTTTTTATCATTAGTTTTGGCCTGGGCATTTATTATCATGTATATTCTATTGGCAGCTTTAATATTTAGCGTTGAGAATGTAGGAGATTGTGTTTTGAATTCTGCTATTGACTCTATTATTTTGATATTGACTATGAATCCTGTTCTGGATTGTGGACACTGCTCATTTTCTGGATTCCGGCAACAATATCCTTTGACGATCTATTTTGTCTATCAAAATCCTGAGTTTCCAGGTTGGATGATGGAGGTTATATTGTGTGTTGATATATTATTTATCTGCCCTGTTTTCATTCTAAGTTTTGCTCTTCCGTTAGTCTTGGGTATTTCCAGATGCTCCGACTCATCTAGATCATCTTTCAAGTGACTGCCCACCGTATCCGAGTGCAGTCTTCCCAAGTTTTTTGCCAGGCGGTGGAATTTTCCGTAAAAGACTTCCATCCATGTTGACTTTGAAAGGTATTCAACCATGTGCAAGCTCCGAGTTACAACTACGGTTGTTAACCATAGAGTTTGCTGTGTGTTTGGTCCACAAGAGCCATTTTATTTCACTCAAGTCCACTGGTTATGACCCTCCCCCCCCCCCCTTCCATCGGCCACCTAGGAGTATAATCGCTCTGCCTGCTCTGACAGCATAGTAGTTTCGTGGCCACAAACTTATTATGTTCAAGATAATAATAAAAACTGCTTCCTTAAATCAGACGAATTCTTTGATTTGCCATATTATTAAAAATACATAGGATCTCATTCAGATCAACTGACTTCGTTCCTTTCTTCAAAGGACAGAAATACAATGCTTGCCATTCTTTCGTGATCCATTCACAGCCTCTGAGGCCTGTCGATTGCAGTCAAAGTTGAAAACGTAGATTTGCGCACAGCAGTACTACATCCTGTGGTCGCCACAGATGATAAATGTTCATATGTATCTTTGAACACCAATCGCAGCCTGTACAAAAATCGTATTGTGTTTTCCGTTTTATCCTCGTAATGATTCAAATAAGCTTTGACCACGGTAGCATCTTCCCTTGATGGAATTGTTAGACCTGAAAAATCTAATTTATTTTCTACATAGAAACTTACAGATTATATTCAAAAAAGAAAATAAAATAACTTAAATATCTAGCATCTATATACAAACTACTTAAAAACATAAAAATCATAAAAACTATGGTCCCCATGTGGCAAGGTATCAAGAATGCTGGTTACATTCCAAATTTAATTGCCAATGAAATTTTCTGTGCGAAGAAACAGCAGCATCCACTAATTTTGGGGTAAGGTGTTTAACAATGTTCTTTGTGCATGGAGCCCATGTACCAAAAGTTTCAACCCAAGTGGCATAAAAATATATTCAAAGTTGAAATTGTGAATTGGACATAAATAAATAACACTAATATTTTACATGCAGCAACACAGTTTTATTAAATTTTCTCTCACTTACATAAATTTTTCAATGGTACCATTTTGTCTACATCCAGCTCATCAAGGCTCACTAATGAATCATCATAGTTGTCCAAAAATCTTCTTTGTAACTCAGCAATTAGTATGTCCAACATTTAAAAAATAATCAGATTTAAATAGCTGAGCATCCTGGTCTTCTATTTTTGTCGAAACGGCCGTCATCAAGTAGGCCTATAAATCATCCATCTGATTTGATTTTTTTTTATTTTCCTCTTCTGAATCCGGGTCCTATTTTCAGAATTGCCACTTGTCATAGAGTTGGCTTCTACCAAAATTTGATGATACATTTAATCTGATCTCAATTTTATCATTTTGGCCACACTTTACGATTGTTGTGACATCTTTCAATCCTGCGTTTTGGTCTGCAGCTGAATCACGGATAAGATTTTTTTGGCCCTAAACATGGCCATTCGGAATTCCAAGTTGAGTATGACTTTTAGTGCTGATACTCTTAGCTCCATCGTCACCATTAAATCTGTAATTTTTAATTTCATCTAAAGTCATCAAAATCGATGAATAATTATTGTTTACAACTTTTGTAACTGCCAAGTGTCATGACCAATGCTATTCAAGGAACCAGCCAATCCTTTTTCCACTATACAAGGCAGCTGTTTTGCCATGGTGAAAGAATTCATGTAACATTATGTATTGATCAAAAAAAAAAAAAAAGACAGATTAAAGTCTTTTCGGAGATTCCCCTGATTATAAAATGCAAGAAATGGTTGTACCAGTAGACGTGAGAAATTATTTGGCCATATTTATTTTCTATTCTGATCGCAACTCTTGAAACTTTCCCATACATTATACTTGCGATATTATAGCATGCCGGAGAGGTCAATGTTATTTTCTGTAAGAATATTTAACATTAATTCTGTGAAAGTGGCTGTAACAAGGTTTTCAATAGTTGTAACAAGGTTTTCAATAGTTGTAACTGTCAGCAACGACTCAATGTACTGCAGTATTTTCTCGGTTATTTTTATCTCTCATCCAATCTTCCATTAGAGTAAACCGGTTCACGCCAGATTCCTCAATATCCTTAGCAATGGAACCCCGCACTGCTAGAACCATTGCTTGAATTATTTGATTTTGAGTTTCAGGTGAACGATATGTTGCGTTTTGTGTTATATGACTGAGAGCGTCCTTCAAATTAGGATGTTTCACGCATGTGTATTCAAAAAAAATCTGAAATAATCCTTGTTCTTTTTCTTCCTCAAAAATATAATATCCACGCAAAGCCAATTTATTGACAACTTGAAGTTTTACTACTTCAATAATAGACATTGTATAAGACCTATCTTTTTCTAATGCTTCTCGACATATTAACGTTTTATCACATCTAGTTGTAGATATTCTATGTTATTCGTCCTGTCACATCGCAATGGCTTGTGTATGAGAAATGGATTTTTAATCAATTTTTTTCCAATTTCTGACTCCTGTGAAAGTCTGTTTGCTTCCATTAGGTAAAAATTGCTGGCAACAGTAGCAAAAAGCAACATCTTTCTCGACTGAATACTGCAACCATTTATATCACTTGAACCAGTCCACTACAGAGGTCCTGTTATTTTCTTTTAGATACACATCTAAAATAACTTGCTTTATCGGTTCTCCAATTTGTGCAATATCAAAAGGAATACTACACCTAACATTACCAACATGTTTCACCAAACCTGATTCTATAGGACTAGGAGTAGTAATCGTATTTTGTGCTTCCATCTGTTTTGAGGAATGAGGTCCTTCATGGTTAATTTCCTCTTCAACTCTTCGTTTTTTGCTAAAGAAAGCCCGTATATCCATCACAAAATCAATCGGTCTTCAGTTCACAGCACTAAATAAACAATTATATCGCTAACTGCCTGAAACATTGTACCTACACTACACTAATAAACAACATAGACAATATATACTTCAAATATCATCTGAGGGCAGAATAACGAATTAGTATAAATGACAGTGACGAAATGTAATTAATTCGGAATTGTTTACACGTCGCTATGTTAGTAGTACATTAATTTTTTCCCCATCATTTCATACTATGAATAAATAGTTTAGGTAATTAGCATATTATCTTAGTTGATGGTATCTTTTAAGGTAGGGCATTGGAATTTTAAGGTAGGGCATTGCCCCACAATGCCCCCCCTTAGCTACGGCCCTGGTTCCGGTGGCAACGTCCCTGCAGTCTCACCTACTAATGACATTCTGCGGTAATTTCCACAAACACACATAGCTTCTCCCCTTCATATTCCCTCCAGTTCTTGACTTTGATACCCAAAATATGAGTATCATACCACTCCATTATATTCAGACAGAAGTCTGGCCAAGGTTCTGTAACCAAATTCTCTTAATTCTCAGGTACATACCCTCATAACACACTCTATTAAAAGAAGGATTTTGAAACCTCTTCCTACCACTTTCCCAATATGTCCTGTCCAATTGAGCTCTCTATCAAGAGTTATTCCGAGATATTTGAAATTAAGATCTTCAATAAGCAATTCCTTCCCTACACTATAACGATAGAAAACCTTTAATCTTTATCTGCGTGTGTAGTAATCTGACTCTTCTTGGAATTTATATTCCATGTTTAACTACGCAACTAGATATCCTCTTCAGATCTCCCTATGGCTCTTTACAATCCTCTCTAGTTTGAATCCAATAATATAACAATATTATGTAAGCTGCAAACATAATTTGCGATGTCAAAGTATCAACACAATCATTCCTATAAAAATGAATAGCAATGGGAAACCCATATTTACTTTGATCCTTTTGATACAGCATTTACCACCCTAACTCTTTCCTTTTTACCTCTTAAGAATTCCTCCGCCTAGCAAGTCACTTTAGTAACCCGTGAGTGTGGCTCGGTGAGCTGAGGCGCCGCACACTGGTTCAGCGAAGTAGCTCAGAACCCGCGTAATGCCAGTTGTGAATGCAGTCACTAAGGCGAATGCTGGGATGCCCCCAATCTGCACCTCATAAGCTACTCATTTCACAAACAAAAATACGCTTATCACACATACGATGGCAACACTTCAATTCCACCATTAATAGGCAGTACGACCAGGCAGTAGGTATAAAATGCTCGAGGTCAGCGAGGTCATGCCGCCAGTAAAATTAAAACTTTACTATGCCAGTGATGAGTAAAACTCATCAAAGACAGCATCCCTCTAATGTTGTTAAAAGTTGGCGAAGACGAAGAAGCTTGACACTTTTTTCGTCCACTCCCAATTAACGAGACAAATGTAATACACTAAGTAGAGCGCCGACATATTTTTTTTTATAAATTGTCCTCTATTTTAGAGAAGCGTTAACATTGTTTTTATTTACAGTTCACCATTGTTCTGGAATTCCACCAACAACGAACTAGGTTCAATTAGTTTAATCCGTACACCTTTCGTCTGTTATTATACTGTCTATTGCCGCAATAATCTCGTAATGAACCGGACACTGGCTTTGATGCAGAATGTTTATTGAGACCGCATCGCGACAACCATTCTTTCTATGTGCCGGTAGTTATGATTTTCTTATCGAAACCAGCCATGTTCGTCCTGCGCCTTTGTTATTGATTTGCTGAGTTCTGTTGAATTTAGTATTTTGTATGAACACTACACGTCTATAATCGCGTACCTATTCTAAAAGAAAGCATAAATTCCTCCAATATGAAACAGCCTAAAATAAGTTCTTTTGCTAGGGGTATGTAGAATTATTAAGTTCCTCGAGTAATTTTAGAGGCAATATGGAAAAAAACTATACAAACTGAAACTACACAAACTGAAAATCCGAACTTATCGGTAATCCGGACCACCCTCGGTCCCAATTAGTTCGGATTATAGACTCTCTACTATAGTATAAGGCGATAATAATAACAACGCTTAATTATAAAAAATTAAGAAAAATAAAAAACTGAGAGTAAAAATGTGTGATTGTCCTTAACTACGCAATTTCTGATACTAACTTCCGACAGTTATAATTTCATTACATCACATTTTTTTGGTGGTCTAAAAAAAATTACAATAGTTTTTATGATTAAAACAAATACTTAAGGTCAACGGGATTCACCTGTAAAAATTACAATTCTAAAAACTAGGTAAAAATATTTACACACAAATGCTTCTTCACAAAAAATGAATCTTGAGTGCCATCGGTTCTTTTGGAGTACTCTAGGAAGCTTCCTGGCCAATAATTCCATACACATTTACTTTTTTTCTACCTTCTAGTTACGGAAAACCGATGACAGTTATTTGTATTAGAGCAGCGGTCGGCAAAGCGCGGCCCGCGGTCCGCATGCGGCCCGTGACCTCGCTATTTGCAGCCCGTGTCCGTCTTATAAAAATCATATCGAAAGCCTATATTATAAAATATAAATGCATAAAAGAGTGAACGCGATCTAACAGCGCAGCGAATGAACTACGCGAACAGAGCAGGACAAGTTTTAACGGGAACGATTCCACCACTCTCTCCTATGATTGAAACAATAGGTCTGCGTTGACAATAATCTTCTCTCGCTCGCCCGCCGGCCGTCCGCGTTGGCTTTGAGAGAACCAGTTTTTTCATGTGTGCATACCGCCGCCGCGGCCCTGTACCTACGATTTAGTTATTGTTCTGTGACCTACGAGTACCTACTATTTTAACATCTGGATATTGTGGGCCATTTCCTCAACTGCGACAGGATCAATTTTATGAATAATTGTAACGATAATGCAATTGGAATTGTTATTTTATTTTCCGAACGCGTTTCGCTTCATTTGCGAAGCATCTTCAGCGTGTCTGTCTGTGGGTATTTATACATATAATTACATTTGTTATATTTTACAATTTAAAAATGAAAATTGTGGGTTACTTACATTTTTCTTTGGTCACATATACTTATAATTGTTTTAGCATTAGTTATGTTTGTAGCTGCAGTATATATTACACATGTTGGTTGCATTTTTGTGATTATTTGCGAAGCACTGTAATACATTGAGTTTGATGTCTTACATTTAGTTACTGTACATCACTGATTAGCAGGTTTGTTTACCGTTTGCCTTCTGTTTTATTCGGTGGGTGGCGCGCTTTTAAATAAGTGTTCGTGCATAGTTTGTTGTATTATAATAATGCACCAAACAAAGCACGATGGCTACAAAAAAGAGGAAGTTAATCGAAGAAAATAGTGTGTTTAACGATGCATGGGCAGATTTATGCTTTTTTATTAATTGCAATGGAAAGCCGCTATGCTTAATATGCCAAGAAACCCGATACAAAAACAATATAACGTCAAACGTCGCTATGATACCGAGCATAAAGCAAAATTTGCGTGCCTAGTTGGTGATTCACGGAAAAATAAAATCAACTCACTCAAACCTCCATTCAAGAACCAACAAAGCGTTTTTAAGGTGCAAATTCAAAGTAATGAATCAAATATATGTGCGAATTTAAGGGTGGTGAAAATACTTGCCAAGTCTGGGCGACCGTTTACCGACAGCGAATCAATAAAACAATGTGCCTTAGCTATGGCTGAAGAGGTATGTCTAGATCAAAAAAAGAAATTTGAAAATATAAGCTTATCTGCCAGAACTTGTACTCGGCGCATTGAAGATTTGGGCGCTAATTTACGCGAAAAACTTCGGGAAAAAACACAACAATTTGAATGGTTCTCCTTAGTTACTGATGAAAGTAACGATGTGTCAGATACTGCCCAGC
This sequence comes from Vandiemenella viatica, assembly GCA_031002005.1. Lineage (NCBI taxonomy): Eukaryota > Metazoa > Arthropoda > Insecta > Orthoptera > Morabidae > Vandiemenella > Vandiemenella viatica. Next base: position 249,143,078 of record CM061920.1, on the reverse strand, counting down.
TCCTAATATTTGTTCGTGGGATTGATAAGTACTTCAACGTGTATGAGGAACTTTTACAGTTATGTAGCTTGAAGGAAACGACTACGGAGGAAGATTTGTTTTGTCACTTAGAACAGGGAATGACGTCAATGCATTTAGCGTGGGAAAAATTGGTAAGTCTGACAATTGACGGAGGCAGAAACATTAGTGGGCAAAACAAAGGTCTGGTGGGTAGAATTAAAACAAAACAGGACGTGAAATCTCGTTATTTTTGATTGCATTATCAACCAAGAAGCGTTATGTTCCAAAGTCATTTCATTGAGAAAAGTAATGGACATCGTGATATCCACTGTAAACTATATCAGAAATAATGAGTTGACACATCGTCAATTCCGAGAGTTTCTATCCGAAATGGAAGCAGATCATCAAGATGTTCTTTATTATTCAGAAGTAAGATGGTGAAGCAGAGGTGCAGTACTGAAAAGATTTTTCGATCTCAGAAAAGAAATCAACACTTTTATGAACCAGAAAGTTAAATCTGTTCCAGCGCCAACAGACCCTCAATGGTTAATAGATTTTGGATTTTTTACAGTTTTAACTCATGAATTAAATACTCTGAATGTCAAGCTTCAAGGGAAAAACAAACTAATATCTGATATGCATACAGACGTAAAGGCGTTCCAGACTATAAGCCGGCTCTTCATAAAACATATTGATGAAAAAAAGTTAGATCACTTCCCGAATTCTCTAAAAGCTGTCGAGGAAGCTGACATTGATTTTAATAGGTGTAGTGAGAAAATGAAAAACATTTTTATGGAGTTACAAGGTCAATTCGGTGACAGATTTGGTGATTTCGAGAAGGTTTCGAACGAACTGAAGATTTTTGCTAACCCTTTTTCATGCGATGTTGAGGATGTACCCAGTAATTTACAAATGAATGTGATTGAACTTCAATCCAATGAGAGTCTAAAAAACGTCTTTTACTATATGTATAATGAAACACAGCCAAACCTGTTGCAGATATTCAATGAATTTATTGACCGGTTTCGACCCGCCTTAACGGAGTCTTCTTCAGAACTAGTTGAAATATATTACATAAATCTAAAAACACTTTTCAATAAAAATAGTACACTTAGACGCTGGCTCTGTGATGCACGCTGACTGCCGGATGGTTAGCCAGATAATATATCGTTAATGTGTGACTTTAGTACAAAAGTGTACTATTTTATTGAAAAGTGTTTTTAGATTTATGTAATATATTTCAACTAGTTCTGAAGAAGACTCCTTTAAGGCGGGTCGAAACCGGTCAATAAATTCATTGAATATTTGCAACAGGTTTGGCTGTGTTTTCATTATACAATTGAAGAAATACCGTTGCTGTTGATGCTGCCATGTTCAAGATTTTACTATATGAATGATTTGGTCAAATTTTATGGTAGCCTGCTGTCTGATTTTGTCGAATTGAAAAAGTTTTCTCAGCAGTTTATTTCAATTTTTGGAAGCACTTATTTATGCGAGCAAACTTTTTCTATCGGCAGTTATCGAAAAAATAAATATGCTTCTCGTCTCACAGATGAGCATTTGAGAGATATATTACGTATTTCAACTTCTAACATGAAAGCTGACATACAAAAAATAGCCAGTCAAATGCAACCTAAAACGTCACACTTAATTTAGTATGTAAGATAAATTTTGTAACTTTTCTTCATTTGTATCCTCATTTGTATTAATAAAATTTGAAAACTGAGTTTTCGCTTTTTTACTGTGTATGTGCGGCCTCCCCTCCTCTCCCCCCCACCCCACCCTTTACTTTGTTTTGTCACCTTGTGGCCCTTGCCTGCTAAAAGGTTGCCGACCGCTGTATTAGAGAATACCAACCCCGAATTATGAAGACGGATATTTAAGCTTCTACCTATCAACACAATTTCTGATGACAGATGCATTCAGCACAGGTACAGATCACAGTGAACTATTGATGTATGTATATATTTAAGATGTATTCTTTGTATGTTGTCCAACTATATTCCCAACTAAATATAATATCTGTTTCACATAACGTGATGCTGCACCAGGAAAATGAAAAACCTTTAGTGATCGATCGAATCACTCTTTCCGATCGATCGAAACGTTCAAAATTAATTATGATGCAGCGTTGCGTAACCTGCTTGGAGTAACTCTTGGGAACGCTTCTAGCTGTCTGTTTTGCTCACTGCAGCTCCAGATGATAACAAATGTAAATAAAGAGGCAGTGTCATATAGCAGAAGATATCGCTCTGAAAAGTGTGCGTGCTTTCAAGAACGTGTCTTTGAGGAGAATGACTGCGGTCAAGCGATTACATGTGAGCGGTGCGTACCAAAGTAATTACTACGACCTCAGATTTTTTTAAGACGTCTATTGATATTCTTGCAATTAATCAATATGTTCTCCCCTCCTGGTCACTAGCCTACTATTTTTGAAGGTTATTTCTGTATCATTTCTATCATTTATGTATTACTTTTTGTATAACAATTTGAACGAAGAGAGTATCATGAAATGTTCTCTTTCAAGTTTTCTTGAAACAGATCATTCTTAGCTAGGAGTATATACAAATAATGTATGTTGTGTTTGAGATGGGAGGAGATATATATGATTTATTACAAAAAACAATGATGAATTTCAAGAAATTGTAAAAATTGGGAGTTCGTTTCAGGCAGTCGACATTATCAAAGTTTGCTATTCGATTAGTTTTATCATAGTATTTTAGAGTAAAGCTGTTAAGCGCAGGCAGATATTCGAGATAAAAAGCCAAGCAGATGAAAGTAGGCAGAGGGAATATTACGGACGATGTAAATTCAGAAGGGACTACTGAAGATCTGTTAAGGAAATTTTGCTGAAGATAAATGAATCTCACTGAAGAGGCAGGTAATTAAAGGATACAAAGAGACGTAAACCATAAAGAAATAGGTACGCTATTTAAAAACTTTGGAATTGAAGGATCAGAAAAGAAAGCATTAAAGTACTTATGATGAAGTAACAAAATGCAAAAATGAAGCTCGAGAAAAACTGATTGTAAGAAACGTCGTGAAAATATGAAAAAATATTGAAGTTGGTGCAAACGATACGAACAGGAGGATTAAACTTTTTTTTTTAATTAACAGACAGCGAACTAAAACTAAAAGACCTACTTGAAAATTTATTTTAAGCAAAAAATTAGGAGTTAATAGATAGAGAGACTTAAAATATTTGGAGTGGAATAAATACAAACCCAAAGCAAGGTAAATGTTATGAAATGAAACAGATATATTACAATAACAATAGAGTAAATAGTGTTATCAAAATTGTCTACTGTAGGAGAAGTAGTTCCTTATGTTAAAAATTTATAAGCAGAACTAGACAGAAGAGCATTATTGAAAAAAAAATAAATCTTTTGGTAGGAATCTAATATCTAGGCACACATAACAGTTTTGGAAGTCTGTACTTCCGGAATCATAGAAAGAATGAAAATTGAAACATATCATACCAAGGGCGTATCCAGGATCAGAACTAGGGGGGGGGGGGGCAGGATTTGAACTAGAGGGGGGCAGGATTTGAACTAGGGGGCAACTCATTTTGGTTTAGAGGAAGTGGGATGGGGGACTGAAACATGACATTACAAAATCAAACTCAAAACCTATTCAGGAACTATTTTTAGGGGGGCAGGATTTGAACTAGGGGGCAACTCATTTTGGTTTAGAGGAAGTGGGATGGGGGACTGAAACATGACATTACAAAATCAAACTCAAACCTATTCAGGAAACTATTTTTATCATTGATTAATATAGTAACCCAACTACTTAATCTAAGGACCTACTATGTAGTTAAATAAGATCGTAGGTCAGTTAGTTTTTTATGTAAACATTAATTGTCTCGGATTTTCAATTTAAATAAATTTGTTTGTTAATATCTCATGGTGTTCTTTCACGAAATTTCGATGCACACTCATCAGACACAATCCAGTCAATCTTTCTCTCCCAAAGTGCTCCTGAACTAGTTCTTCACTCGTCGAAGCGTACTGAAGGCAACTTAATTTTCTTCTAGGGGGGGGGGGCAGCAGCCCCCCTCTGCCCCTCGCTGGATACGCCCATGTATCATACACTGTAGAAGGGCGTCGGTAGTTTGTTGGACATGTGAAGTGTTTTGTGAAAGATGGGTGAAATATGGAGTTTGTTAAAGAATATTACTAAAATAATAGGTAGGGTGGTGGTTGATTAGTTCGTTATTATAACCAACAGTTGAAGGGGAGAACAAATGAGGAAAACAAAGAACAAGGGGTTAGAGATAAGTGGCAATGAAGGGACTTACTCAGGTATGGAGAGAAGCATATCAATTGTTATCGGCACATCCCGCGGTTCCGAAAGACAATTAAGGCGCTCATAAACCGGTAATTTACTTAAGGCTCAGCTAAAATTACTTTTTTATATTCTGTCTACGGCCCACCTGCCCCGTCTTTTCGAAACACAGGTGGTCCGTAAGTTGAGAAACACTGCTTTCAAGAGATCCATCCTTTTGTCATTAACTGACCGTCGCTCTGTTATCCGAAATAATAGAAGGGACGCTAGTAAAAGAATAGAGAATGGTTGCTTAATGTAATAGATATTGATGCAAATAGGGGACCGAACAATGTAGGAATTCATTATTGTTTATAGTGGTTAATCGAGTTGCGACCAGATACAATATCACTATGTTTTTTTTTTCTATATTTAATTACATTGGCTTTGCGAGTTAACACTATTAGCTACCAACAACAACATCGCATCGAAAATAAATGAAAAAATACCGACGATTTTCAATACTGCGGAAAGAACATATACTTCAATCATTTCCATTAATGAAGACAAGGCTCTCGGTATCCCGTGACTGCTCCTGTAGGACCTGATCCCTGCCCAAACAGTCACATTGTTGACTGGGGTACCTAGCGAGCGTTAGAGGATTCTCAGTCCTACAACCATGTCTCAGCGTGCTGTCTTTAAGTCTACCGTTTCGATCATGATTGTTAGTGGTATCGGAGGATCAGTATTCATTATATTATCTGCGATTGCCCCTTTCACTTCAAGAGGTACAGTTCTCGATTATCGCATGTAGATGCTGATTCTTCATTTTATCGCTTTGCATCATTAGAGGCTAGAAACGATTGGAGGCAAGGAAAGCCTAGGAATTCCTCCATGTCCAATTTGAAGGAACCATCCCGGCAGTCTGCCTGGTCGTGATGCTCCCGAATGTGAGACCAGAGCCTTATCGCTCACGCACCTCTCTCGGTCAGACTCATCTTCAGTTGAATCTGCTTGTTGCGACTGGTAGTAAGAGCGTATCTTAACAATGGCTGGTCTTGAATTCGGCAACACTACTTGTTTATTTGACAGACAATCAGGGGCGTAGCTAATATGGGGCACCGGGGCCCCTACGCTCAGGGGGCCCCCAAGCATACCTTTGGGGGCCCCAAAGCGCACATCTGAGGACCCCCAAGTGCAATTCAGAGGCCCACGAGCCTTCATGGCAAACTGGCGACCTTTTTTTAGCTCTACAGTCTTCTAAGGGGGCCCCTGAGACACAGGAAGCCTCACTAAGGGCCCTCTCACTTCTCAGGGGGCCCCTAAACACAACTCAGGGGCCCCATCCTCAGCTCAGGGGGCCCCTACCAGCAACACAAAGCAAAAAAAGGTCGCCCATTTGGCCTGAGGGCTCAAAATAAATTTTTTGCACCAGGGCCCTTGTTGACCTAGCTTACGCCACTGCAGACAATTTAATATTGTCTGTTTCAGAGTGAAGTGGTACATTTTTTGGATGCATAACTTACTAAGCAATAATTATGATTGATAATTAGTTATTTATTTAATAATTCATTCAATTTTAATTTTTAATCGAAGGGGAAATAATTATTTTGTTGTTTCTTACATCTGCAAATTGAATTCGACATGAAAGGGTGTATTAAACGTTGCTGAATGTTTCATTTTATTCCTTTAAAGCAAAATGATCTTAACTCGGTTATCGCAGAGTTGTTGTCTTGAGTGAACACTCTCTGATCGTTCGTTTATGTGATTATGCCACTGTTATCGTGTCGTCGACTTTTCTCTCGTTCTCTCCGCTACCAATAACTCAATGATCATGCCGACTCAGGCTTTGTTGCCCATTTGAGCGGTAGGCTATATCACCGCAGCGCTCCTCTAGCGCTGAACTACAATTTGTTTGCTTTTCTATCTTTGGTTAATGGTTGTTCACCCGATAGGCCTGGGGGTCATTAGAGGCGAGAAAGAGGGCAAAGAATGGGAAGGAATCCATACATGGCCTTTTAAATGAACAACTCCAGCATTCACCTGGAATGTTTTCGGGAAACCATAGAAAACTGAAATCTGGATGGTAGGGCAGCGATTCGAACCAGCGTCCTATTGAATGCACGGCTCACCCACCACATTCGGTTTCCAAGTACAGATTTATGTATGTGGATTTATGCGCGTACGGTATGCGTTTCGATTTTCGAGCGGAAACATTAGCGAATGTTGCGTTTAGATTGAAATGCAGCCCGGACCAAAATAAAAACTGACATTCCATAACACAGCATCCAACCCCCATTTTGAGTATTGTTCGAATAAATCGACATTTTTCATTAATTACAGTAATGGTTGATGCAAATTTGATGAAACTTATTTCTCAATGGTCGACTGAAAATGCTGTAGGGGTAAATACACTCCAACCAACCCCTTTCTAGGTTGGGTTCAGATAAACTGATGTTTAGTTTAATTATGGAAAAAGGCTGGTACCAATTTAATGATCCTTTGTACATGTGTTTCTCATCAGACAAATAAAAATAATGTAGGGGTACAACTCTATCCCACCCATTTCTGGGTGCGGATGAATGTAGGCTTGCTTTGACTCCAGAAATTGCAGGTGCGAATTTGATAAAACTTCGTATACATGCTTCTCATTGTATGACTAAAAATACTGCGGGGGTAATTTAATCCGAACTAGACGAAGGAATGCCAGGTAATCTTCTAGTTAGAAATATATCCAAAATATTTAATTTCCTCATGTCCTACTCTACCAAATTTTTAGAGTCTACTTCCCTGACTCTTTTCCATTGTGTTATTTACATTATTTTTTACCAAATTGAAACCATTTAAATTTAAATATTCAACAGTAATGATCATCTGTACTTATCTCTGAATTCTGCATATGAGTTTAGTTTCTTCCCAAGAGCATCATCATTGAATCTTCTGCAGTGGTAAGCAGCCAAAATCCTGATCATTTCTTTTTTATAACCCTGTAAATCTACCCCAATGTTACGCGTGGCTATGAGCTTGACTGAATTTTAATAGTTTCTGCTAAGTAAAATATGACTATCCCTGCACCAATTCCTCCTCTATCTCTCTAGTACAATATATAACAACCGGGTTAACCTCACTGTCAAATATTTATGGCTTTAACCAAGACTAACACTAATTGTGGTTTGCGAATCTCTTTTAAAACTCTATTGTTCATTATACTCCTACAGTTCACTAGAAACAATCATATTACTTACTTTACAATATTTTTAACATTACCCTTCCTCTTCCCAAAAATGTGTCCAGCTTTTATTTTTCATCAGCTTCAACTATTTCTTTATTGTTCATGTTTTTTCCAATGTGCATCTGCAATCAATATTCCTTTGGTTATCTATTTTTATTCCCTCATCAGCAGCAGTGGCATAGCTAGGTTTATAAGGACCCCGGTGCAAAATAAAAATATTTTGGGCCCTCAGGCCAAGTGGACAATCCCCCTTTTTTTTTTTAAGCTCTATCAAGTAAAGTTTGCTGGCAGGAGCTCCCTGAGCTTTAGTGGTCCCCCTTGAGCTTAGCTTTTGGGGCCCCTGAGCTCGGGGGCCCCGGTGCACGGCACCGCCTAGCCCTCTGATAGCTAGGCCCCTGACCATCAGCCTCTAACCTTAAAAAGGCACAGCCTGACTCCATTGTAACAGTAAGTAGGCTCCCTTTTAGCTTTAGCTAACCACTCGAAAGTACTGCCTTTTATTTATATGATTTATATTTCTGGCTCAGTCATAGTAAGAAATAATATGTTCAGTATGTAAGAAATCTGTAAATAGTTTTTCTCTATAATTATTATTCAGTACCTGGGTGACCGATCTACGCTCGGTATCTTTCGATTTCTGTTCAATATCCAAGATTTCGAGTAAAGTTTGATTAAAGTAAAAGGCTTGAAGGCTTCCTAGGCGTTTTGAGGTGCACAGTTCACCAAAGAGAAGCTTAACTAACATCAGTAGGCGTACTGGTACCTGAAACTTCTACGTAATGAGGTTAGAGCCGTTTTCGAGAAAACAAATACAAATGTGCTCCTTTCTTTTTTTTTTAAAAAAAAAAAAAAGGAATTTTTCTGATATCTCGCTTAGTTCTCGGGATATTATATCTCAAAAGTGAAGAGGTTAGGATTAGCTCCAGCCTGGACCAGAAAAAAAATCCACCAAAATGACCATGTCAGTATGGTGGAAATGTAATTTCAATGTTTTATTTTGTACCTAATGGTTGTTGTTAGTTTGAAATACAGCCTGGACCAGAAGAAACGTCGCCAAAAGCACAAGGAACTATACCTATAAATGATTTTTGACATGCTATATCTCGAAAACCAAGAACATTTATTCTTTATTTTCGATATGTTTCATCGAGTTCTATAAGAATTCATCATCGGGTTGTGACGTTAATAGAACATCATCTGTGCTAAATTTATTCACTCTGATAAAACTATGCTCATACATGGCAGTAATCTCACATCTTCTGATCAGCATTTCAAAATGCTAATAAAACAATTCCCATAAGAAGTAACCTTCGTTATAAACATTAATAAAGCACAAGGTCAGACGATTCAAAAGGCAAGATTCTATTTATCAGAACCCTTTTTTTCGTATGTGCACTCGCACGCGGCTTTTTACTTTATTATCAAACTCTACTCGAAATCTTGTACATTGAACAGAAATCGAAAGATGTTTTATAATTAAGGAGGTAGTATTTAGGCCTAATGACTAACTAACAACCACTTTTTACGGTCAAAAAGTAAACGATGATTACCTACTTTATAAAGAAGTTTCTGATAAAACCATTGATAAATTTTTAATTATCTTCCTTTTTAATTGTTTTACAATTAAACTTTCAGTGTTAATATTTCCACGGGTCAGCCAGTATACAAGAACTGTTCGTTTAATTATTCTTTGAAATCAAAGAAAATCAAGTTGTAGGCTTTCTGGTACCTGAATTGTCTACGAGATGGCGCTAGTGCCGTTTTAGATGTACGGAGTGACAAAATTGTTCGTATTTTGTAAACTCGCTTTTTTGTAGGGAAGACAACTATTTAGGTAATCTTAAAAGTCAAAACGTTATCTAAATACCAAATTTCATCCAAATCATCACAGCCGTTTCCGAGATCCGAAATATATATATATATACAAGAATTGCTCGTTTAAAGATATAAGATTGTGTATATACATGTATTAACCATTACGTGTTCACTATATCACAGGCCCTTCCTCAGCAGGGGTCTATGCAGCAAGAATAATGATTTAATAAAAGCACATTAAGTTGTCCTAATGCATGAATTTCATGGTTATACCTCATTTGTTGTATTTAGTTATCATATACTTAATATCCAGCGCAGAAGGAAAATAACGATGTGCGTCGGCAGGATTACTTTAAAGCAGGTGCATCTGTATCTTCTTTTTATACATTATATATAAAGCACTAATTACTTATTAACTAAAGATTCTAAATTTTACGACAAGGTGTTGAACAAATTTGGACAACAACTTAGGCACCCTAAGTTATTATTCAAACAGTGAATTTAATAATAAAATTATTATTTCTTAATCTTTTTCTGTGTATTTTCTTTTATAGCAGGGGGGTGCAAGTGCACCCCCTTGCTCCTCCCTCCTGGCACCCATGATAATAGTCCTAACAACATTCAACATGGAACAACTCGTTTCATTTCCTGCCTGTAGTACCTCTCTTTTTTTAGATTATAACATTAAGTTGACCTGCAATATCTTTGTGATTTACTTTTCAGGATCCGTACAACATTTAAAAAGGTCAATTCATGCACTAACAATGCAGATGTTGTATACTGAATAAAATCTCTGATCTCAACAATGAAAAATTACTGGGCAATAATTAACATAATTAAGGTGACCAGACGTCCCGATTTAGCCGGGACAGTCCTTTTTTTTCAGCTTTTGTCCCGGATTTTTTAAAATCCAAATCGGGACGCAAAATGTCCCGATTTTCAAGCCCTGGCATTTCTCCCTCCTCGTTTTACATTCTTGACTATTTTCTGCATCCTCAGGAAACCTTTCCTAACTGTCACAAGTATTATTTCCTTTTAAATATTTTTCTTTTTTTTCTGTTCTTTTGCGAATGCATGAATTCATTTCATCACTTCTACCCATTGTTGCGGCTGGCGTATCTTTTAACATTTACCGCCGCGCCTATTCATTATTGTCGGCTACTTGTTATATTATGTAGCATGTGCTTTTAAAGTTGAAGACATTACATTAGCACTTAGTTGCACCTTTTTTGGTGATGGTAAGACGTGCAGTAAACAGTGCGATTTTTTGCCTGTGTTAAGTTTGTTTGATTTAATAACAGCGTGAGAAGAAAATAATGTCACCACCGAAACGAAAGTGTGTATTTAATTCTAAACTTGAGAAAGAATATCCATTTATCAAGAAAACCATCACTGATTCGGATATTCGATGCAATGCATGTTCTTCGTCATTTAGCATAAGTCACGGGGGACGGTCTGAAATTACGCATCATTTAGCTAGTGAAAATCATAGAAATGCAGTGCCTGGGCGACCCCTCGGGTCGGTAACCGAAGGGGGCTGTTCATGCTAAAGTTCGAAAAATTCGGTCCAAAAACCTGCCTGCGACCTTTTTTTTTTTTCTTTGTTAGCTCTACTGGACTGTGGTGCGGGCCCCCTTGTGATTTTTTTCAGGGGTGTCCCGGTTTGGTGGATTGAAAATATGGTCACCTTAAACATAATGCAAAAAAATATCTTAAAAATTATTTTATGAAATGAGTTATAGAATTATTAGTTTTTTAAATTGTAGTTATGTATTACTTCCATTAAAACAAAATAAAATATGTGAATTCAATGAGCACAAAATCATTTACGACATATTCTCAAATAGCAGGTCTCCTACAATGGATGTCTTATTCAACAGAAGCAAGGGTTCAGAAGTTGCCACCTTGTAACTACAAGGCAAAGCCATATGAGGTAATTATATGCAGTAAATACCTTAAATGAAAGAAATTAACTTTAGTTGTAACATGTAATTTGCATCTTGTAATCAGAATGGTTGTAGTTGCACCTTATTTTTGTTATAAACTATGAACTAAAGGCTTCAAGTTATACAAATCTTCAAGGCCTGTAACAACTCAATATTGAATTATCATTAATACAACCAGATTACCTTACCTACAAAATCAAATTTTCCCATTCCCTTACGTGTGAAATCAAGTGGTAGCTTGTGTTGTAATAATATTTAATTAAATTGCAATGGAGTGCACACTCCAGTGGCAATTTTCCTACCATCCATCTTCCCCCTTCCCTGCACCCACCTCGGCAAATTTTAACTTTAAATTCTTTCAATGTTTTTGGTAAATTATCTATCATTTCTCTTGGTAACTTATTCAAATCCCTGACACCCTTACTAAAAAAAGATAATCTTTCTACACCTTTGTGCCTGAAATCGAGTGCCAGTTTGTTGTCATGGTCATCCTTTCCCATCCATGCATTACTTTGAAAGTACAATAGGTAGCCCCATTTCTTCTTGACGGCCAAGGCGCCGATTACTGCGGGCTGTGCGCTGATGAGGTTCCTCCAAAACGAATCACCGTTGGTAGGATAATATTTGGGTGAAAACATACTATTTTCACCCCAGCAACCGTTCGGCGGGAGACCGTGTGCAGTAAAAGCATACCATTTTCACCTCAGCAACCGTTCGGCAGGCGACTGTGTGTTTGCCGCGTGGGACTTCTGTCTGGGTGCAGGTGGTGTTGAATAAGTCGGACACTACGTCCAAACTAGGATTAGCACGTTTCATTCTTCATAAGTCAGTGTAACTGTGGTGCTGTGCGCCACTTGTTTGGCACCACAACCGGTTTAAAATCATGCTTAGACGATAACTCAGTCATAAAACGTTTTGAATTACAAACGTTCAGCTGACACACAGACGACAGCACCTGATGGTCCACGCCTGAAGACTGGGAAGAATGTAAGGTTTGGCAGGGGGATAATCATTTTGAATCTTGTCTATGGGAGACCATCTGTCCCTCAATTCATCCCCGTGCTGTGGGAAAATTGGTGATGGTGTGAGATGTATACAACACATTGGTTTTCCGGAAGGTGGAATCTTTCTATCACGGAATTGCTGATTATGCAGCATGTAGTTCCGTGGCAATAGTGTGAGTAAGAGGTTAGAAGGCTTATAACGATAGGGTACCGAGGCTGGTTGTTGAGCGGTAACATCCTAGACACACATTCGGTAAGATGCAGTTTCGAATCCCCGTCCAACCATCCAGATTTCAGGTTTTTTTTTTTCCTTTCTCTCAATAGTTTCTTGAAATAAGTCCAAGCGAATTCCCACTACACACCTTGTCAGAATATGCGGGTAATAGCAATAGAATGATGACCTGACCGCTAACTCACGAAATAGTGGAATGTCTGTCGATAGTAGTCAGACCGCGTATTTTTTTATGATCCTTGACACTGTTGTGTACATGTATAAGTTGTCAATATTCTGTAAGTCCTAAAGGTATATACTTTCAGAATTTATGCTTGACGCCTTTCCTAGCTTCTTCTTGAGAGGCGCAGTTCATGAAAAGATATGTACCAATACCCGCCAATATGCATCTGTAACCGCTGTTTCTGCAGGAAGTGTGCATTCTTCCATTTTCCCACTAACTGTGCTCTGTGCTGCTTTGTGTTGGGATAGGAACTGTCCACATCACGTTGTTCACTATGTGCCCTATGGGGGTTGTACACGAGATCCGTTTAGACTTCGGAACAGACTCGTACACTGGCACTGATGAAAAATTAAAAAAAAAATGATCTAATATTTTCTACAACATTGAGGACGTTATCTCCGGCGAATTCCTGTATTGTGACCGTAGGGATTTTTAAATCAGTGTAAGTGAGAGAATTTTTACGCGTTTGACAGTCTGCTAGCTGAAGAGTGAAGATCAAATGACCCGTCTTCAAAAACGAAATTGTATAACGGCTTCTCTGCCCATCCCGAAACACAATACTGTAGGCCTGTTAGCTACGACATAGACGGAGCGCGTGGCAAATCGAAACTCTGTTACTTTCTATTGTGAATAGCTATCCGAGGTCTCCCGACCAAATAAACAAAGAAAATTTGTCTCAAATGGCTATGAATAAAAAAATCATCCCTTCCTGCCGACACAAACACCACTAAACGCGTTTTTCGTTGTCAAAGTGATCGCAGTGACTCTAGGCGAAAAACGGCTATTTGTGTCTAAAGTACTACTACAACAGATAATAATGAACATCCGGACTGGAAATCGAACCTCCCTCATGACAGTACCGCACGTTCAAAACTAGCCCATCATGCGCGATATTTATGTCAGCATTTAAAACAATAACTCTGAAAGCACGACAAATAATTCCAGCACTCGCCTCTTGTGATTTATGGGGAAACGGAAAGAAAACCTGACTGTAAAACTGTGCTGCATATCCTCGCCAACTATAGATCCGAACGCTACTGCTCACCCGCCAGGCACGGTATTCTATGATCTTCTTAGATTTCGACTTCCGACGCACGTTTCTGATGATAATAACATCGTCACTGTCTTCAACGTTATATAACTAATGTTCAAATTGTTAGAAATGAAAGTGTGTAAAATCTTTCTTAGTGATCTTAAGAGATATACAGCGCGAATATAAATCCCTATTTGGTAAAGTTTGTAGATTTGTTGATGGAGGAGATATTACTCTAACTACACTTGTTCAGAACTGACTTTGCCGACCTTGTGGTAAGGCATCGTCTCTATGTATTCAATATGACCTACATCTGCGACAACTGCTTATTCATTATTTTGCTTTGAAAACTCACCCACCAGGCAAGATTTTCAGACCGGCATTCAAGAAATAACTCTGAAAAGACGACGAATGGAATGCATTGAAGGGAAAACCCGATATCACCCGTATGACTGCGCCGAACATTAAAAATTCACCAACTAGTCTCAAAAATTAAACATGCATCCTCTGAAACGCAGACGAATGTAATCATTTCTGCACTCGCCTTGAGTGATTTTGGGGAAACGATAGAAAACTTGACTGTAAGACTGTGTTGGATATCGAACCCCTATGACTGAATTTCCTCGACAAACCTTTTCCTTTTTTTAGCCTTTCGAGATCTTGCGTTTTCTCCTATAAGAATTTTAACAATAATCTGTTCTTCAAGACTAACATGCACTTCTAATTTACTGTTAAACAAATAGCGCTTCCTATTAGTTGATGCACCAAATTCTCACATTTTGTTTCATTCATAATTCACTAAAATCAAAATACCTTAATTTTTATGTCTTTAGTTTTTTTAATACTCTTAGCCCATTGAGTCGGCTACTCATAATCCACACTATCTTATATTTTCTAAACAGCCACTCACTCTTAGCGCGCACAATTAAAAGTGAAGTACTTTAAGTTTCTGGTTGAAACCTTACCGAAGGAGATATATTGGAGATAAGGTGGCTAGTTCCTTCCTTCCTTATCTTCCTTAAGAGCACCTGCAGTTTAACGTAGAAAAATGAACCATGAATACTTCACAGCAAGCTATGTCTGGTTACATGCCTATGAGTATCCACCACCCATACGGAAATTCGAACCGGGGACCTTTCAGTGTCCAGTCAGACGCTTTAACCTCTAAGTCGCTCTGGCGCTAAAAGATCTGTAGTTACATGAGACGCTTTTATAGTCACAGAAAGTAAATGCCATATGAGTTAAGAACTATCGAGGAATAAAATTGAGACATTAAAATGAAATCCCCAGTATGTAGCTTGTCATAAAAATTCGTCAGCTATATGATGACTGTTAGGAAAGTTGGACTATCATTAAATATATTTTGTACCCTAGAACTACGAGAGATGAAAGTGAAAATACATGCAGTGTAGTTCAGGTTGGCGTTGTTATCATTATTTTTAATCTCATTCATCTTTAAATAACTAAACTATGATAGTGTTACTAACTTCGAACATTCCCACAAACTCTGTCTCCTGACCGCGAAGCATAAAGCACTAAGCCAAGGAAAAGCTAAAAGGAATACAAAGCATGGACGCATTATAACGTTCTTCATTAATTTATGGGGACATATTCTTCACTACTTCTAACAAAGTGTGCCTTTATAAAAGGAACCACCGCGGCATTTCCATAGAGTCGTTTCGGAAGATATGAATAGTCTAGAAATGTACCCCGGGACCTCCCGAAGACCTAACTAAGACTTCATTGCTCATCCACCAAGTTCAAATGGTTCTAATTTGTATGTGGAATATTGATTAACATATGCAGACAAAGGCCAGAAAGAAGTGAGTGTAAGAATAATCTAATATCGAGGAACATCTTTACGACACCAAATGTCTATTTAATTGTAATAAAACTATTGTCTCCTTCAATATTGAAGATTTGGGGTGTTCGCCTCTACGAGAACTCAAGAAAAATAATTTTCGAAAACTTTGTAAAGGACACTTATTTTGTTTGCTGTGTGTGTGCCGATGAAAATTAATTACCCAATGGTGGGTGACATAAAAAACAAATCAAATTAGATACAATGTGTTTTCATTTATAGAAACCCTTAAATTTATTATCAAACTTCAATTCATGAATGTCTTAATTCTTACTGAAATCATCCGAAGAGCGTGGCTCGACTCGCCAAGCGTAAATACGTGATCATCTTAAGGCGGGTTTACACGGTTCACTTTTCGCAATCACTCAGAATGAATCACTCGCAGTGAAAGTAGAAGTGAATTCACTTTTCGTTTACATGTATCATCACAAATGAACCATTCAATTCACTTCAAGATGGCGACAAACAAACTATTGCGTGTTGGAGTGGATTTAATTTTCAGAAACCTTGCCTAAGGCATTAAAAGTTACATCGAGCAAAAAGTTAATTGAGAAAAGAAAAGTTGGTAGGTGAAAAATTGAGGCTTGCGGCGTGGTAGAATGGGTATTACAGGACAAAATGACATTTAAAAATCATTTTCGAATGTATGAGTCACAAAGAATTGCTATAAAAAAGCTTACCGCTAATTACAAGACAGGGCACTAATGATAAAATTTCTTCCGTTTAAACTGAAGCTAGAAACTACTCTCAGGTTTCTAGTAACTGCTTTGAAACACATTCAAATAGAAGCACAATTTACACTTATTTCTGGTTTTAAAACTTTAGTTAATTCGCTAGATCACCTGGTTCGTAAAGATTTAAAATATTACTTGTCTTCTATTGTCAAAAATGGAAGATTCAATTCTTTAATCATGTCCTACCACTTATGTTTTTATTTTTATAACTTTCAAATTGTGTTTTCTATAAATAATGGTTGTAATGGAAATATTTTAAAAATAAAGAAATGTTTCTACTTTCCATTTAAAAACAATTATGTGTTCAAAATAACAACAATCAGGAACAAACAATTGCGACCGATCCAGGATGAGGTTTCACTTCGATATTTTGACTGTTTACACGCATCACTCTTGATGATTCATCCGAGTGAAACACCAAAAGTGAACGAAAAGTTGAGCCCGAGCCAACTTCTTTCATCCATCATCTTGGATGATCACTTTGGATGATTCTCTGTTTACACAGTTCACTTTCCTTTCACTGCGAGTGATTCATCCGGAGTGATTGCGAAAAGTGAACCGTGTAAACCCGCCTTTACCCCAGCACGTTTCCAGATAGCGAGAACCGGTTTTTGTTCGCCTGCCCTCTCAACAAAACTAGTTTACCGCCTACTGTTCTCGGCGCGGGTTATCAGGTTACAACAGGTTTGTACCTACCCGCGGTTTCGAATTCAAGGTCAGAGGCAGGATATCGGGTTACACCGCGAGGTATAGGGTTACAAGGCCAACATTAGGATCTCAGGTTACACTGCAACACATGCATAGAGTATCATGTTAAAAGGAGGGGAAACCGAGGTTTCAAGGCCAACGGAAGGATATCAGGTTACACGGAAGGAACACATGCATAGAGTATCAGGTTTCAAGGCCAACGGCAGGGTATCAGGTTACAAGGAGGGGAAACAGAGGTTTCAAGGTCAGTGACACGGTATCAGGTTACACTGAAACACCTGCATAGAGTATCGGGTTTCAAGGTCAGCGGTAGGGTATCAGGTTACATGGAGGGGGAACTCAGGTTTGAAGGTAGACGGAAGGGTCTGAGGTTACAAGGAGGGAAGGGGAAGGGTATCAGTTACAAGAAGGGGAGGGGAGGAGGGTATCTGTTACAAGGAGGGGAGGCGGCATCCTTTGATGTTACACTTTTATGGTCCGGGATACGGGCTTTCACCGCCCTTCTCTCCCTACTCACAGAGGAATTTACCAACCAAACAAGAATGGAAGCTAATCACTGAATGTTTTTCCTGTTTGTGGAATCGCCACAATTGTATAGGAGCAATAGATGGGAAACACGTCCGCATTGAAAACTTGTGGAATAGTGGCTCATTGAATTTCAACTACAAAGGGTACCATTCCAGGGGTGGATCCAGGGGGGGGGGGCTAAAGGGATCAAGGCCCCCCAAAAAAGATCTGGGTCTACCCCCGAAATTGTAATTTTGGAGACAACTTTTTTTTAGCTCTACGGATTCGATGCCCGAGGAGGCTATAAAGACTAACCCATAGCCGATGAAGGCCCCCCTCCCTCCAAAACCAAAATCCACTGAAGGCAAACCCTCTGGACCAAAATTCACTCAAGCCAAGCCCTTGCAAACCAAAATCCTGTATCCGCCCCTGTACCATTCCGTTGTATTATTGGCTTGTTGTGACGCTAATAGTTAATTTACAATGATTGAAAGTGGTCCCGTAGGAAAAAACAGCGACGGAGGTATATTCCGTGCTTCAGCTAACATACAGTAGACTTGATATTCCATCACGGCTAGATTTTCGAATGTTGTAAATGACTGTATTTTCCCTTTCTTCTTTTTTGGAGATGAGACTTTCCCACTGTCCACCTACACAGACGGAAAAAAAATCCCAACACCAAGAAAAAATTATTGTAGAGTAATGAAATTTGGACAATGCATTTGTCAAGTTAACATGTTTAATTGATTAAATTTTCAAGATCACAGGTTAATTTAAGCTCAAGAAAATGCATTTCAAATGTGAAATACTGTTAAATTAATAGCCGGTGTAACCTCCAGAATTTTGAATGCAAGCCTGCAAACGTGAATGCATTGTGTCATACAGGTTTCGAATGTCACTTTGTGGTATGGAGTTCCATGCTTGTTGTACTTGTGCTGTCAATACTGGGACGGTCAGTGCTGGCAGTGGATGATGCTGGAGTTGTCGTCCAATGATATCCCATACGTGTTCAATTGGTGACAGATCTGGTGATCTCGCAGGCCAAGGTAACATGTCGACACTCTGTAGAGCACGTTGCGAGACAACAGCGGTATGAGGGCGAGCGTTATCCTGTTGAAAAACTCCCCCTTGAATGCTGTTCATGAATGGCAGCACTACAGGTTGAATTACCAGACTGACGTAAAAATTTGCAGTCAGTGTGTTTGGTATAACCACAAGAGTGCTCCTGCTGTCATAGGAAATTGCTCCCCAGACCATGACTCCAGGTGTAGGTCCAGTGTGTCTAGGCCGCAGACAGTTTGGTTGCAGGCGTTCCCCTGGCCTCCTTTTGACCAACACTCGGCCATCACTGGCACCAAGGCAGAACCTGCTTTCATCAGAAAACACAACAGATCTCCACTCCGTCCTCCAATGAGCTCTGGCTTGACACCACTGGAGTCGCAAACGGCGATGGCTTGTAGTCAGTGGAATGCACGCTACAGGGCGCCTGGCTCGGAGCTGTCCTTGAAGTAACCGATTTCTAACAGTTCGTTGTGTCACTGTGGTACCAACTGCAGCTCGAATTTCTGCCGCAGACGCAGTACGATGCGCCACAGCTGTACGCCGAATACGGCGGTCTTCCCTCTCAGTAGTGCCACGTGGCCTCCCGGAACCCGGTCTTCTTGAGGCAGTACCATCCCTTGACCACTGCACCCAACAATCATGCACAGTGGATACATTGCGGCCAAGTCTTTCTGCAATATCGCGAAAAGAAAATCCACCTTCTCGTAGCCCTATTACACGACCTCGTTCAAACTCGGTGAGCTGTTGATAATGGCTTCTTCGTCTTCTTAAAGGCATTCTTGGCTAACATCAACTCACTATGTCAAATCTCAGCGGTAAATAACGTTCACAAACTTTACAGCGCGTATTTAAAGCAAACCTGATTTGCAAGCTAAGAGTAGCGCTACTAGCGCCACACTTATGCGCGAAGCGCGAAATTTGAATCGATGTCATCTTTCAGATGTATAAACACGCCTACCAAATTTCGTTTATCTAACACAAGTCTTTCTTGGTGTTGGGATTTTTTTTTCCGTCTGTGTATTTATTACGACCATATTCAAAAATAATTATTGATAAAATAAAAAGAGCTTTCTATTACCTTTTAAGTCGGGGTCGAAAAACTATCGAATGAACGTGTGGAATGATGCGCGAGAAATTTCACGTACTAAATAGTCCAATTCTTTTCCGAAATCCAAAGAAAATCAATACATTATAAAAACTGTTTGTGTTCTCCACAATTACATTAGGAAATACAACACTCTACAATACAATGAAAGTTATAACAATAGTATCACACCCTTACCTTTACAAACCACTGCAGTAATATGCGCTGTTATATCTTCTCCTAACAATATGAGAAATTATTTAGCAAAATACTTTATCACCCCTTATGAGCTGCTAATTACTATCGGCGTGTTATGGATGACTGGCCCTCCTGGTCATCACGGATACAGCAAGTCGAACAGCTCTTACTTTTAGTCACCAATAATTGATGTCGTACCAGTAAATATGTACACGATACTAAGGATTTCTTATACCGACTTCAAGAAATCAAAACACACGGTTAGATTAACACTGATGATGAATTTAATGTTTTCCAAACTGAATTTCAACATAACATTAATGTGTACTACAATATTCACCAACAAATCTCGCGGAGCCCATGAGAGAGCTTTCCGGTGCGAGTATGCAACAACCATCCTCCATGGCAACAACCCGTCCGCGGAGACAAAGACTGTGTAATACCAAGACTTAACAAATAAGTTTCTTTTCCTACCCATGGAGGAAGGAAATATATGGAGGAGAAGTGACATTAAATCTATGACGCCGGCTCTAACCACTCGCGCATGCGCGGTGGCGGCAGCGGCTATATTGCGAATCCAAACAAATGCAAAGTTCACATTGTGTTTGATGCTGAGATTATTTCATTTTGTAATGTGTATAAGTGTTTTATAATGCCATCTTGTATTGCATACGGTTGCACAAATAGGCAAGAGAAGAAAGAACCTGGAATATCATTTCATAAGTAAGTTGAATTCTAATTATCGTTCTTGAAGTGGGCGGTAGAAGTTGCAAACTTTGGAGCATGTCTATAAATATTTAGTCATAGCTCTCAATGGGATGACTTTGTTCTCAAATTTTTGTTGGTGTAGTGTAGAAAATCAGCATACCTTGCTATTTTGCACATTATAGACTAGCATTACTTTTTAACGAGTGTTGAAAATGAGATTTAAAGGAGTGATATTTACATCGCGATTCAGTGAATTTAGTATTGCGCTTTCTTTCGTCACGTTGCAGTTTATATTGATAGTGTGTGATGAAATTAAATGTGTTAAATTATGCTATGCAATCTAGGAATCTTGGTGAAGCAAACGATGTTGTTACCGCAAATACAGTTTGCGATTCAAATACGCGTGAGTGGGATGTGTCTACATAGTTTGATTCTGTAGCGGCAATTTAATGGAGATTGTGGTTAGGTCTAAATGCATTCTGTACCAGAATGGTTTTGTTGTTCCATAAGTGACAAAGAATTTATCTATTACTGTTAGTAATTTCATGAGAACCAAGTTAGTAACAAAATGTGTATCGCGATGGAAACTACTTCGAGATATTCCCAATTAAGCTTACGATGTATGGTAACAAGATAACTATTTTTATTCTGGTCTAGGCCCCTTTCAACCTAACCACAAGTGGTAGTAAAAAAACTGAAATATCCATTCTGCATGTCCACCATGTAATTCATTGTGGCTTTGGCAGAATTAATTTTTGGTCCAGGCCGCATATCAACCCAGTCCCAGTATATCCCGACAACTAAGCAAGATATCGAAAAATTTTATTCTTTATTTTCGATTTGTCTCGTCAGTGTTACATAAGAATCGATCATTAAATTTGACTTTTGTGAAATGTTTCTTCAGCATTTCAACTCAAGACACCTCACATTTGAGACAGAATATCTCGAAAACTAAGCAGGATTACAAAAAAATTTATTCTTCATTTTTTATTTGTCTCATCGAGTTACACAAGGTCTTTAGAGGCGGGATGGAACTGGGGACAAGGAACGGGAAGGAATTCGGCCATGGCATTTTTGAAGGAAGCATCCCGGCATTCGCCTGGAGTGATTTGGGGAAACCATGGAAAACCCAAAGTTGGATGCCCGGATCCGGATTCGAATCGGCGTCCTCCCAAATGCGAGGAGTTATATATAGGACAGATGGATGGCATAAGGTACATATGTTTGTTACTGTTTTAATCAGGCATTAATTTTGAGCTCCATCCCGTGTTAAGATAACGACATTACAATAATTTCAATTTAAAAAAAATCCTCGCATTTTTACGACACAGGTTCGAATCACTGACCGGTCAATCAGATTTCGGTTTCTCGAAATCACTCCAAAAGATTGCGGTATGATTCCTTCAACAGGCTACAGACATATTTCTTCCCGTTTATTGAACCCAGTCTTCTTCCGCGTCTAATGAAATGCATAAGGAAAATACTTTGCCCTGATCCTGAACTTTAAAACTGTAAAAATAATTTTTCCTTAAGTATTGAGGCAAATTATAAAAACTAAATATTTCTGGACGTTCATCAGTTTTCACCCCATAATTGAATAATCACACCTACATTTGATTGACATTGTTTCTCCATCCATAAGGCAGAGAAACACACAAATGTGGGAATGTGTCAGTGCATAAGAAAAAAATAGTTTTCTAGTTGAAATAAGTAATTTCATTTCTAATTTTATTATACAAATAGACAATAAAGCACTTTTTTCAATTTTTATTCCATTTCAAGTCAAATATCGTTCCATCTAATGAAGTACAATAGTACTGTTTCCATAATTGCGCAGTGTAACTAGTGATTTCATTCTCTTTTGAGTTGCCTCGTGTGTGGATCCGACTCAGCAACCAGTTACTATCTAGTTTAGTAACTCCAGTTAGCAACCAGTTCCGTTTGCTTTTAGTTGCTTCGTGTGAGGAGGGCCTTATAGTATTAACAGACTATTAAACACCGACAGAGATGATCTCATTATCATATAATTGTTTCAAATGTCGTGGTTGCTACCTACTAGACTCGAACTGGCTGAAATACCAACTTGTATTTGACGATGAGGGTTCAGTCTACAAAATTTGGAGAATTTCTGTTTAGTTTAAACGGAGTGCGATCATCTATCGCATCTACAATTGCTTCGAAAGCATCATGTTGTTCTTGATTGAGACTGACCAAACATTCATAATGTAATCTTTGGTCATCGTTTGTGTAGCGGCGAGAGAGCATACTACAGAATCCAGATTATTAAATATTTAAACATCTCCGAAGAAATGATTTGCCAGAATACTCGTTTAGGCAACATACCTGAAGTTTGATGTCGGCTTTAAATAACCTAAGAATTCACGTTCAGTGAACACGAACAAAGACCATTAACGAAAGTGGTCAGTAAAATATGTAGAAAGCACATAAGCCATAATGTATAAACTTTGATCAAGCAGCAACATTAGCGGAAGTTTTAATTATATTGAAAATTAGCCTATACCAGAAAGACAATTCACATTTGTTACAACAGATTTAAGTTTTTTATGTTGATTTCATTAGTGGCATGTTACTGAGAAATAGGATCACATATTTCAACTATAACGTTATTCCTTTTTTTTAAGAATGAAATCCTATGAAAGTAAATTTAATGAATATATTCTGGCAATTAATTTCATAGTAGTTGCTTAGTCACATGGTAGTGAATGTATACCGAGAAATAGCGGATGATTTGAATCTTGAAGAGATCGCTGATATATTTATAAATTATAACATTTATAGGGCTGCAGTTAGACAAAATATGTTTGCAATAAAAAAAATAGTGTCATTATATAGGTTATGAAACGGCACTTGTTAAAAAAGGTTTATTAATGTTGATAATACAATTCGTAGTACAAGTGTGTACATTATTTAGGTACTAATTTTAAAAAAATATGTTGCACAATATTAATAATAATAAAATGGTGTCATTTTTTTAATTATTATTTTAGGTATCCAGTCTTTTTTTTTTCGAATCACCCATCTTTGGGGTACGTCAGATCAATCACTTCTTGGATGCTTGCGTTTTCTTCTTCTCCCAGTATTTCTTCATTCCATCTGATCTCTTCCTTCTTTCCTCTTCTGATATTTGAATCGGTTTTCTGGTGTTTATCGCAACTTGGAACCTCTTACTTTTGTCTTTGGTCACGGTCTTGGCTGTACCATTCTTTAACATCACTTCGGTAATCTGGAGTTCTCTCAGATCCTTTTCCACTTCCTTAAACCAGTTGGGCTTAGTCTTTTTTTTATATAAAAGAAGTCAAAGATTTTTTTTTGTTAGTCTGTTAGGATTCATTCGGAATATGTGTCCATAGAAATCAATCCTTTTTTTTCTCGTGGTTTCCGAGAGTCTCTCGGACTTTGCGTAGAGGGCTTCGTTTCTGTAGAAAACTTGTTTGTTATTCTGGAATTTGGGACCCATGATCTTCCTCAAAATTTTCCTCTCTTTCATTTCCAATTTCTCCATTTGTCCTTTCCTCCCCATGACTAGTGCTGCATAGAGTGCTTACGGCTTAATTACTGTGTTGTAATGTCTTATCTTTGCGTTCCAAGAGAGGCTTTTCTTATTGTAAGTTTTTTTGGTCTTCTGGAAGGCTAATTCCATTTTGGTCCTTCTAGGTTCCATTGTTTTACCTTCAAGGTTGTTCCATTCAATCCATTCCCCTAGGTACTTGAAACTCCTAACCACCTCTATTTTATGAGCTCCTACTCGGACTCTCGTAGGAGTGTCTGGTATATTTGTCATAATCTTTGTTTTTTCGAAAGAAATCTTAAGTCCAGTCTTTATCCAGTCTTAATCCAGTCTTTATTGTTCAATCCAGCATTTTTTATCCCGTCTTTTTTTCCTTCTCCATTTTGTTAACGATAGGGATCCTTGCGGACACAAATCAGGTGCAATAGTAAAATTCTGAGTTTTACTAGGAGTACAGAAATACTGCTAAACTCTAAAATTGGTAAGTTTGTTACTCAATCACGTCAAAACCCTAACCTCATTTTAACGAAATTCGGTAGGTTTTTGATATGGAATAGAATGTAGAAAATGCAACATCTTTATGTCCTACTCTGCCTGTCTGTTCGCTGATAACTTGAAATCTACTGGACAGATTTTGAGGGGATTTTCACGATTATGTAAAAGTAGCTGATGCCCGTGATTTCGTTCGTGTGTGTCAAGATTTTTTTTTATCCTATGTTACTCCCTACCAAATCAGGAACCCGCCAGCCGTCAAAATTGGCTGACACTCGGCCCCAATCTATTCATCAAATGAGTGAGGTATTCTAAAAGCCGGCGCCCCTGCATATAGATGCTTCTTCCAACTTAGAATATGCCAGCATAGTACCTATAAACAAACAGATCTTAGAAAAATGCTGTAAATAGTTTACCTGAAAAGAATGTTGAGCCTCATCTTTGCCGTTAGGGAATTAACTAATCGTAAAAGAATTTACTGTACGGGTTTGTTGCATAACCTCATTTAATTCTTTTCAGCGTATGTTCTTTTTTTGGAGAAGCATGTCCAATAAAATATTTTTTTCTTGGAATTAGAAAAAATGATTAACATTAATCTAGTCAAAATAATACATTTATCGGTGGAAGCGTAGGCCCTAATTGAGATAAATGACATGGAAGACTACAAGACAAAACGTTGCACACTCCTGCTTGTTCTCTCTTCCCCACCCCCTTTGCTCCCCGACGGATAGTCCACAACTAGATACATTGTCATGCCAACAAGTTAATCGCGCATAGTAAGGACGCAGTATCTAACTGCATACAGTTACCTACCTTGTACATTAAGAGTTAGCGCAAAACTGAAAACGGATAATACAAAGACTTGCCTGGTTTCATTAAACCATAATATATTTTAAGTGATAAAGGTACTTCCGCGGGTGACGATCGGGGAAGCCAACCAACCGAAACCCAAAGGGCCTGCTCGGAGCCGCCGGTCCCTAAGCCCTCAGGGAGTATATGTCAATGTGTTGTGGTGGTTGTGACAAAATATTCTAAGAAGTGCTGGGTATTTTTAAGATAAGTAGATAAGCGGCTGTAGGTATTGATCAATGAAGACTGACTGCATTCAGCTATAGAACTGTTAACTATGGGATGCATTCGTTAATGACTGTAAATTTTTAGGTACAGGTAAAATATTAGAACTTTTTGTTTTAGCTCTACAATTTGTCGAGAGGGGGCCCCTACAGCCGTGATCAGGCCCCCCATCAGCCTGGCCGGGCCCGGGTACATTTGATCCGCTTACCTCCCCCCCCCCTCCTAATGCCGGCCCTGCTTGCATCAGTTACTGTAACAGTTGAGCTAGAGGGAATGTGCAAGCTGCAGAAATTGGATAGTGAGCAGCGACATAATAAGAAAATTAAAGGCACCAAGACGGTTTCGGAAGGGGCAGTCGTTATCCTCTCCTCTAAAAATGTAACGGGGAAGATGAACAAAACCCAGGTAGCCAGAGCAGCAGAGGTCGAACAGGTCGGACTAGACGGACTTGGGCGGTCGCACACACAGCGGTCGAGCCGGGGTATCGCATGGAGGAAGGAAATATATGGAGGAGAAGTGACGTTAAATCGGTGAAGCAGGCTCTAAACTCTAGCGCATGCGCAGTGGCGGCAGCGGCGATATTGCGAATCCAAACAAATGCGATGTTCACATTGTGTTAAATGCAGTGATTATTTCATTTTGTAATGTGTATAAGTGTTTTATAATGCCATCTTGTGTTGCGTACGGTTGCACAAATAGGCCAGACAGAAAAGAACCTGGAATATCATTTCATAAGTAAGTTGAATTCTAATTATCGTTCTTGAAGTGGGCGGTAGAAGTTGCAAACTTTGGAGCATGTCTATAAATATTTAGTCATAGCTCTCAATGGGATGACTTTGTTCTCAAATTTTTGTTGGTGTAGTGTAGAAAATCAGCATACCTTGCTATTTTGCACATTATAGACTAGCATTACTTTTTAACGAGTGTTGAAAATGAGATTTAAAGGAGTGATATTTACATCGCGATTCAGTGAATTTAGTATTGCGCTTTCTTTCGTCACGTTGCAGTTTATATTGATAGTGTGTGATGAAATTAAATGTGTTAAATTATGCTATGCAATCTAGGAATCTTGGTGAAGCAAACGATGTTGTTACCGCAAATACAGTTTGCGATTCAAATACGCGTGAGTGGGTGTGTCTACATAGTTTGATTCTGTAGCGGCAATTTAATGGAGATTGTGGTTAGGTCTAAATGCATTCTGTACCAGAATGGTTTTGTTGTTCCATAAGTGACAAAGAATTTATCTATTACTGTTAGTAATTTCATGAGAACCAAGTTAGTAACAAAATGTGTATCGCGATGGAAACTACTTCGAGATATTCCCAATTAAGCTTACGATGTATGGTAACAAGATAACTATTTTTATTCTGGTCTAGGCCCCTTTCAACCTAACCACAAGTGGTAGTAAAAAAACTGAAATATCCATTCTGCATGTCCACCATGTAATTCATTGTGGCTTTGGCAGAATTAATTTTTGGTCCAGGCCGCATATCAACCCAATCCGAGTATATCCCGAAAACTAAGCAATATATCGAAAAATTTTATTCTTTATTTTCGATTTGTCTCGTTGTGTTACATAAGAATCGATCATTAAATTTGACTTTTGCGAAATGTTTCTTCCCCATTTTAACTCAAGACACCTCACTTTTGATACAGTATATCTAGAGAACTAGGTGAGATATCGAAAATATTTATTCTTTATTTTTCATTTGTCTCGTCTTTTTAAATAAAAATCCATCATCAAATTTGACTTTGACAAATTTTTTTCTTCTGAATTTCAACCAAAACCATTTCACATTTGAGACAGAATATCTCGAAAACTAAGCAGGATAAGAAAAAAATTTATTCTTCATTTTTTATTTGTTTCATCGAGTTGCATAATAATCCATCAGCAGATTGCGGCGTTATGTTTATCCTAGAGTCCCCTTGACGTTTTTGTACATATTTCCCGTGTCTGTATGGAAGCGGCCATGTCCCCCCACTCCTCCTCCGCCCTGCTTCACTTCAATGCATGGTGAAGGTCTTTTGCGTCGTCTCCATATATTTCCTTTCTCCATGGGGTGTCAACAGCGCCGATCAGAGCGAGAGCGGCCGGAGATGGGCGGCCACGAGCAGAGATGGTGGTAGCGTCACAATATTGAGAGATGAGAATTAACGTGCATAAACGCCGGTAGTTATTTTTGGATGGTTTACTCTAATGGGGAGTTGAGGAAGTATGTTAGCCTCGTGTCATTAAGGTGTAAAACAGACGAGGAGTTTTGCGCCGCGCGGCTGTCGAGTCGATGCATGGTCCAATGTAATTAAATGGGACAAAACAGACGATGCCGCGCGCTCCCCGCGACTTACACGCGGCGTCGCCTAGTCTGTTTTGAATTCGCGGCGTGGAGGTGGCGCGGCGTCACGGCCGATTGAAGAAAATGAATCAGAACCAGAAATGGTGATTTTTTTACCTCTAACCTTTTTTGTATCATTACACTTTAGTGTTCAAATTCAAATACAATTACATTAAATAATTAATGAAAATTTTAAATTTTACTTGTAATTATTTTCCATATTTCATATTTTTTTAATAATACACTTTACAGACTTTGAAATTTAATACTTTTCTATTGATCCAGTACTGAAACTTTATATTAACTTGTATCTTAATATGTATCTTAATTATTATTAATTTAATTGCGGTGGAGCTAACGATCCGGTGGCAAATCCCCAGTCATCTAATTACCCCATTTTATATTATTTTTAAATTTTCTATTTTAGTTGCAGTGTTAAATTCCTCCCTCATTCACTTTTTCGATTTAAAATTTTTATTTAAATTCCTTAAGCGTTTTCGGTAAATTATTCATAACTTCGCTTGGTAATTTTTTTAACCATAAAATACATTTTGAGTGTCTTATTAGTTCCAAGAAATGTGGCAATCATATTTTTTATGAGTGCTCATATTTTTCATTTTACTAGGAAAAAATGAATAAAATTGTTCAGAAGCACTGATATCGGCAATTTTTTATACTCCTGTTCCACCATCGGTACAGTAAGTACAGAAGCATTTCACTCTCATCTTTAGTATCCACTGTTTTACAAAGAATTGATCTATACGCGCGTAACCAACGGTCCACGTGTCGGTCAAGGTGGCGGTCGCGCGGCCGTCGAGGCGGCGAGCACAGTGAGGCCGCCGCTCGAAAAGTCGCCTCGTGTGAACAGTTGGGGGCGACCACTGCCACCAGACATAATCACCTACAATTCTTTACTTGTAGGGTGTGGGGAAGTACTTTCACAGTTGTGTGTATCGCCTTCCAGGTTAATTCTATTTGTCCTTGATGTGTGTCTGATGTGTCTTTGTTGGGCATATAGGATTCGGGTTGTTTTGTTTGTCTATGTTAATGGATCCTTGCCTGCTGTTCAGGGATCGCCTTGTTCTTTTATTAGGTTCACTGGCCACCGTAATATTTTGTGGAGGTGAACCAGTGAGCCCAGTTGGCTTATAAGTGGGTTACTATGTATCCTTACTTTTCATAGAGCCTTTGCGCTGCAGCCTTGTAGCAGTCTATCAAGGGAGGGAGTCCGCTAATGTCATGGAGAATTTTGGTCGGAGTTTCCCGTGGTATTTTATATGCGTGGCGAATTGCCCTATTTTGTATAGTCTGTAGCAATTTTATACGCGAATGGGCAGCATTATCCCATACTGATGCAGCATACTCCAGTAGTGGCCTGACTGTTGATGTGTAGAACAGTCTTGCGGCACTAGGATGCATTGTAGTTGTTGGGTTTAATAGCGGGTAGGACTCCCTCATCCTACCCGCTGCTTTGGCGCGAATGTTCCTTGTGTGCATTTACCACGTCATTCATTTATCTAGCGTGACTCCAAGATAGAGCGCCGTGTTGGACCACTTGATTTCCTCTCCGAACAGTCGTATTAACTGTAGTAGTGGTACACTCTTCCTTGTGATTACTATTGCCTGGCTTTTGGTGGCACTGAATGTCAGTCTCCATTTAGTAGCCCAGTTTTCAATGTAGGTGTGTCCCCGCTGCAACTTGTTACGTAAGTGTGTGGCTCTGACACTACGCGCATAGAGGGCTGTATCATCCGCATTTAGAGCTGTTTGTAATTGTTCAGTCCTCGGTACATAGGCAGTATATACGTTGTATAGGTTCGGTCCAAGGACAGATCCTTGGGGAACTTCAGCATTGATGGTTTTTATTGCTGATACAGCATCATCTGTTATCACTCTGTAGGTTCTTCTAGTCAAATAATTTTTTATTGGTCTGACATGTTGTAGCGGGTATCCCTGGGACAGCAGTTTATAAAGTAGACCCTTATGCCAGACAGAATCAAATGCTCTGGAGACATCTAGGAATACGTCACCAAAATACTCCCTTCGCTCGAAGGCTCCCATGGCGTACTCTGCGAGCAGCAAAAGTTGATGAGCATATGGTTGCGCCGAAACCCGAATTGCTCATTTAGGAGAATTCCTTCATCCTCAGTGTGTCTGAGAAGCCTACGTAGGTACATATTCTCAAATAAGACAGAATAGGGAGAAGACTTATGGGTCTGTAAGATTTCGTGGAGCGCCGATCTTTGCCAGATTTTGGCACTGTAACAATTTCTTCGTGCTTACGTGCTTTCGGATATTCGCCAGTGGCCATTATGCAGTTAAATGCTGACATGATGTAGTCTACCGCTGATGGTGGGAGCTGCCTCAGAAGTTGGCCACCAATTCGGTAATGTCCAGTTGCTTTAATTGTTTCGACGCATTTCAGGAGTTCTTGGACCTCCTCAGTTGTAGTCGGGTCAATGTCGTCCTCCGGCAGTGTGGGTCAATTGCAAGGTTCTGTTGCAAACGTTGTGTGACCAAGTTGATATGGGCGTCGTGTCGAGTCTGGAAGCTTGCCTGAAAGTTATCAACGATAGCGTCTGCTTTATCTGTAGGTTCACAGATAACTCTGTTACCTACTGCTAAAGGTGGGATTCTTTGCCGACGGCGAAGCATGCGCTTTGTAACTCTCTAAGCCGAATCGTAGTTAGTTCTGCGCGTTCCGATCAGTCCAGCCCATTCTTGATTTCTATGTTTTTCGACCGCAGCGTTAATTTCCCTTTGCAGTATTTTGATGACACGTTTCGTGGCGGGATCTCTAGAGACTTGCCAATCTCTCGTTAAACGAGTCTTGTGACAATTGCCTGTCGAATGTCCGGAGGCACCTTCAAATATTTCCATCGCTACACTGGGTCCTACCTCTTCCATTGGAGAAGCATTATTAATGCGTTCGCCTAGGTGTTGTTTGTACACGTCCCAGTTGACATCCCTTAGGTCCCTTGAGTGTCTTGTCGGCTGCTTAGATAACCCTATGTTCATATAGAATATAACCGGCAGATGATCAGAAGATATGGCCGTTTTCGTGGTTACTGCCACAGTCTGTTGTAGTCCTTTCGCGATCCCAAAATGCAGTACGTCGCGTAGACCCCTGCCCCTAATAATCGTTGGTTCTGTTGGGCCCCAGACCACTGCGTCCTGCTCCACAGTAGCACGTTAGTAATTCGCGAGTTCCAGGCTGTATGCTTGGCGGTAAGGTCTCCTGCCATGAATACCACCCCGCGCAATTGAAGAAGTACTGTCACCTCCTCCTCGTCAACACGGCCCTGGGGAGGGGTAGGGGGGTCTGCATGCCGAAATTAAAAGAAGCTTGCCTCTTGAAGTATCTATGGCAACACCCGTCACCTCAATCGTCTGAAGGGAGATTTCGTGTTGTTTGATAGATCTTCGGATGTAGATGGCGGTGCCACCACCCACAGTTGGTCTATTATTCCGGTAGCAGTAGTAATTTGTTGCCGCTACATTGATACCAGAAGTGTCTCAGTTACAAGACAAGCGTTTATTTGCTCATCTTGCAGAAATTGTCAGAACTCGCCGAACTGCCGCCAAATGCCGTTGGCGTTCCATGTTCAGATTGTTATGTCCTCTAGCCTATTTCCCATGTTGGGTGAGATAAGTTCCTTTTTGCATGGCTTCAAGGGCAGCTATCTCCCGCGGGAGGTCCTGGAGCATGGTGTGTCCTGTTTGCAACAGCATATGCATCATACTCAGTAGCTGTCACTCTGGGAGTTACTCGGAGGTTCAGCTCGTCAAGTGTTCAATCTGCCTTTATTGGGTGGTCGTTGATCCTGTGTGCCCGACGGCTGGGATCTACGTTCTTCTGAGTTGGTTTTGCTTTGTAGGGGTTTGTTACATGCGTTTGGCGTCTTGACATTGGAGGTTGGTTCTCTGCGTTTGAGGGGGCATTATCAGTGGACTGACCAACTTTAGTAACTTCATTTGTTGTAACTTGAATCTGTTTGTGGCTCAATATTTTCAGTATCTTGTTTGTTCCTGAGCTCCTCTTTTGTTCTTGCCTTTTGGGGGCAGCTAAGTACGAGGCGTTGTTGGCTTTCTGGCGGCCGTCGCCTCGACCACCGTAAGGATTGCAAGTCCAGTTGGGTGTATGGTCATAATAAAGGGAAATGGTTATGGTGTACATTAATGAATAAATGTATATACTTGTACATAATCAGCTGATGTATTATTGACGCATCCTACCACTCACATGACAGTAGGTTACCTACCACATATCCTCCCGTTGGTGGCAGAGCGAAAAAAAAGTAGCCAGTCCCCGACAATTTGAGTGATAACATTTTGCTTTCCACTACTACAGGAGACTTTAACAATTAAAAAATAATGCTATCAAATTATGAATCAAAACTGAATGCTTATTCAATATCAAGGCTGGAAACTTTTATCAATTTATGCAACATGAATGAATAAAAATCACAGCCTGTGGCAAGAGAGTACAGAAATAGACAAACATTGATGAATACAAATTTTCATACATAATTGCACCATCAACAGAAGAACATGCTGTGCACTGGATGCTAATTTAATGCACTAAACTATGCACCAATGTTGTTCTGGCAATGAATATCTTGCACCCAAAAATTTCATCATCAGTGTTTATAGTGTATATTCGGTTCTGTGTTCAGCTGAGGCAAGTGGTGCTTTTCTATTTATATTTAATTACTGCTTTACCACCCTCTTCCACTTCTAAACCCCTTGTAAAAAATAATTGATCATAGAGGAATTTTTTACCATTATATACAGACTGACTGTAAAAATGTCAATTTCTTTGTTTCTAGGGGAGCAATTATGAAAGACTCAAGGAAATAAGACAAAAACATGTTGTGCCTTGTATCAAACCAGTATTCAAGGAACCAATTTTATTTCATGAAGGACACCAACAATGGTTATTTGACCACAATGGAAAACGATATCTTGATATGTTTGGTGGTATTGTTACTGTCAGTGTTGGGCACTGTCATCCGTAAGTCCATAAGTTTTGTTTACTGAATCCTAATACAATATTTTATAACAATTAACTAATGTGTACCTTTCTACAAAGTCAAATGTACTCTCCCTTTCTAAATTACATACCATTTTGCGTTCCTTGCTCAAATTAAGTTGAAAACAGGAAATGTATCTTGAGTGAATGAATGGTTCATGCAAACAGAAATATAAAAACTACGTAATTTGTGTCATTGAAATGTTTCTTCAGAGTTCTTATATCAATTTAATGCTGTCATGCAAAAAGTAACAACTTTCTTTCTAACATTTGTTCCAGAAGTGCCCAGGCACCATTGAGATGACCTATGTTAGACCCTATTGTGTGGCAGCTCATATCTGCACTTTACCACTTACTCAGAGCATTCAGATAACTTCACCTTGATCTTTATAACAAGAAGTTGTTGCCTATTACGGAATGAAATTTGAAACAGATTCACAATCGTTCTTCTTTGAAACTTCTTATGCCCAGATCAGGCAAAAACTTGCATCCCACTGAATGGTCACGACTTGGGACACCTCATTTTAAAATCGGTTATTATAGCTTCTGCTCATTCCTTCCTCATTTGTGTCCAGATCTCTTGAATTGAAGACTTGCTTGAAGAAAAATCATCAATACTAAATCCAAGTGCCTCCATGATAACTGGAAGAACATAAACTGAATCTCTTATACATAACTGGCATCTTTCCAAAGCAGCTATTAATTTAGGAGTAATGATATTTTTTTCTTCTGTGCTTTGCAGCAGTTCCTGATTGTATTATTTCAGGTGGGTTTGTTAAATGCCCTTCCTGATCTTCTGCAGAACAAGAAGATGTGTCATTGAGTTGTTCAGATAGCATGAACAAATCATAGGACTCTGAAGAGCTTGTTACCTGCTGGACAGTGGCGGATCCAGGGGGGGGGGGCTAGGGGGCTGAAGCCTTTTTTGTGTTTTTTTTTTATTTTGTTTGCTCTACTGTTTTTATAAGGGCTGCATTCTGGAAAAATGTGAGATTTCTCTCCTTGCCCGAGTCAAGCCCCCCCAAACCAAACAAGCCAAATCCTAGCCCCCCCAAACCAAAATCCTGGATCCGCCGCTGCTGCTGGACAACATATATTTAAGTATTTTTCTCTTCATTTATTTTCATTTGTTTTAGCATTTCTTCTTTTTCAGCTAGTTTTATACACACACACACACACACACACCAAGCAACCAAGTAAGGTGTTATAAAACAAAAATGTTAATAGGTTAATTTTGAAAGAAAATAATATCAGGAGAAAACAAGGAATATTTATCAGTAAATGAAAAACACGAACCATTTCTATCACCTTGTGCATTATACATATTTATATATAACATCTCAGTCTCTCCCGACATATCGATAATGCACTCAGTCATGTGTTAAACACCTCCCGAATCACATGACTCATTTCCTACAGCATGAATATGGCATGAAACCGAAATATTGTGTTCGTCATATTATATGTTTTTCACTCGCAGTCTTCAACTTTAGTGAATGATGAGTCATTTTCCCTGTCATTGTAATTTATCAATCTTTTAAATATTTTATGATAATTTTTCACCACAAATATATGTCCATTAATATCATATCATGGTCAATTTTTTTCCTGCACATAATATTTCCACTGATGTTGTTATTGTCACCTCCACTTTCATTTTAGCAGTTAGAAACCATTAGTCATGAGTCTGGATTGACAATGGATGCATGTGTAACAGCTTGTTCATTTGGTACTATTTACATGAGTGAGGGCATGCTATGAAATGTAACATTTTGGTAGTTTTTTTTTTTTTTTATTTTTTTGCTACAGCTATCTTTCCTTTAACTTTGCCCAGCGATGGGTCTACTTTATCTGTCCTTTCCATATTAATACTGCCTCAAGGCATTTCTTCCTATTCCATTGTTACTGAAATTATATATACTAGTGATCGCCCAGCGATCGAAATTTGACCGTAATTCATTAAGTTGTTTAGTTTCTTCCATGAAAGAGTAATAATCTAGTAATTTTCTGCATTATCTATAAAATTAAAATGATACACTCCACGCGTGACTGTATGCTAAATTTTAGCTTCTAACCTAACCATAGCAAATGATGAAATGTATTTATCGATGGTTCATTTAGGCCGGAAAACTGCTTTAGCTTAATGAAACATGCGCATTTAAATGTATCTATCAAAATAATTTCGTCATTTTGTGTGTTCGCTATTTAAATTTGGTCTATTATCATTTTGAATTTCACGCAAATAAGTATTCCTTATATCTTGTCTCTCTCTCTCTCACTAATGAAATTACTGAAATTAAAAAATCAAAAGACACTTAACCAAAGTTTAACATTTTAAATAATCAAATGACCATATAGTATCTGGCAGAATTGCTACATTCCTTTTCAAAGTATTCCTTTCATAACTTCAAACATTAATCTCTACTTTATCCGAGTCTTTCATTTTACCAAAGACCACAGAGTGTCTCAATGTGGGGAATTCACGTAAGAACGTTGGCTCCGATCCTATACCACGCGCACACACACATTCGCAAATTAATTTTTTATTTTAATAATCTATTTGTAACATGTATTAACTATTCTTATTATATTTTTGGGTGGGGTGGGACATTCTCCACTAGTGAAAAACTGTTACTGACCTGTTAAAATTTGGATTAAGTGTTTCCTTATAGTGTCCTCTTCACGTTTAGCACTCTCCTTTTGCGGAAAAGTCGCCACGAATTAAATTAAAAATGCCGAAATATGAGATGCTCCGCAACCGCGAAAAGTTAGCAGCATTGTAAAAATGACACAAAAGTTATCGGTACAGGGATCATATCAACCTAAATAGGTTCATTTTGTCATAGTGATCACGGTTAGGTTGAAATTCGGCCTGGACCAAGAGTAAAAAGTTTACGGGAAATTCATTCTGCGCAGCCAATGTCGCAAACCAGAGACAAACTGCGCATTTGTTTACAACTGAAGCAATCGATTATCTCTGACTGCTTATATCAATTCCAAGGTTTGTAAAATATATTATATATAATTTTAGCATTCTGTATTTCTTTTAAGTTCCTCCGTACACCCAATATTCTGGCCACTAGCAGCGCTATCTACCAGCCCTCAAAATGTTGCTTCTTGCTTCTATATAAGTTCAGAGATTAATTTCGACTGTTTTGTTTCACCAAAGAAGACAAAGTAAGGCCGCTAGCTGCGCCATCTATGAGCCATCTGAGCGAACTACGTAGGGGAGCAAGCGTTTTATTTTACTTAATTTAATGTATTTGTAACACTTATTATATATAGATTTTAGCTTCCTTCACTTCTTCTCCATATAATATTTAATTATGCCAAATCTCACACTTCTCCGTGCACGCAATATTCTTAAAAATGTAACATAAGTTTTCGCTTAGCGTATTAATATATAGATATATATACACATTTTTTGTTATCAGGAAAGTGAATGAAGCAATGATAATGCAAGCAAATTCATTATGGCATACCAGTAATAGTTTCATGCATCCTAAACTTCATGAGTATGCCGAAAAACTGACAGATGAACTTCCAGGTGACCTAAAAGTAAGTATCTGTGTTAGTAATCTTATATATATATATACATATATATCAACAGATGTGTGTGTCCATATATTTCACCCTGCAGCCACCACTTCCTAGCACAGACCACAGATGTTTGTGTGTGGTAGTAGCATGGAGTTTCTCGTCGTGCACAACACTGGCCAAATACCGGTAGCTCTGGGGGCTTGGGAGACATGGTGGTTGAAAGTGGTCAATCCGGGACATTTTCATATTTCAACCAAAACCATGTGTGTCCCTATATTTCTCTTTGTTGCCTCAACTACTGACGTTTGTGTGTGGCAGTAGCATTGAATCTCCCATCATGCATGATTGTGGATAGATGTTGATAGCTATCAGGGTGTGAGAGATGTGGTGTTGAAAGTAGTTGACCCGGGGGACTTTCATATTTCAACCAAAGATGTGTGTGTCCCTGTATTTCCCTTTTCAGCCAAAAATATATAGCGTGTGTGGTGGAAGCACAGTATCACTGATGGTGGACAATGTTGGCCAAATGTCTGTAGCTGTGGGGGTGTGTGAGATATGGCGGTTGAAGGTGGTTGTTCAAAGAAATTTTATGTTTTGACCAAGGATATGTTTATCCCTATATTTCACAACTACATAGCGCTGACCACTGGTGTTTGTGTGTGAGTTCTGGTAGCACTCAGTTAACAGATTCTTTTTCCAGATAGACTATTGTCTAGGTCAGTAGGTCATTTTGATAAAAGTCAGCCATGACAGCATGGGAGGGCAGTCCAATAGATCGGTTCGACGAGACCACACGTATTTTATGTGTTCTTAAGTTTGAGAAACCCGGGGTCGCGGTGGCTTATGGGTAGGCTAGACTTCGGGAAAAATGGCTGACCAGCGCCATTTTAAAACGGGCGGGACAGTATCAGAACTCTAAAACTTTCCGACATGTATTCAGCTTAACTTTCAATTTCATTTGGGGTGGTGCAGTCTGTTCTGTTTCATGACTTGTGATCTTCGGCAAATGATTTTCTCCGATTGCCATTGCTAACTGTGACTTTTGTAACTTCTGTGAAAAATTTTAAGAATATATACTTCAGTTATCTGGATGCAGACTTTCATTTCTACTTTAGTATCTTTCTTACAGGAGGTTAATCTGTAAGTGGCGACCGCGTTAATTATTACAGTTAGCATTCTACAAGGTTTTACATGGTTATAGAACTTTTTCCGAACTCTGACAACTTTTTGGATGACTTCAAGCTTAGGTGGACAAGCCGATACCCGCCCCGTATCACGCTTATCCCCTAACAATTTTCACATCTTCAGCCTGCAAGAACATTGATTTATGACACTTACTTACTGATTAACTAGTTATAATATTCATATTTGTTTGATATTGATTTTAGTTAGTATTTCAGTTATTAACTAAATTTAAGTTTGTAAAAAATGTGTTGTTCACTGTAAATTTCTATAAAGTGTGAATAATATAATTATAAAACTGCTGTTATGATCAAAGAGAGTGCTTGACAGCCATTATCTCATTAGGCTAACTAAACTATTAATAAACAAATGTATTAACATCAGAAATCAGTGAAAAGTAGTGGAAGGAATTCTTAATGTAAACCCTAGCAAATTCCACCTTTACTTCTGAGTGTCTCCATTTTTCTGTGCTATCTATTTTTGTGTTTTTCTTTATGATTTTCCAGTAAGTTTTCATATGTAATTTTTCAATATATATTTTTACTGTATGTTTATATCTTTCTAGTTTTATTTATTTCCTCTTATAACATTACAAAATTATATTATTTAAAAACATTTATTTCACATGATAATCAACTTTCTCCTCCCACTACTGGTTCAATCCTCACCCTTCCATGTGTGTCAACTTTGGATCATTCATGTGGCAGGTCTGGATGTGCTAACATCTTTCCTCGTGCCATTTGTCTCACTCCTGTATGATTAAGGTTGTTTACCAAAATATTGTGAATTGTGTTTGTGTTTTTTACATGTTCACTGGCTCTCCTTCCTTCGTTTATGGTAAGTGATGGGTTATTTTTCCTAGTGTATCTTATTTTCATCACTAGTTACTAGGAATATAAAATTAATATAAGTGATTTGGGATGGCTAATTGAATATGATATATACAAATAAGGAAGGGCAAGGAAAATAAAAAGCAGGCATCAGCGTGATCATACCTGACCTTATTAGGTGTCTCATCCACTTACAATAATAAGGTTCAATACTGAAATATTGCATTACATGTGATCTAATTGTGTTTGTAATTCCAAACTGCCATCATGTGTTATTTTGGGTTGCATTTCCTAATCCTCCCCTTAGCTAGTGGTTAAGCTGCTTTCTTTCTAAAGTTCACAGCTCTGATACTGGGTTCAAATCCTGCAGGGGGCAGGAATTTTCAAGAATTGCATTTGAACATATGAGATACACCAGGTCATTCCATGGCTGAGATTCCACATTAAACTGTAGGTTCCAGAGCAAAGAACCTAGCCATTGTACCTCTGACACAATGGCTTAGTATTCCTCCTTTGGAAGGATCCAATCAACCAGCAGGTTGTGAACCAAGTTAGTTTTACACACACATACACACACACACACACACACACATATGTCCTCTCCAGCCACCACCTTTTCGAACGCACCTTAAGAGCCTGGTAGAGAGGAATGCGTGCTTCAATGAAGGCAGTGGTGTAGCTATCAGCAGAGCCTTCTGTGCCAGGCAGGCCTTCTTGGAGTAGCCAAAGTTTGTACCACAAGGTATCAAGGTAGACAAGACTCTGAAAGTCATAAGGAAGACAACCCATATAGGGGAAAGATAAACCTTGGTCCAGGTAGGGGTTTCCAAGGCAGACCACCCTGTTGCCCAGGTAAAGTAAAATGCAGTCTTAAGGTCTCAGTCAGGAGTCTTGAAAGCAGGATGGATCTCCAAGAAAATGATTTAGGCAACAAAAATGGTTTATAAATATGGCAACTTGGAATAGTCACTATTTGGATACAAAATAGTGAGAAGTAAGAAGAGGTAGGAAGGATGAAAATTGAAGTGGCCATTTTAACAGCGCTAAGAAAAAGGGAAAAGGTAATGAGATGATATTGCTGTACATTTATTTTTATAGTGGTGCAAGAAAAAGTGAGCGAGCTGTAAGAAGTGTATCAATAGTAATGCATAAAAAAATTAATAATGAATAGAAGGATGGCAAGAAATAGATGAGAGGATAATGTCTTTCCAACTGAAGAGAAATGGGCATGAAATTGTAACAGTGGGGGTGCATGCACCCACAGATGACATGGCTAATAAAACCAAGGATGATTTTTATCCAAATTTGATGAAAGTTCTGCAGGATGTTAATCATCAGAAAGAAATAATATTAATAGAAGTAAGATAGTGAATAGATAGGGGGAATAAGTAATAAATGATAGTGGTAAAAGATAAATTATGATGTGTGAGCCACACACTAAAAATTATGAATAGATTCTACCCACGTAAAAATATTCATAAATACACTTGGCTACAACCCACAAGAAAACTGCACTCTATAATTGACTGTATAATACAAAAACAGAACTCACAGTTAATAACACAAGATGTAAGAGTGTAGGTAAGAGGCAAGGCGTAGAATGTGGTTCAGACCACTTTGTGATTCCGGCCAAAATTTTTATTAAGTATAAAGCAAACAACAATCAAATCAAGACCAAAATATCGAAGAAGACAAAGCAAATGCAGTGCAAACATGAACAAATAAGTTGGAGATCTTGAAATAAGAATTGACAAAATTCCTGTATAAAATAAGATTAATGAGCAAATTGAAAGATGAACATGTAGATTAGGTAGTGAGTGTGTATAGAGAAACCAGAGAATGTATATGCAGTGCAGCAACAGAAGATTTAGGGTTATTGGGACCAGTTTGTGAGAAGAAACTAGAGCAGGGTTCTGATATATACCTAGAGCAGAAAGTTAAAAAAATGAAACAGCTCTTGCAAAAATCATTTTCATCTCAAGAGCCAGAAGACAGAAAAAATTATTTGAGAGTGAATGGGAAGTAAAAAGAGCAATTGCAAAGGAAAAACAAGAATATGGGGCACAAAATGAGAGAAACTTAATGGATATATGGAGGTACAAAAATTGCTGAAGATTGGAAAATAATTAAGAATGTTAGAACAGATGTAAAGCTAAAGGCCAATATTCCTCTTATAAACTTGGGTGGACCATTTTAAGAATTTACTGACTGAAAATATAAATGAATATAACAAGCATTCCATAAATTAAGTAACCTATAAAATAGAAATATAGAATCAATTTCTTTCAAGGAGGCATAACGAGGACTAAACTAGATGAAGAATGAAAAGTTCACAGGACCTGCAAATGTTTCCATTGAGCTCATTAAATATGGACAAAGCATCCCTTCACCATCTGCACTCTATGGCCAGCTGATGACCCAGGCATGTGAGAGAGGCATTAGAAATACAAAAGACACCAAACAACATGAATTCTAACAGTTGCCTACAACTTAACCACATTTGGTAATACATCATCACGTACGGTTAACGTGTATGTGCTCCCACTGCTATATATAGGTGACAGCAGCAACAAATGCATCAGTCCTCTGATGAAGGCCACAGTACGATGGCTGAAATATTAGGGTTTAACAAATCAATGCGGTTCCACCCAGAGAACCAAGTTAATACTTACAATGACCGCAGAAGCCTGCACAATTATAGTGTTAATGTTTTTTTTCTTCTTCCTTGTGTCGTGGACTGGCAAATCTTTTTTTTCTTTTCATTCTGCCACTCCCAAGGGGAACATATGAGTTGTGGGTACAACTCTTCGGTCATGTGAGCAGTAGTACTTACAATTGAAACTCTCAGTAAGGATATTCACATATGTACAATTTATTTGCATCAGTTTATGTACAACGATAACATTATTATCTCCCTTCACTCCTTCAAAGCCTATAACTCCCATTGCTTGGTTCTATTAAATGCCTTCCCTCTTACTTTTACTTCAATGGCTTTCTCTCACCTGTTCTTATAACTATCGTAGTCGTAGACTGCTGGTTGCCCCTACTGCCATCTGCGCCTCACCTCCAACTTCATCCTTGACTCGCTCCATCACTCCATAGCTGCCCAAAAGACATTATTTCTGCAAGACAGATGACAACCGATTGACCAGTCCCCTCCCTCCTCGTGTACCTGAGATTTGTTACTCTCTCCCCTTCATAGTACCAATAGTGGGGAGCAGCTCTAGCCAATAGTTATAATTCCTACCCTACCATCTTCCTCCCAGTATCGTCCTGTCACAACTCAATTCTATTGACACTTTGACCTGCTTTGATGTCGTTTCTTTCTGTATAGTCACATTCCATTGCCTCTAACTGTTCTGACTCTCTGTTGTAACTGCCTTGAATCCAGCTGTCACTGTATGCAATCAACTCTTGCCCAGTTTTAGTAAGTATAGCCCAAAATTTCATAGGCAGCCACCACACTGGCCCTCTTGCTTTCATCTGTGGTAACATTTTTTTTTCACTATTCTTCCTTACTTCGTTGCCTAAAGGCAGTTTCACTATCATCTAAATATGACACATGTATGTTTAGATATATAAATTATGAAGCACAAAATTGATATCAGTTTGGTATTATTATGTCAATGCTATTTATCAGTTTCTGAATTCTTTAAGGCCTAACCCAGACAGTTTGCATTTTAATTGATCTCTATTTTTGCACTTTTTTAAATCTGCTATATTAGTAAGTAACAGTTTAATTTTTACTTGATATAGATACTGCTCTAACTTTCACACTTCATGTTGACATAAATCACAATTCACAGGCCATTATGAACGTAATGAATATTTTTATGATTCATTTCAGATGGTTTACTTTGTGAATAGTGGATCTGAGGCAAATGACCTAGCTATGTTACTTTGCAGAACCTATACAGGGAATTATGATATTATTTCCCTACAAAATTCATATCATGGCATGAGTTTCTACACTGCTGGTCTTGTTGGAATCTCTGATTGGAAACCTGCTGTGCCAGTGGGCTCTGGAATTCATCATGTAAGATTAAAATTTGTGCTAAAATATATATATTTTGTGAATTATAAAGTTACAAATGAATGAAACATTACATGTTTTTATACATAGACTTGATCTCAAAAATAACAACTGCTGATGGATAGGATTTAGCATAGCACCTAAGTTGGCTCCACACTCCCTCCCCCTCAAAAAAATATCCTCTCATATTTTCACAAAATTTTAGAAATTCCAACCATATTGACAGCTGAGATCACATATCCTCACCAATCCATGCATTCTTTTCAACAATTTCAAGATTACCACACTTCTAATCTTACCTCATGTAGTTATCTGAAATTATTAATCCATAAAAGAACTTCCACCTTCCAAAAATTCAGCTTAAAGGAGTTTTCAGTTAGTTGAGAGATAACATGAAAACCACCCTAGTTCTGTATATGCCAGCAGTATCCTTTACTGACTCCCCAAAATCCCTAAGGCTGGAGATGCAATCATTTGTAGTTTAGGTAGAACAAGATTTTCATCCTATAGTCAGTCATCTTCTTTTCTGATTAAAAATAATCTGTAATATTAGAACATCTTAAATCAGACCAAACTATCCTTCTAACAATTGACTCCATGACTGATGTCACATACCTTCCACCAACACTTTTCAATACCACAGCTTGATTGTTATACAGTAGTTGCTATGCCAGTGGTTTCCAAATTGCCTTCCCAGCATTTCTTTTTTCTCAAATATCCAGTCCATATTATTATGTCTGATTATAAACATCTAATTCTTCCTTTGATGTCCAAAACTTGAAATATGACAGGGGTTTTATTCTATATTTGATTTGGTTACTTGAGATTCTGTTACTGAGTGATGATATAACTTTCTCTTATCCAAGAGTAACAACACAGATAAACTATTGAGATAATATCATACCAGTTTGTGAATTGTGATATAAAGAAGAAAATCAATTTTACATAATGAACAAAACACATCATTTCCATTTATCATTGAAGTCTTAGTCATCTGATTTAATCTTTTGTTTATAACAAGATGACAAAGTAATTCATGAGTACAAGAGGAACTTATTGGCATT
Organism: Vandiemenella viatica; assembly: GCA_031002005.1. Classification (NCBI taxonomy): domain Eukaryota; kingdom Metazoa; phylum Arthropoda; class Insecta; order Orthoptera; family Morabidae; genus Vandiemenella; species Vandiemenella viatica. The sequence goes on along the minus strand of CM061920.1, from coordinate 249,099,356 downwards.
AGTTAAACAGGGAATTCTATAGCAGGAAATTAAATTAGACATAATTGTTCCAAATATGTATTAGCTGGCTAATGCCAGCTGACAGAATGTTGTTTGTTGACCTGGCAACTAAGACAATTAGTTGGAATGAGGCAAGTGGAACATGCTACAGGGCATAAGCTTATTGAAATCCTGCTTCACTGTGTTTGTTAGAGCTGTTTCTCTATCAGCAGTTCATTCCACAGATATTTATTTGTACAAAGTATATAATGACATTTGAATCCTCAAAAATATATAACTTTTGCACATCAAATAATCTTATAATTTTCACATTGGACAAAAGCAATAGCAACAAATACATAAAAACAATTATCTCTCAAAAGCTTCAATATATGCACATACTAAAACATAACTTCTATAAACATTTTATTAAAAATAAAGCACTTTTCAAGACAGAATCTGATCATTTTTGTAGGGAAAGATGTTTTAGAAAGTTGAAATTCTACTGTCAACAGATTTTGCAACATTTATTTCCATGAATAAAGCTTAAAATTATTATTATATTGAGGTGTAATTTGTGTGGCCTAAAAATTTTATTTAAAGAGATATTTCAGTTTCAAGTCATATTCAGCCATGTATGAGGGACAAACAAAGTAAAAGTCTTAAATGTAAAATCAGCAATTAATGAAAAAACTCATATTTTAATATGGCAACATTTTATCTACATGGAGACACCCATTATAAGTAAAAATATGGTTGACAGATATATTCTAAATATATTTTTGAGGAAAGTAAAGAATTTGAATTTTGTAAATAAAAGATCAATGAAGGTAAAACTAGGCTTAAATGCGAGAAAAAATTCATTTAATAATAATAATAGTTTAACAGTAATTTGAGATTTAAATGGAAAAAAATGGAATTCTAGCATTGAAACTTGATAACATCACCATGTGTGATATTTAAAATTTGATAACTACTAAACAAGAACAATTAAGATAAAATTGGGCATAACCTAAAAGATTTAAACAAATAAGACTATAACATACAAAAGTCTTGAAAAAATTCTACTAAAAATAATGAGCAATGATAAAATGTGATTTCTGTAGTTCACAAGAGAATAGTATTTCCCCTCAGGGATACACCGATATTCCAGATTAATCAAGCTCAAGGTTAGCCAAGACTGAAAGTATACAACCTGCACTTCCTTGTGGCTGGCAGTCTCTATCTAACAATTGTACTATACATGTTGATCCCCACAACTGAGTTTTAAAAAATGTTAAGTTTATAAATTACATGCTCCCCTTCAGAAAAGTTTTGTGAACTGTAATATTTGTTTCGATAGAAAAAGAAATGTAAAACTGGATTCAGTGGTAGAAACATTTCTCACAATGTGTTCAGAAGTTTAAATAGCAGTGCATAAACAGTTCAACAAGCTCACTCTAATTTGGGGTTGCAAATCTAAGTATGTTTGCAAGAGTGAATGCTTCTAGCCAGTGTTGTGACTTGAAGAATAACCTGCCATCTTCATATGTAATTTCAAATGTCCATTTCAACCTTCATTGATCTTTCTAATGTGTGATCTGATACCAGTATTACATTAATTAACGTTCAAAGAATATATAGAGTGATTATCAAGTAGCGAATTTTTTATTTGGATATGTACCCTTTCACCTTTATCTGTTGTGGTAAAGTTGCAGTAATTATAGTAAACAGATAGGCGACCAAAATATAGTATATGAACGTAGCATCATCTTCAGGAAAGATATCAGAAATATCACATAATATCTGTAACCTTAATTTTGCTAACATACCATCAAAATTAGTTCAAAGAGCTGCGAGTATATACCAAATCAACAGTAAATAACTCTTAAAGTAGTTCTCTTGTAGTTTCAAGTATAAAAGACACATTAGGAAGTAAAGTTCGATCGAAACATGAAGTCAACAAATGCTACAAAGGATTTTTTCTTATTTTTCAATAAATTTTACTGCCTTCAATTACACAACTGCAAAATTAAATTACGATTAAACCAAGGTATAACATGTGGTATAACAGGCTACTATAATAATTACTCTGTGAAATGGGTAGCTAAGGAAACGTTTATATAAAACAGAAGAAGATAGATCAAGACTAGACAAGCTTGGTGAAGACCGTGTCGTGTTCGCTTTGAATTTTAAGTAGCTGTGGAATAGAACCTGTACATATTGAGATGATTAAGGATGTTATAACATTATAACAAAAAAGGGAATTAAATCATATATGTTCATTGTTTTCTTGGCGAAGCTGGATGATGTGGAATGGAAATTGTGTTTCTTATTTTCTCATAGCAAAGGAAATAAAACTTTAAAAGAAACTACAATAAATAATTAAGCAGATATTTTCACTACGACGACAAGGTATAAAAATAAGAGATCAGTGATTAGAAATACGAGAAACACTTCAGGTCGATAAAATGGTATTAAGGACATATTCAAGATTTAGTGACATCACAAGCACATGACAAAAACGGCTCCAGAAATAACTGTTTAATCTAACAACTTTATTTTCAACTTCCAGAGAAGCTTTATAGCTCAAAAGATTCAGAGCAAAGAGCTACATACTGTTTAGAAAAATAGTCTGTAGATAAAACAGACATAATTTTTTAGAAGCAAAAAGAGGTTTTTGGCTAATTTTTACATTTCAAAATTTTGTGAAGTGTTACTAATTATAGAAATGAAACTATATTCAAAAGGAAGAAAGATTTTTACTGAACATGTAGAGCGATTGCCTTGTCAATTAGAGTAATATAGAGGCCATAAATGCAAAATTAAAATTTTCAATATTATAAAACGAAAACCGGATAAATTTGAACGAGAAAATCTCAGAAACTACTTAGCAGATTTCGATGGGGTTTTCATTGTTTTAAAGCCAAGAATCTCAATTGAGCTATTTGGCATATTTTAGGTTTCAACGTTTCATAATGCTGGAACATGAAATTCTCAGCATATGGTGACAAATACAAAGGATGGAATGACTAGATGTTGCATTCCACAATAAATACACAACTAGAATGTCTCTGACCATAGCATTTAATCAAAGCAATAAAATCAGTTTAAAATAATAACTAAATGAAACTTGAAATATTATTTCCTTTAATTCAGGATATTCATATTTTAAATGCTATAGATGGCCATAATGAATGCAAGAAACTAATAACGGAAAAACAACAGAGATTTTCTTTGATCACAAGCTCTGCCAGCACAACTAAAATGTCTCTGGCTATCGTCTTTGCTGTTCTGTTCACAATAAAATAGCGCCACATTTCGTAATTCTTGAAACAAGTCGAAAGTAAAGGATATTTTTTTTTTCATATCTCGCTTAATTTGGAATATTTCATATAAAATTCTGAATACCTGATATTCAAGTGTATAGGTACTGAATATATTTTAATTTTGTGCTCCAGAGCCACATGAAGTAACATATTAATAAAATTTTTAGCTCCCAGCAGCATAATGAGGCAATGTTTGATACTGTGAAAACTTGGGCTAAATCGATTCAGCAGTTTTCAGTTAATTCTAGATTATTCGTAAAATAAATGTGCCGTAATGTCTTAATACAAATCTTAAATTTTAACTTTAACCCCAAGGTATCAAATTCTGAAAATCCATTCAAAGTCTGTATTTTCTGTGCTCTGCTGGAATAAACAGACACATTACAGATACATTTTTATGTATTAGGTATGTTTTAATGTTGTCAATGTTTCTATTTTTGAGCAGCAACATTAGCAGATAATTGAAATATAACCTGGACTAAAATGAAAACTGTCATTCTGTCTCAAAGTATCCAAACCACCCCATTCTTAGAACTATGCTCCTAAATCACTGTTTAGTTTAGTACCAGAAATCAATGAAGATTGGTACACATGAATATTTTTGGATGAATAAAAATAGTGTGTGGATAAATCAACTTCAACCCACTCCTTTCTTGGTAGCATGAGAGTGAATCTAGGTTTGCTTTAATTCTGGAAATTAATGGCATGAATTGTATGAAAGTTAGATGTTGTATGGGTAAATCAACGCCAACTAGACTTGGTGTTTTCTCTGCTAGTTTTCAGTAATGGAGGATGGTGAAAGTTTTTTGCCTTGACTATAGGAGACATTGGAATTTGAGAAAGATTAAAGATAGCATAAAAGGATGATAATTAAGGTGGTAAATAGAATACCAGTGGAAACAGGGCTGGCGCTAGGGGGGGGGGGGTAAGCGGGTCAAAAGTACCCGGGCCCCGCCGGCTGATGGGGGGCCCAATCACCGACTATAGGGGCCCTCAGGCCATGAAGCCAAGAATAAGCCCATTGTCGCCTGGCCACTTTGCAGAGCTAAAAAGAAAAAAAAAGGTCGCCCATTTTACCCCGGGCCTGAAATTCCTAGCGCCGGCCCTGAGTGGAAAGTAATATTTTGGTGAGTAAAAATGACACCCATATTTGTGAAGATAGACCAAAGATTTGCAAATTATGTGGCACTAAATTAAAGGTAGTTTTTCATGTTAAATACATTTAGAACCAGATCATATTATACCTCAGAATTTAGACAATTTCCATAGAATGTTTTGAAAAAAGAATTGACTTACAGACTCTAAAACTTCTCGAAGGAGAGGAAATTATTACTTCAGGAATTTTTTATTTTTTATTAAATTCAGGAACTGTCACACTTAGAGGAAAATTTAATTACTTAATTTTACATTTAAATTACGAGCTCCATCATGTAAAATTTTCAGATTGATTAGAAAGAAAATAAGGATAAGCTTTGCACACACCAGTAAATTGTACAAGATTCTGGAAAGCCTATAAAAGACCTTTCCACACCAGCTTCCTCCTCCAGTATTTCAGCAGATGTGGAAGTGATAGGTTGGGCTTAATGTAAGCTACTCCTTTGTCCAAGTAGTCCGGAGTGAGTAAGTGTGTGTAGCTATGAAGTGCAGATCGTTTATGGAGTTGCTTAACTTCATCACCAGATGATGTGCTATTTAGCTTGCAATGACTGTATAAAATTTTCAATAATTTTTGTGGTATTATTGGAAGCTACTTAAAGTTTATTTGAATGGCTTAATCTGCAGTCACATTTAATTTCGGATAGGAATCTAATATCTAACCCTAACTAGTACTGACTATTGTAACAAACTTATGAATAATAAAACTTTTTAAAATTTCAACCCAAGTTTATAGTGCACATTATTTATGAACAATACCTTTACCTCTTGGGATATCACAAAGGATTGGTGATGATGAAGACAACTTGTAAAGGTACCAGTTCACGGTTATAGTTTAAACGTATGTTCTGAAGCAAATCTCAGCTTCATGCAGGTTTAACAGGTCACGGTTCAAGTTAATGTGCGAATGTTGCCTTACCCCCCCCCCCCCCCAAAAATATAATCATGACAAGCTAAATAGGAGGAATCAACTTTAAAAAAAAAAGAAATAGATAAATTTAAAAACAAAATAACTAGATAAAAATAATCTCGTTGTGTGCACAAAAACCCATTAGTCATATGTTGTTGGGTTTCATTTAATATACAGCCCACTGTCCTGAGAATAAAAGAGGTAATATTTTATTTTTATGTAATGCCAAAAAGTTAAGAAATTTTAGATAAAAGTGTCCACAAATTAACACATGTTTTCATAGAACTTTATTCACACAAAAACTACTGGTTGCATTTCGAGGGCGTTTCAATTAATTTACAGTCTGTGATCTCTGGATAAAATACAGTAATTTTAATGAGATGTCAAAAATCTAAGAAACCTGTATATTGAATAAGACTGTAACAAGGAAAAGGTCATAAAAAAATGAGTTTGGAGTGTGATTCATAAGTTACAGAGAGAAAATAAAATGTTTTTAAAATTTGTGCCTGTGTGTTTAGATTAATGGGAATCATGTGAAAACTACTGACTGGATTTTAAATAATGTATAGCCATAGTTCTGGGGATATGTTTCTTTATGATGTGAAATCAGAAATCTGAGAAATTAAAGTTGAAATTGCCCACAAATTGGTATCCATTTTTTGTTGAATACGATTCACACAAAAATTGCTTGTTGGATCCTGGGAGTATAGTAGGGTATGCAACATTTTAGTGAGAAGTTGAAAAGCTGATCAATTTAAGGTTAAAATGCCTACGAATTAGTATTCATTTTTCATTGAATCAGCTGGATTTGCATAAGGTTTTAAATAATGATGTGACATTGCAACACTGTACAGACCATGGTCTGAAGATTAGAATAAGGTATGTTTTATTTTGGGGTAGTGTCAAAAAGCTGATAATTTACGACAAAAGCATCCATAAAGTAGTAGCCGTTTAAATGTAAGTTACTTCTCATAGTCAAAATGTTTACCATAATTTCGGTGTACAAGTGGCATCATATTGTTCAGAGGAATTAAGTTACAGTTTGTAGTGAGAATATTTTAAATAAAAATAATTTTCATTCAGTGAGGCACAGAGGACATGGATCATTTAGTTAGTGCTCGGTGATGTTGGCTTAAGAGGTTTGTACATTAACAGTCTATGCGAACAAAGTTGCAGGCAACAACTATTTTTTAAATTAAATAACTGATTGTAAAGCTTAATCCCTAAGTGAGTGTTCCTTTATGACACATTTTGGTGGTAGTGTGAGCATATGTAACATGTAGGTATAATCTGGTATTTTTTTTATGATTATCTACATCATTATTACTTTTTTGATTACACTGTATACATCATTTCCTCTAAAAAATTTGGATGGTTTCAATGATGTAATTTCTTAATAGTGAGGGAATTTTCATAATTTAGGTGAGCATTTAAAATTATTAACAGGGAACTGCTGTTATAAAAATTAAAAAAATATGTGTGACACCACCGGCGAGGATTATACCTATTTATAAAATTATATAACAAGGAAATATCAAAGGGTAAAATTCAGTAAGAAAGAGAAGTGAAACGCGTTGCTCCGCAAGGAAGTAAACTGGGTCCCTTATTATTTGTATTGTACATAAATGATCAGTCAGAAATACTGAAGAATTTTAAAATTTGCATGTTTGCAGATGTCACACTGATATATTATCATGGCAAAAATCTAGAAAAAATTATAAAGGTGATAAATGATTAGTTGAAATTAGCTAATGAATGGCAAAATAAAAACTTTTTGAGCTCAAATGTGGCTAAAACAACATGTACAGTGAGGGATTTTTTAAACATTTTTTGGTAATTGTTGTAATGAATGGAACTAAAACTAATTGGGGACAAAATTATAAATATCTTGGTATAGTTATAGATAATAAGTCTAAGTTTGTAGATCATATAGATTATGTAAATAAAAAAAGTAGCAAAAAGTTAAGTTTAATACACAAATTAATAAAAGTTTTATCTAAAATCAGGTAAACAGCTATTGTTAAAAGCAATTGTGCAGCCTGACAGCCTGATAGCTCCACATTATTAACCAATGAATGCAAAAGGGAATTACGAAGTTGCAAAATAATTTTAATAAGGGAATGAGGGCTGTATTAAATAAAAGACGATCTATAAATATAAGTAAAGTGTTAAAGCTCTTAGGATATTTGTATATGAGTATTTTTCTGGTTTCCCTCCTCCTAATGCAAGCACAAATAGTATGAAAACAAATAATTATGGTGGTTCAATTAACTCTACAACCCCCAGGAAGTTTCCCAAATGTGATAAAACAATTTTCCTTAAACCGGTAACAGAAAATGAAGTTAGTTCCACAATAAGAAAATTAAAAAACAAACGTAGCTGTGGCTACGATGATATTTCACCATGGCTACTTAAACAGTGTTTTGCACCTATTCTTACCATCCTAACTCATTTAATAAATATGTCACTTACTACAGGTGAATTCCCCAATATCCTAAAAATATCAGTTATCAAGCCACTTTTTAAGAAAGGCGATACACAATTATTGAATAATTATAGACCTATTGCTCTCATTTCCACGTTTAGTAAAATACTAGAATATGTGATTTCTGCTCGAATAATAAAGTTTTTCTAAACAAATAACCTAATTAATAATAGACAATTTGGTTTTAGGAAGGGACTATCAACAGTCAGTGCAATAACAGAATTTATAGAAACCCTTCTTGAAAACCTCGATAAAAATAAACATTCAGCAGCAGTTTTTATGGATTTATCAAAAGCATTTGTTACAGTGGATCATACCAAATTGCTGGAAAAAATCAAGATATATGGGATCAGAGGAATAACCTCTGATTTATTAAAGTCATATCTGAGTAATAGGTGGCAGCAGACTGAAATACTTCAAAAAACAGCAGAGGAACACATAAAATTCAAATCGAAAAAATGCTTAGTCAAAAGAGGGGTACCACAAGGATCTATTCTGGCCCCCCTCCTTTTCATCCTTTATGTCAATGATATACCTAACAGGACAATAGCTGTACTATTTCTTGTGCTGATGATACTACAGTCTTAACCTCAGATACGAATAATACGAGTTTACTTAAAAGTATGCAATTTAAAATTGATCACATTTATTATTACTGCATGAACAATATGTTGAGTCTAAATCCCTCAAAAACTGTTTACATCTTATTTAAGAAACCATACAAACTTGAACTAGGTAAAGACCTTACATGTGGTGCTGAAAATATTCTACGGTAACATCCGCTAAATTCTTAGGTATCACAGTAGATTCCAGCCTATCATGGGAGGAACATATTAATGAAACCTGTAAAAAGATAAACAAAAATTCCTTTGTATTAAAAAGATTATCTCATTACCTCAGAAAATACTTTAAACTAACAGTATATTACGGATTGATACACTCAATCTTAACTTACGGCATCGATTATGGGGAGCAGCCGCACACTCCTTCATGGACAGGTTATTTAAGGTACAGAAAAGGGTTCTTAGATTTATATTCAGTATAGGACAGAGAGATTCATGCAGGTCCATTTTCCAGCAGAATAAAATATTAACACTTTATGCCTTGTACATTTTTAAAGTAATACTCTTGGTAGTAAACAGCCCAGACAAAACAGTAACCAACCGTAGCATTCATAACCATGGTATAAGACGTGAGGATAACTATTTTCAAATGAGAGTAAACAAAAAATTTGCAGAACAAGATCCATTTAAGAAAGGGATAATATTTTACAACAAACTCCCCAAGGAAATAAAGTTGCTAAAAGGAGGTAAATTTAAAAGTGAACTAAAAACATATAAGAGACAGCAGGGTAGTAGGCAAAATATTTGAAACAACTAAACAAGGACTTAATAACAGCAAAGAAAGTGGCTAAAGATGGGTTTATGAAGAGTATTGTCAGTGCAGGAGGACCACTGACTGATGCATCTCGAAATTTCTATGGCTATATCAGGAAACTGAGGGGAAGGGAGGGTGTAGAGATGCTCATAGATAAGGATGGAGAAGTAGTTACTGAGGATTTGAAAAAGGCAGAGATTTTAAGTAACTGGTTTAGTGAGAGCATTAGGGACAATGAATCAGAAACGGGAAGGTCTAATTCGGAGAACGAGCTTAACAATACGATTAGAAATGAATATACTAAAAAATTTGAAATTCATCCTGAAGAAATCATGAAGGAAATAAGCAACCTGAAAAAACATAAGGGGGCTGGTGCAGATAATATTACTACAGATATCTTAAAGATAGTCAGATGTGACATTGTACCTTATCTTGAAATATTATTTAAATTGAGTCTGGATACTTGCTGCTTACCACAAGACTGGAAAAGTACGATAGTAGTACCGGTACATAAAGGAGGGGTGAGAAATAGAGTCGAAAATTACAGGCCAATCAGTTTGACTTCAGTGGTAGGTAAAGTAATGGAAAGATTGATATGCAACCACATCAGAAATGTATGTGAGGAACGTAAGTGGTTTTCAAGTAGGCAACATGGGTTCAGGCAAGGATATTCATGCGAATCTCAGTTGGTGGGATATATGCAAGATATTTCAGATGAAATGGACAAGGGAGGCCAAATTGATAGTGTAGCACTAGATCTTTCAAAGGCGTTTGAAAGAGTAGGCCACAAAATGGTAGTAAATAAGGTAAAAACTATTGGAGTGGATGAGAAAGTGATTTGCTGGGTTGAAGAATTTTTAAAAGGTAGAAAACAGAAAGTTAGGGTGGGAAATGCGGTATCAAAGGAAGTGGAAGTAAAAATGGGAGTGCCGCAGGGTAGCGTATTGGGACCATTGCTATTCATTATTCTAATGAATAATTGTATTGATTGTTTACTATCTGAAATTAGATTGTTTGCAGATGACATAATGCTGTATAAAAGAATCAAAACGATAGAGGACTGTAAACAGTTGCAGGGTGATCTGGACAGGATATCTAGTTGGGTTGGTAAACATGGGATGAAGATAAATGCAAAGAAGAATCAGCTTATTAGATACACAAATAAAAACAAAAGGTTAATTATGAATATAAGGTGGGGAAAGAATTGCTTGCTGAAGACTTGAAATGTAAATATCTTGGCATTACATTTGATAACAAGCTTAACTGGGCAGGACACATTGGACAGGTGGTGGGAAAAGGTTTCAAAATTCTGCACTTGTTGGAGCTAGTGATGAGGGGATGCACGAGAAAAGTAAAGGAATTGGGTTACAAAACTTTGGTAAGACCATTGCTCGAATATGGTAGTGTAGTATGGGACACACATTTTGAGTATCAAATTCAGGAGTTGGAGAAGGTGCAAAGAAGGGCTGCTAGATTTGTTTCTGGAAATTATCGCAGAATGCAATCAGTGACAGATATTATAAAGGAGCTGGAATGGGATTCATTGCAAGACAGGAGGAGGATGAGGAGGTTAATGGGAGTGTACAGGGCATATACTGGCGATGAGGCATGGAAAGATATTGCAGTAGGTATGAAAAGTAGTTCATGGAAGGGAAAAGATGACCATGACCACAAGCTGGCACTCGATTTCAGGCACAAGGGTGTGGGAAGATTTTCTTTTTTAGGTAAGGGTGTCAGGGATTGGAATGAGTTACCAAGGGGAATGATGAACAACCTACCGAAAACGTTTAAAAGAATTTAAAGTTAAAATTTGTAGAGGGCAAATGTAGGTGAGTGTAGGATAGGGGGAAGTTGGGTGTGTAGGGAAATTGTCACCGGAGCGTGTGCTCCATTGCAATTAAATTAAATTAATTAATACCGGTATTCCATAAAAGAATTCTGATGTAGTATTCAATTTATGTTGTCTTTTATGTGTGTAACTACTATTAGAATGCTATGTGTGTAACTAGTTTTAGAATGATATATATGTAAATAATGTGAAATGTAATTTAGAGGTAGTAATGATGTTAATTGTAAAAAAAATAAAAAAAAATTGTATAGTTATATACTTTGACTTGTCTAATTCTGTACAAACTACAGGCACTGGAAATAAACCAATCAATCAATTTTGGGAAGGAAATAATCATATATCTATCAACTTTTGTACACAGGTTGGAAAGTGAATTGTTACCAAGATGTAGACTATAGTACAAAAGAATTATGACATACATAATTGTAAGACAAGGCAGGCAAATCAGTTCCATTTGACTTATAATAAAAGTAGTAAAGCACAAAAAACAGTGTTGCACAAAGGGTTAACAGTATACAACAAATTATCAGAAGAAATAGGAAGGTCCAGAACTGTTAGAAATTCCAGAGAAAAGCTGGGTAAAGGCTAGAAGAAAGAGAATATGTATATATATTTTGTGAAGTATTCAATGAAATTAACACCTTGGTTTTTTCTCTTTTTTTAATATGATTTATGAATTGTGATGTATTTATATCAGTTATAGGATATTTGAAAACAAGTAAATAAATTTAATAATTACCAACCACTGCAATTCATAACAGACTTTTGAGTTTAAATTCTGGAAATGTTTGTTTTATTTAAAATTATTTTAATTACATAGACTAAAAGTTTTTATCCGTACATTAAATGGTAAATTGAGATTTAATATTTTGGTGGTGTTTGTTCCTTTGAATTAAGGAGAAAAATTTAACAAATAGATGAAATTTTAGGCAATGAACCCTGATGTCTACCGAGGATTGTGGGGTGGTAGTCATTGCAGAGACTCCCCAGTACAGACACTCCGTAAATGTGAATGTGATGGATCATCTTGTATGGCATCAAACTTATATGTTGACCAACTGGAGGAATGTTCAAATATACGATTCATAAGGGCAGAGTTGCTGGATTTATTGCAGAATCGATACAAGTAAGTAGTTGCATGTGATGTGATGTAATAAATTATGTGCTATAGTCTCAGTTTTTACAATGAAATTATCACCTTTTGTCAGTAATAAACTATTAACTCAACTAATAAACTGATAAAAATGCAATACAATGGCAGCAGTAGGATGCTCCACTGAAATACTGTTGACTTGATATAATATGCCATTTAAAGTCAGGATGATCCATGTGTATGCTAAAAGATGTTCCCCAGGATAATATTTATCTTTATATGATTTATAACTATTATAAAGTGAATCTGTTAAAAAAAGGGTATTATCTAACAGGCAATACCGCTCGCTTCGCGCTGTTAACGTGTCGTCATAGTGACGTCACGTTCACGTACAGTCAATTTTTGTGACTATTTGGCCGCTGGTAAGCGGCCGTAGACGTCCGATAACACATCAAACACTGGACATTTGGTTGTGTTATCGGACATCTGCGGCCGCTTACCAGCGGCCGCCTGCATCTGATCCACCTTCGGGATATCAGTTTATGTTGATATTGTACAGTTTTAAATTATTGTGACCGAGCGTAGCGAGGGCACAATACACACAAAAATTGACTGTACGTGAACGTGACGTCACTATGACGACACGTTAACAGCGCGAAGCGAGCGGTATTGCCTGTTAGATAAAACCCTAAAAAAACTTAAAATGAGAACATTTGTTCTGTCTTCTTTCCTGACTAACCATGTTTTAACATGCAACAAACACAGTAATATCATGCCATTTTTACATAAGAACAAAGAAAATGATTGTTGAACTGGCCCAAATTATTAAACAAATGTTAGGTACCATATGTTCTAGCTTTGTGAGAAATAATAATTTCTAAAAAAAATTAAAAATATTGCTGGTAGTGAGATCAACGATAATTAAAATACTATTATTGTTAATCACACTATTCCCATAGTTACTTAAGATGCTATAGTGTAAAGCAAAATACTAGTTCTACATTCTACAACAATATTTTCTATGATCTGAATATTTTTAGTTGTGTTGTGTGAAGAAATACAACTTCTCTAGACATATCACAGATGAAATTAAATAATTCCAATCTTTCAATGGTTTCTTAATTATGTAATTAAACCATGTTTTCTTCCAAATGTTCTCAGGGTGTTGGAGGAACCGTCCAATTTCCCAAAAACTATCTGAAAAGAATCTACAAAATAATTAGAGATAATGGTGGTCTCTGTATAGCAGATGAGGTAAGAGATTCAAAGTTGTGAATTTGGTTACTGACACATATGTCAGTTTGTTCTAAATAATACATACCATGAAGAATTATGCAGATCATCCGATATCATCACATTCATAACCTTAGTTGCATTTAGACATTTTCAAACATCAGATCTTTTTCAAAGGTCCAGACAGGATTTGGAAGAACAGGTGAAAACTTCTGGGGATTTGAAATGCATAATGTTCTTCCAGACATAGTGACTATGGCTAAAGGTATTGGGAATGGATTTCCTCTTGCTGCTGTCGTCACTACTAAGGAAATAGCACAATCTCTGACTAAGTCACTTCACTTCAATACTTTTGGTGGAAACCCACTTGCTTGTGCAGTTGGCATTGCTGTTCTTCAGGTAAGTTGGCAACTTTAATTTTAACAGAACATAATATTTTCCAAAGTTTTTTCCTGTATCAGTGAATATCATTTGTTAATCATTCTGCAATATTTATTTCCAAAGTTATCTTTAAACATTTTATTACATTCCTAGGAAATATTTTTCAGTGTTTGTTATTTTAGCAGAATGAATTTTACTTTAAAAAAATTACAATGAAAGTTATTCATATCTTACAAGAAATTTAATTTAATAATTTAACCCTCTGAGCATATTACATTAAAATTAATATTGGGAATATGACAAGTTTTAACATAAACTGTAAACGTGTATACCTATTACAAATCTGTCTCTGCAAGGTTCGTACTTTTAATTCGGTCGACAAACTTCTTACAAATTTACATCACAAGAGATCCTGGTGGGAGAGTGAATCATAGAAACTGAAGTTACTGTTGAAAATCACCGAATATATTCTCAAAAGTATTAAATCTAAACTGGTGTCATCAAGGCCGGCGCTAGGAATTTCGGGCCCGGGGTAAAATGGACGACATTTTTTTTTTTAGCTCTACAAACTGGCCGGCGACAATGGGCGGATTCTTGGCTTCAAGGTCTGGGGTACCTACAGCCGGTGATCGGACCCCATATCAGCCGGCGGGCCCGGGTACATTTGACCCGCTTACCCCTCCCTAACGCCGGCCCTGGGTGTCATATAACATCACATGATAAAAGAAAGTTCAATCAGACTTCTAAAACTATATGTTAAAGTTTGCTGAAACCACTTTCAAATGCTCGCTTTCAAAATAATTTACGAAAGGCCCCCAAAAAATTTGTAAATCTGAACAAAGTGGAATATTTGAAATTGTAAAAAAAATCCATGTGGTTAAACGATTCCAAACTATATGCAATGTTCTTTATTTTATGTCGCCTATCAAAAATAGTTTCAAAGTTCCATCTAGTGCGAGATATTTCTATCACCTAAAAACTCTTGTCGCACTGCAATATTGTAAGTCCACAGCCACATACTGGGAAAAATTCTGTGTCGCTACTTCCACTTTATGGAGAAAGGAGACTGGAGAGAGGAAAGAAAAATGGCGGGTTTTTAAACCTCACCTGCCAGGAAAAATGTCCTATGTTTCCCACGGTACCGTACCTTATTTTAACATGATTCATCTGAAACATTGCTGTCTTATAGAATGGATTATTTGAAATACTTTTTTGCAATCAATTTTTCTTGTAATCTTACTCGTTTAGGAGTTATTAATTTCTGAAAATCAAGGGTTGAATATGTTAGTTAGTCATCTCTAGCTTCCAATATTTTTGGTTCCTCATAAAGTTACTTATATAACACGATTCATTTTAATTTTCTGTTTAATTTGATGGATGTTTTATCTCTGAAGCTGGTTTTTTTTATTAAAAAAAAAGATGCAACATTTAAATTATAGGTAGCCTATTGGTCTTCCGTCTTTTCCTCCAGGTGCGCCTTTAAAATTTAAGGCAGTTATATCTTTCTTGTTTAGTTATAGTTTTAAATTTGGATTTCACTATTCTTATTAGAATTTAGTGCTCTATTTAATTATTCATGTCTCGCTTTTTAAAAAAAAACTATTTTTTTTTTTTCATACATGACGATGACATAATTCTTGGCGCGATTTTTATGATTCCTTTTTTCACCCTTTAAATTTAATTTAATTTTCAAACTGTTATTGTTTTATTACTTCTTTTTAAATTAGCTTTTGTTTGACCACATTTTTAATTCTGTAAATGTTTTATTTAAAAAGTCAAGTTATAAATTCCTCTAAAAAATATACTTAGCCTACGACTTACGTATTAACTCCTATTTGTGTCAGGAAGTCTACTTTAATGCTGACAATGAGTTGTTGTAGTTAAATTTTGTTTTTCTATATACCTAAATATTTCCTTTATTCTTCCCAAAATTTCCTTCCTGCTGTCATGTTGACCTTTCTAGTTGTTTACCTACGTCACAATTTTGTTGTAACCACATGGCGAATAAAACTTTCGGATTCATTTGCTGTCATGAATGAAATTTTCATACCCTATTAATTTTATCTTTTCTTTACCCGTATTACATGTGAAAATGGTTGTGAAACTTTCTGTTTAATTTAGCGGTTTATTTTTTGACACGGTACAAGTTCGATTTTTACTCAAAAAGTCATTCAATAAGTTTAAGTTTATTTAATTCATTTGCAATGCTAGAGCGTTTACGTTGTCTCCTTCTACGAAATCTATGAAGTTTATTCCTGTATTACAAGCACTAAATGTCTATGCCACTTGTCCTTAAAAGCCATATAAATCATCATTTACATATATCTGAAACAGCCAGACGTGATGACTGTGTCGATGTTACACCATTTCATACTTCAATAGACGATTTTCTCAATCATCAAAGCGGAATGCGCAACACTCTTATCATTGCTTCACAATTGTTTTCTTCCAGGCTAGTTCGTGGGATTTGCCAGTGCCGGCGCTAGGAATTTCGGGCCCGGGGTAAAATGGGGCGTCCTTTTTTTAGCTCTACAAAATGGCCAGGCGACAATGGGCGTATTCTTGGCTTCATGGCCTGAGGGCCCCTATAGTCGGTGATCGGGCCCCCCATCATCCGGCGGGGCCCGGGTACTTTTGACCCGCTTACCCCTCCCTAACGCCGGCCCTGGGATTTGCACATCCTTTTTAGGTTAATTATTCAATGAAATTACTGTGGTATTGCTGCTGATAGATAAGGCCACGATCTACATTAATAATGTTACAATCTGTAATTTCTTTGGTGCAAAAACCCATTGTGTGACTGACTTTTTTTTATGCATTCTCAATTTATAGCATGTATTGATTAGCCCTTCATTTCAGTGCTGTTAATAAACTAAATAAATTCGTAACATCCCATATAATGATTCAAATTCTTTTTTAAAAAAAGTTTTAATGTACCATGGATACTTAGAAAGTAAAACAATAACAAACTGCATATGTCAAGAAATTGCGGTTTGTAGCCTGGCCAGTGTTATTTAAGATTATTGTATTCACTTAACCCCACAGCCATAATCCAGATACAACCATTATAAGCCTGTGAAAATAAATATGCATAAATTCTTATTTTTTGGCGGATTTCTGTTAGAAATTAGTTATCTTTAAAGGGAAGAATGATGCTTTATGACCGTCAAATCGTTCACAAGGGGGCATCCATAAATTACGTGAGGTATTTTTTTTCGACTTTCGCATCATTTGTAGACTATTTTTTTAGCTCTACAGTCCAAAAAAATTTCCAAAACCTCACGTGAGATTTTCGTTGACCCCTCCTCCCCCTTGGTGAGATTTCGCCGGACCTTCCCCCCCCCCCCTATTTCACCTCACGTAATTTATAGACGCCCCCCAAAGGGCAATCATTTACCTACTATTTGCTTGGGGAAAAGGGTTAGGGGATATGGCAGATCTTCAAATGCAGGCCTGCCGCAAGCGGGCGTACAAGGCGTGGACCGCACACGGGCTGCACTTCAAAAGGGGGGGAGGGGGGGGCGGCAAATCGAGTGCAAAAAAACGTAGCCGCATAAATCGGATAAAGGGAGCGGCGACTTTTTGTTTTTCTTTTTAGCTCAACTGCTTGTGCCAACACTCGGGGTGGTAACAAAATAATGTTCGAAGGGTCGGCAATCTCACAGTTTTTTGACCCGGTTCGCGAAATTCCTATATCCACCACTGGTTATAGTTAGACTGCGGGCGACATAATCGGTATTGCACAAGTGCGTTCAAACAGCAAGTGGCGGACCTGTTCAAATAATTTATTTTTTAATACGCCGAAAGTTTTCCTACCACATAAAGATCATTTTGAAATTAACATTCTGTGATGAATTTCAAAACATAAACTTTAACATTTAAATTATCAGTGACTTGTCTAACTTAGGGATTGTTGGGAAGGTGTGGCGAGACAGTATTAGATCAGTCAATATGCAGAAGGAATGGAGAGGCAGTCGCAAATTTAATGTGTTTGGTGAAATATTTAGAATTAATAAAATATTTTGAAATATAAAAGAGCCAAAGAAATAATTTAAGTAAGGTTAATGGTTTGTAAAGCCTCAGTTATTCCACGAAGCATTGTCGAGCGCGGAAGGGCACAGCTTAGAAACAGACGAGTAATTGTTGTAAGTAGTCTGAAGCTGGCAGTTGCGGGAGGTGGAGCCAGTAGGCTAGCGCGTCGAGTATGAGGATCGCGAGATATGTTTGAGTATGAAGTGGCCAGGAAGAAACCAGCATGATGCAATTGTTTAGACATTTGGTAAAGTGCTCGAGGCAAGAACTGAGAGCTACTGACAATTTCTGTCAGGCTAAAATGTGTTGCTTTGTCGAATTTAACGCGTGGTTTGAACCTGCAATTGTGGCAGAAGAAGTACGTTCTGCCTTACCAACGGTCAAGTAACTAAAATAACTATTGGTGATGATGGAGAAACTTGTAAGTTTGAATAAATCTAGAATGATCTATAAAGTGAACCTTGTTATGATTTCTGAACATAAACGAACCTTCAAGCCTAACAATCAGTGAGCTAAACAGTATCAGTTTATCGTCACCAAAGCACCCTGGCTTATCGCGACAAAGGCATAAAGAAAAACCATTACTATGGTTGGTATTACGAAATATGCAAATATTTTGGAAAATCATTGCAAATTAATAGTCATATAACCATGCCAAACTTAAACACTAATCCAGTTACTCGTGCGTAGCGGTTGCTCCAACTTGCCTACTATGAAGTGATAGTGGTATTGATAATGGAACTGTTATTTCCATAATCAACTGGTTATTATTATTATTATCATTACTCCGGGAGTCACTAAAAGTGTGTGGTGGAGGGTGCATTGCACCTATCCCAATGGGTAATGATTTGGAAGGGATATACGGGATATGGCAGGAGGCGCCCATGGGCTATTGTGAGGAACCATCCCAGCATTTGCCTGGAGTGATCCAGGAAAACCCAGATCAGGATGGCCGGAGTGCTTTAACGAAAGCTACTCCTGTCGGATTTTAAGTTTACTCGCCTGGTAAACCCCTTCCATTCCCCTAATCGCTCGTCGAAAAAATGAGTTCAGAAATGAATCGGTTCTGGCCCTGATTTCTCTTATTTTCACGTTCATTCCGAGCTGGTAGCAATATTTGTTTGCTGTCATTCCGAAACACGTCAGTCGAGATTTTTTCAATTAGTTTCTGTCGAGAGCAACGCCTTCTGTGTTCCAGGTCTTCCCAACCTATCTCCCTCAACATCGCATTTACGTTTTTCTTCTAACTATAGATACCTGTCACGAATCGGGCGGCTCTTCTTTGGACCTTCTCTAATGCCCCAATTAACCCCTCTTGATGGGGACCCCATACAAAACAATATTGTAAGTTAGGACGCACTAGTGACTTGTATGCAATCGATTTAACTTCCGGAGTGCATTGTTTTAAATTACGACCAAGAAATCGGAGCATACGATTTGCTTTCCCAATAACATTCTCGATATGTTCATTCCACGACAAATTATTACGAATTGTTACAACTAGGTATTTAGCGAAATCTACCGTTCTAAGTAATGAGTACTGTATTCTTCTGCAAACTATGTTGACCTCTGACAATTTCACCTGCCTGTCACTTTCCCTTGGGCCAGTGCTTCCGTTGCCGCCTTTCTTGTGCATTGTTTAGCTTAATCTTATTAGGCTAGCACTACTTTGCCTATGTATAGGGCCGGCGCTACGATTCTCGGGGCCCCCAGGTAAACTTTCTTAGCAGAGAGGTACGACTTTTATTCTTTAGCTCTACCTCTGCTCGTGAGACAATCGGCGGATTCTTGGGTTGGCGGGCCAGGGGTACATTTGTGCCACTTCCCCCCCCCCCCCCCCCTCCCTAACGCCCAGATGTAGACGTGAGCCCACATTGCTCTAGTCCTAATCCAGTACTAGCAACCTTGTTGTCAATGTGTTCTGTCCACAACCAACTGGTTGCACTATATAAATGAAAATCCAATAGTAGATACAAACACATTTAATTGGAATTCATAGTTCCCAATACACTGCGAACAGCGGCGGCCTTAGCCATTTCGAGGCCCCGGGAGGCAGATCTTTGCGAGGCCCTCTTGCCCTGTTTATGAATCGAAAATAGGTATTTCTGATGCAAAGCCATAAATAAATAAATTTTGAGTTTTAAAGTAATATATATGAAGAGTTATTAAAAGTTAAAAAACATAAAGACGTTAAATTATTAATGATGAAGTACATAAATACCTTGAAAGATATACGCAGGGATTTAAAAATGATGTCTGCAGCTTTTCCTAAGACTAAAATATTTAATTAAAGCACAAAAATCTAACGAATGAACTACGTCATTTCCAATTCAAACAATAGAAAGGGCTGAAAACCGATATTGTGTCATCGAATTCCTAAAATATGCTTTAATAATTTTTAACCATATAAAACTTCTTTATGCGGACGCAACCGTCTTAGGTGTAGTGGCAATAATTCTCAGGTCTCATTTGAATGTAGGGTACACTTCAGCTTATGTTTTTTATTATATATCTCATTACCTAGATAACGCCGTCATTTTCTTCTTTTACACCGATAAACATATTCAGTTCTTCAAGCAATTCTTGTACATCAATATCAGATTTTTCCCTGTTGTTTGAGGTGCTTGCAAGAAACTGCATTGCTTCAATAGTTCAGTCACTAATTTCCTTTAATCTTTTAGCGCTATACATGAAAACAAATATGTCAGACCATACGACAAGAGCAACTAAAAATTCGTAGGTTGTTATTTCCTTTTCTATAGAGTGGCATTCACTAAACATCTGACAATCGGTACTATTTTCTGCTAAATCCCTCAAAGCATCAAATATATCTCTCGGTTGGGATTTAAAAGCCTTCAATGATTCTACTCTGTATTCCCATCTAGTTTCAGAAAGTAATTTTAAGGAAAGGATTTTAGATGTGCTTTTAAAATAGCCCACTTATAACTCGATCCGGCAGAAAGGCGATGCTGCGTCTCCTCGGATGAGATTCCAGCTATGACTCTTGTAGGGTAACAAATAAGCAGGTGGATTAATTTCAAGTATACGTTTCTGAACACCGCTTTTTTATCCACGCATATTGGCTTCATTATCAAATCCTTGACATCTGCATATTTTGCATATATATATTTTTTTGGAAATAATGGCTCTAATCTTCTTGTCTGTTACTTGGTTTAGGTGAAATCGTAACGCTAGATCACATCGGGATATTAAATTTACTAAATCTGTTAAGTTGCTGTTAGTCTCACTTGAACCCTGAGTCAGATTTCTCTCTATGATCTCTGAAGTCCTAATTGTGAGATATCAAAAAATTTACAATTTCAAGCAGTCTTTCTAAACTGTCTCTCCAACCCTGCCTTTCTTCATTCAGAGTTTTTGGTTTACTTTTTGACGGCGCGGTCCGGTGTAGGGCTGTTGGATGTGGAGAAGCGGTTTCCACTTCTTCACGGCCAAATTATGTATCTGTGCTAAAAAAAAAGTGTCTTTTCTTCATCCTCAATTCCATGTTCATCAGATGATCGTAATATGTAGATTGTGCCATTCTAAAACATTTGTAAAAATTCGTTTCATCATCCATCAGATGCTATGAAGAATGTTGGTCTCTATTTTTCGCACGTGTTTTTGGATAGGAAAAATGAAGTAAATTATGTAGAAAAAGATTACATTTATTTTATTATGTTTGAATATATATATATTTCATTACTTCTAGATTTGATGTAATGTCTTAGATTGTTATGGTGTGCGATTGCGGTTGGTAAATCTCTGGTTGTAGCTTAAAATTGACCATTTTGTCTGGCAAAGCTTTGATTTGTTAATATGAATATGCTAGGACGCTGCGTGGTTAGAATTCTACCTTAAACTCTAGGTCTTCTATTCCTAATAGGTGGATACGATAGATATGCATTGCACGGCTGGTAAGAAACTCTGTGACTAGGTCTTTGAGACCACATAATATATAGGCCTGATGACCTCATTGTCTATTAACAAAAACTGTCGACTAAATTGAAAGTAACCTCAAACAAAACAAACACGTCAAGTGCGAAGTGATTGACGTCTGACATTTTACTGCAGTTGCGTTCAGAAACGCGATATCTTTCAGTCCAGTATAGCGTATGAAAAACTTTTAATTGTGGTTTGTTAAGACTGTATTTGGATACTATTTTTGTAGGTAAAAGATCAACCACTGAGGTGATAACGTGAGTCAGGTAAAGAAAATATTTTAACATACTTTATTACTTTCGTAGATTATAAAGTATGCCTAGGCAAAATAAAGAACAATACCATATAACAGAGTATGGTTGGCAACCCTGGCTGTGACTCCAAACTCACTTTTTGAGATACAACCAAATGAAAACGTTAATGGGGACTGAAGACAGCAGGAACATGGTCATCACATGGCCGAGCTACGGACAAATGTGAACACAGGAAGGGTGCGGAGTAATACTTGTCAAGTGTGACTCGATCTTACTGCTTAAGGTGACAAGAGTTGACGAACTGAATTAAACACGGATTGCGTAAATCGTAAACACTATGAAAGTAACAAAACTGAGAGTTCAAGTGGGTTTTCTAATACGCGAGGCACGAGATTCAAGAAGTAATGAAATTTTCGACTATGTTTTACAGTTAAATTACAATAAAATATTATTATTCAGTGATAAATTATTTAATGTTGATACCATTAATCTTACTTTTTAAATGAATGTGATACTGAATAAATCTAAATGAGAAATTTTGATTAGGTAATTATTAATATATACTCTACTATCAACTAACCAACTGTTATCACTAATTGTAAATAATAAAATATTTTTTTAAAATATAAACTTTTTTTGACACGGGTTGTTGTGCGAGGCCCCTCCATGAGCGAGGCCCCCGGCGATTGCCCTGTTTGCCACCCCCTAAGGCCGCCTCTCACTGCGAACATTAAGACAAATTCTCTACAGTTACTGACACTAATACGCAATATACACCCCTCCATCACTTGGGGCATGTCTTGAAGCAGTTATGTAACTTCTCATTACTGACTGTTCCCGAGTGTCCTTTTGCCTAGTTGAGAGTGGTCTTTTATACAGTTTCGCCAGCAGGGAAATGGAAGGGTAGCTGTCGGCTGTCTCCTCAATAGTTCCTGTTGTGTACGTGGCACTGAATCCACTGGTAGTGACACCACACAGCAAACATCACCATGCATGTCTAGATGACCTTCCACAGCAAACATCACCATGCATGTCTAGATGACCTTCCACAGAAAATATAAGGAACAAGTATTTTTTCCACTTTATAGTTAGCTTTACTTTTATTCAACTAACCTAAGTTATAAGAAATAGAATTAATAGTTGATATGATTTAATCCATAACTCCTGCATAGAACATTCTACTAACCGACAATATTTTGTTCCAAAACTTTCAGCAGTGATCAGTTATGGTTAGAAGACAAAGGGCGCCCAAGATTTCTAGCCACAGCTATGTATCATAAAAGAAAGTTTAAAAATATATAGTCATTTTTAGAATTTATACTTAAGATTATAAGGAACAATGAACTACATGCTCTCAGTTTGAATAAAAACTTTACAGATATGATGATGATCCAGGCAGAACGGATTTATAAATTATACTAAAAAATAAACATTTTAATCTGTGGAATTGTCTTCATTAGAAGTAACCACAAAGCCTACTTAATGTATGAACTAGTAATTCATCTCTTTCAATATTGTATACTGAGGAGTAATCACAAATCTAGTGTAATATTTTACTTCTGTAAATTTACACACTAAGATAATAGTCATAAATCAACTAAACTAGTTGTTATTTTTGATATTGTATTGCAATCTGGACATTTCATTTCTTCTCTCAGGTAATACATGAAGAAAACCTGCAACAAAACTGTAATATAGTGGGAACATACTTGTTGAAGAAACTGGAAGAGTTAAGGAATGAACATGAATGCATAGGAGATGTTCGGGGAAAAGGGCTGATGATAGGAGTGGAAATGGTATCTAACAAGGAGAACAGAACACCAATGGCACCCTCAAACTTTGCAGATATATGGGAAGAAATAAGAAATCAAGGTGTTATTGTCGGAAAGGGAGGAATCCACGGAAATGTAAGAAATCAAATGCTTGTTTACAACAAATATTTTATTAGCCATTCATACAAAATAAATTATTTCCATAACACATATTCCAAATAACAACATGTTATGTTAATATTCCAGGTATTTCGAATTAAGCCACCTATGTGCATTACGAAAAGTGATGCAGATTATACAATCTATGTCTTTAATGAAGTTTTAAAGAAACATGGAGAGAAATCTGTCAACAAATAAATGTCTTCAAAAGCAGAATGTACCTGCTGCTTAATACATATTATTTGTAAATGAAAAAATAAAATCCTCAAAAAGTTTCACTGATTTCATGAATGGGTAAAGGAATATTTAAATGCTCATAAGGAAGACTTCACACAACTTACAATAAAGCAGCTAATATCACCCAATACTACTAATCCCATAATAAATGCATGAGATAGCAATAAAAGTCATAATTTGTTGATAAGTGTGGAGATACATTTTTGATTATACATACTATGTAAGTCTTTGGTAAAGTAATATCACAGCCTTTCACCAGGATTAATTGAGTTAAACTTTCCACCTACAAAATTCATTCAATTTTTAATGCCCATAAGTAAAAGTTTCATAATCTTCACACCAGAAAGATTTTTTAACATCTTTTCTACTAGTTTACATATTTACTGAGCAGCCTGATAAAATATAAAATAATTAAGGTTAAGTAAAACATGTTAAAATTAAGTGCCACAGAAATATTCTATTTAGAGACCCTAAATTTCAGACATAGAAATTGGGGGGAAAATATTAGACAAATCTGGTCACAAGCTCATGGTGGTTGTTATGCCAACTGATTGTAGGATGTAGTATACAATGTCTTCTTCAGCTCTTCTCGGGCTTTTATCAACACGTAGGCCATAAGTGATACACCAACACAAATCTGAAGGAAAAAAAAAAAACCACTCTAAGATTTTAAAAAGAAAATAATTGATATAACTATACACCCTCAAAATCAAACTGTTATTTATGAAATACTAGCTTTACCGGCATGTGTTGCAATGCCTATTTTTATTTCTAAGGTGGGCACGCATACAGAAAACAGACACATTAACATGTACCAAATAAATGAAACACTCATTCAACTTGGCATGGATCCACAGATTTCAATGGTAAACATTCTGCATCACCATCCACTTTCGAGATATTCGCTAAAAACTGTATGATTTCATAAGTGAATTTTGTTTAAGAAGGACGATGAGTGAGAATCGGTGGGTTTTTGTAAACCTAATGTAGGCATACATTTTAAAGTATACGTATGCAGTGTTCCATCAAAAATATGATAAAAACAGTGAGTTTCTATAAACAACATTTGAAATTATGATGAGTGGGAGTAAATGGGGAGAGTGGTTCGATTTTTGTAAACCAAAGGTAGACAATACTTTTCTGTTTGCTTTGAAGTATACATGCGCAAAGTTCCTTCAAAATCGGATAGAAACTGTAGTTTTGTCTAAAGGTCTAAAGAACAAAAATTAATGAGGTGGAAACAGTGAGAGGGATTGGGTTTCTGAAATCAAATTTAAACAGTATATTTGTTTTTTTAGTGAATACATGTGTAAAGGACTATTGAAATCAGATTAAATCTGTGGGTATGTATAAAGAAAGTTTACAAAAATTAAAGAATGAGTATGTGTAAAGAACATTGACAAAAATTAAGGGGTGGAATGAGGGAGAGGGGTTCGCAAATCAAATGTATACAGTATATTTTCCTGATTTAAAGTATACGTGTGAAAAGTTCCATTGAAAACAGATTAAAATGTGGGCTCGTATAAAATTAAGGGTTGTAAAAGAGGAGTGGGATTTTTGTCAGAAACCATCACAAGTGCACACAACAACTCATCAAACTTTCATCATAATCAGATAAATGCTACAGGAATGCATAGAAGATGAACATACAACAAACAAATATTCATTTCTATATGGTATATAAGATTACTAGCTGGTGCCCACAAATTCGTTCATGTTTGTAAGTATTTTAATTGACGATTACAGACATGTAACCACCATACTGCATCATGGAATATGCCCGGCTACTACCACACACAAATGCCTGTGGTCAGCATTTGGTAGTTCTGGCTAGAAGATAAAATATAGGAACACAGACGTCTTTGGTAGAAATAGGAAAATGCCGTACATCGATCACTTTCAACCACCTTATCTCCCACACTCCCATACCTACCGACATCTAACCACCTTAGTGCACGATTGGAGACTCGATGCTACTAATAAACACAAACACCAGTGGTCTGTGCTATGTAGTTATGGCTGAAAAAGAAATACACACGTCTTTGGTGAAAACTACGAAAGTGCGCAAGGTCGACCACTTTCCACCACCACATCTCCAACTCCCCCAGAGGTACTGACATGCAACCACCATAGTGCATGACGGGAGACTTGCTGCTACTACTACACACAAACATCAATGATCTGCGATATGTAGTTGTGGTAGGAAAGAGAAGTATAGGGACACACAAGTCTTTGGTCAGAATATGAAAATGCCCTACATTGACTACTTAACCACCATATCTCCGACACCCCCTACAGCTATTGGCAATCAGCCAATGTTGTGCACGATAGGATACTACACGCTACTACCACACACCAGCGATCTGTGCTATGTAGTGAAATATAGGGACACACACGTATATATAAAGTAAATAAATGATCAGTATGTATTGTAGTATGATGGTGATTCCACAAAACACAGGATATCACAGCCAGGATCCATGAAACAGAAAATACTAATTTAGATCAGTGTTTTATCAAAGATTTCCTGGACTGGTTTAAGGAAACCATGAAAATTAAAATTTGTATGGTGCCACTGAAATTTTAAAATAATAAATTTTAATCCAATAATTACCTAGTCATATACTGAAATGAGATCATGATTACAATAACTTTGTGCAATTCGTAAAATTAAAAACCTCACTTAAACTTTCATACATCTACATTTTTAACTATCAAATGACCCATATCGTAAATGACCTGTATAAATATTTTAATTATCTTATATTATTCAATATGCCTGTCTCTAACTATTAAAACATTTATCCCTTCAGCACCCTCAAAAATTTTAGACATACATTCCATAAACTTAACCCCAAGAAGAAATATTTATTCCTACACAAAAAATAAAGAGAAGAGAACCTACATACTATAAGAGCAAGGTGAGGAGGTTAAAGAGGTTGGTAAGAAGAGAACATAACAGAGTTAAAGAAACAGCAGTTGAGAAGGGAATATTTTAAACAACTAAACAAGGAATTAATAATAGCAAAGAGGGTGACGAAAGATGGGTTTATAAAGAGAATTATCAATACAGGGGGACCACTGACTGATGAATCCAGAAATTTCTATGTCAGAAAACTGAGGGGAAGGGAGGCTGTTGAGAAAATTATATTTAAGGATGAAGAAGTTACTAAGGATTTGAAAAAGGCAGAGATTTTAAGTAACTGGTTTATTAAGAGCATTTGGGACAATGAATCAAAAACAGGAGGGTCTAAATTGGATAATTAACTTAACACAATTAGAAATGAGCAGACCAAACGATTTGAAATTCATTCTGAAGGAACGAAGAAAGCTAAAAAAATGTGAAGGGACTGGTGTAGATAATATTACTAAAGATGTTTTAAAGATGGCAGCAAGATGTGACATTGTACCTAATTTTGAAGTATTATTTAAATTGAGTTTGGATACTTGTTGCTTACCACAGGACTGGAAAAGTGCAGTAGTAGTACCAATATATAAAGAAGGAGTAAGAAATAGTCGAAAATTGTAGGCCAATTAGTTTGATATCAGTGGTAGGTAAATTAATGCAACATTTGAAATATATGTAAGGAGCGTCATAGCTGTAGGCAAGGATATTAATACGAATCTTGGGATATATGCAAAATATTTCAGATGAAATGGACAAGGGAGGCCAAATTGATGGTGTTGCACTAGAGGTTTCAAAGGCCTTTGACAGAGTGAGCCATAAAATGATTGTAAATAAAGTAAAAACTATTGGAGTTGAATAATTGATTTGCCGGGTAGAAAAGCAAAAAGTTAGGGTAGGAAATGCAGTAATAAAAGAAGAGGAAGTAAAATGGGAGTGCCACAGGGTAACATGTTGGAATCATTGCTTTTCATTATTTTAATGAATGACTGTGTTGATGGTTTACTATCAGAAGTTAGGTTGTTTGCGGATGATGTAATGCTGTATAATAGGATCAAAACAGTAGAGGACAGTGATCTGGACAGGATATCTATCTGGATTGATAAATATGGGATGAAGATAAATGCAAGAGGAGTCAGCTTATTAGATACAAAGATAAAAAAAACAGCTAAAGGTTGATTATGACTACAAGGTAGGAAGAGAATTGCCTCTGTAAGACTTGAAATGTAAATATGTTGCCATAACATTTGATAAGCTCAACTGGTCAAAATACATTGGACAGGTAGTAGAGAAAGGTTTCAAAATTCTTCAGTTTTGAGAGGATGTACAAGAGAAGTAAAGGAACTGGTTTACAAATCTATGGCCAGATCATTGATTGAATATGGTGGTGTAGTGTAAGACCCACATTTTGGGTATCAAAATATACAGGAGTTGGAGCATGTGTAAAGAAGGGCTGCTAGATTTGTCTCTGGAAATTACCGTAGGACACAATCAGTAACAGATATGATATAAGAACTGGAATGGGATTCATTGGAAGACAGGAGAAGGGTGAAGAGAGTCATGGGAGTATATGAGATGCATATTGGTCATGATGTGAGGAAAGATATTGGTGTAAGAATTAAATGTAATACATGGAAGGTAAAAGATGACCATAATCACAAACTAGCACTCGATTTCGGTCACAAGGGTGTAGGAAGATTTTCTTCTGTAGGTAAGGAGGTTAGTGATTGGAATAAGCTACCAAGAGAATTGATGAATAATTTCTCAAAAACAATCAATAAGTTAAAATTTAAATTTGTAGAGGGAAAAAGTAGGTGGGTGCAGGAAATGGGGTAAATGGTGGAGTAAAAAAAAAAAAAAAGCCACCAGAGCTTGCATTCCATCATGATTAAATTATATAAAATAAACCATACTTTCACATCTGACAATGATTTGCATTTTTTGTGTAAAGTATACTAATACTATCAGACAATAAGGCTAGTTGAATTTACTTTTAATTGCCACTACCATGGAGAAAAATTGGACCTAAAAGTGACTTAGTAACCATTCTTTTTAAAATAATGGTTTTAAGAAGGGCAAGAATTCGGCCATTCAAACTGAAACAGAATTGTTAACAAGGATTCAGAAATGAATCAAACCATGGTCTTTGTGAAGAAATATTCACCTGGAGTACCGGTACCTATAAGAAACATACTACACCAGGAATTGAATATCATTGCTTGTAAATGCTCAGCCCATTTGCAACTCTCATGCACCAAGATTGTGCCAAGTCATAGTGCAACATTCAGTGCTGAAAATTATATAAACAAATTTAAGTCAATGTTTCCAGTTTCAAGAATAATCCCCCACAAGAGTAGTCTTCATTTTAAGAATATCATATGAACTTTGTTCAACTCATTACAAATGGAGAACCAGCAGAAACTGACTCATTCCCCTCATATTCTCAGCTGATGATTTGGACCTTGAGTATTCTCCTGTCCTGCTGCCAGCAATGATTAACATATTTCTCAAGTTTTATCTAATAAACTATTGTGCACAATTTTCCACCAATATTAAAATGTGTAAACTTTTGGTTTAGAGGATAAATACACAATTGATATCTAATATTAAGGATAGAGCTGTTATTAACCCCCGCAATATGCAGCATGTTGAGAAAACACAAATAAAACAAACATAAAAATTCTGGATGCTATTGGCTCAAGTTCCTTTGTTTTGAATTTTTTTTTAAATCTGCTTAACCTCTAACAGCGAGGTCATTAGAGACGGGAAAGGATGGGGGGCAAGGAATAGGAAGGAATTCAGCCATGGCCTTATGAAGGAAGCATCCCGGCATTTGCCTGGAGTGATTTGGGAAATCATGGAAAACCCAAATCTGGATGCCCAGACGGGGATTCGAACCGCCGTCCTCCCGAATCAACATTATGAACAGCACGAAACGTTTATTCATTTTATGTTAAAAGCTTGTTAGGTATATGATCTCACTGAGCTGGAAAATAAATATCAAAATCATTTTTGAAACTTTATTGTATAAAAGTATGTCAAGTTTAACGGACAAAGGTCTTCAAGCCAGATGAAAAGGAGATTCTATGATACTGGTCGAAACAAAACATGCACATGAACAAACAAGCCAAAGCAGATTTTATCGAGTGAGAAAAGATCGATTTTACTTTAATAATATAAGCCTGAGGGAATAAAAAACTTCATTGTAAAAGTAATGGGTTGTTGGTTCTATGGAGATAAATATGTATTTGAAGTTATACAAAAGGTAAGTAAGTACTGAAGATGAACTGAAGTGTGAAACTTGTATGGATTACAGCAACCTAGAATAAACAAAATTTGGAATTTTATAAGAGTATTTTCTTGAAAGTGGCTGAAAGGGAAGAACTAGTATACAAATAAACAGTATTACAGGAGATTGTGATTCCTTGAGGGCTTGGCATCATAATACTGCAGTAGTCAAATGCAAGACACTGCTAGATATACTTTCTGAAATAGTTTTAATGGTGTACTACAACCTAATTACTGCTAAAAAAATAATGACCAGGATGTAAAATATTTTTTGCAATTGACTAGGCCTACCTCTTAATTATGACATTGTTAATCAGTGCACAAGAATGTTTTAACAAAATTGCGATCTTGGGTAGACCTGACTAAACTATTGATAGTTAACTGTGAAGTGAGTGTACTAGTTTCAAGTATTTGCAGCACAAGCAGAAACTTGGACTTGATCATATAGCAATACATGGGCAGTGCTAAAACCAGGCTAAAGGAAACAAATATTTATATAACAACTCCCACAACCGTAATCGTGCAATTATGATAGAAGAACAAAGATGATAGGTGTTATAAGCTCAATTTGATTCCCCTGTCATTTTAAGAAACACACAAGAATGTTAGTTCCTATATCTAACATAGAAGCTATATGTAATAAAAACATTCTTATCAAAGAAATAACAAGCATACACATATATACTTCAGCATGATCACATTTACACATGACTATATGGATCATCACATTTCATAAATTCAATAAAGCACAAGTAGTTGCTTATAGAAAGGGGATTCTACAATAACCGTGACACTGCAATTTGAGGATCGATAGTTATGTAACTGGACGAGACAAATTTAAAGTAAAGAATAAAAGTTTTTGATATCACGCTTAGTTCTCGAGATATTGTATCTCAAAATTGACGTGGTTCAGCTCAAATGCAGCCTGGATCAGAAGAAAAAAATTCTGCCATTGCCAAATTTGATTATGAATTCGTATGTAACTCGACGAGACAAATAAAGAATAAAATTTGTTGATATCTCCCTTAGTTCTCAAGGTATTGTATCTCAAACGTGAGGAGTTCAGGGTGAGATCAGGCCTGGACCAGAAAAAAAATCCCAAAAACCAATATATCTGTAAGGTGGAAATGTACTATAGGTGTTTTATTTTCTTCCTAGTGGTTGTTGTTAGGTTGAAATACAGCCTGAAGCACAAGAAACGTCTCTAAAAGCACAAGGACTCATTTTTAACATGCTACAGCTCGAAAACCAAGCGATATATCAAAAAAATTATTGATTACAAGAATTCATCATCAGATTTTGGTGCCACGGTAATGATAGAACTGCCTATAAAAACTGACACAGGACCTAGGCTTTATTGTAATTAATAATAACAACAAAAACAGAAAATATCTATAACATTCATTTATAATTAAGTGCAGTTAGCTGAAGGTACCTGAAAAAATACAATAACACCTGTTGCAGCCGATTTGTGGGACAGCACTTCTTCCATTGACCTAAGAGAGCTTCCCAGGCACACATTAATCAACTGAGCCGGAATTAAGCCCAAGAAAGAAGCAATGAAATAAATTCGTGTATTAATGCTGCTGGCCTGTGTAAGATATAAAAGTTAAACAGATTACAATTTCTTATGCCATATTGAGACTTTTCTATACAGTAAATAATTAGCTAATACAATACAACTTACTGCAAATATCAAATTCTGCAAACCAAATGGAACAGGAGTCAAACGAGAAAAAACAGCAACCCTGAAAGCCTTTGGTCCCGATATAACAGACAGAACAGCCTGAACCTTCTCATTCCTTGGCAGAAATTTTGTTAAAGGAAACTTTGAGTTCACCATTCTAATTGTAAAATGGGCAATTACTACACCAAGGTTTACAGAAAATAAAACTGTCACGAATCCTCTGAGGATCCCAAAAAAGAATCCTGTGGCAATAATCAGAAAAGTGTATCCCCATGTAAATGGGAAAGAGATAATAGTAAACAAAAGTGCAAATATTATATAAATAATCCATTGTTCCTGTGATTCTACCCATAACAATAGACCTCTTATGTATTCCTCACATAAAAATAATATAATGCATAGGAATATTAACGTTGCCAGTAGTAAACAACAGGTATAAAACATGTGCCCCCAACTGACTGGGAAATTTAGTTTCGTACATGTGAATGCAGATTTCACTGTTCCATATTCATTTACGTTTCCATCTATATCTATTGTGAACGAATCCATTCTACAAGATTGAAAACATAATCCTATAAAGTGGATGGACTATCCTCCATCCATTTTAAAACATATACATGGATTGTTTGACCTTTTACATTTGAATTTTTCGATTGTGTTTTGCCACTTCTATAACCAAAGACATTTAACACTACCAGTGAACAATGGAACTCTGTGGGTGGAGGCCAACGACCCTAACAATTTCAAAAAACACATCCCTACTTACGGAGTTATAACACAGTGGCTGCACTGCCGTCCAGAGACCATCTGAACAAATGAAGTTCGGGAATATGTTGCCTAGCAACCGCTTGCCATGATGTTGATTTGGCAGCTGTCCTCTTAAAAGACAATGATAGGATGCTCGATATACATCGATGTATCGAAAACATCGATGTTTACTATTCGATGCATCGAATCAATCCGATGCATCGTTTACTTTCGATGTTTAACGATGCATCGATGTTTTTCATTCGATACATCGAAAGAACACATGCGTTTCTTCGACGTGATAGAATCAGTTTTAAAGCAAAACAAAAACAGAAAATTGTATTACTATACGTTATTTTTGTCACCTAAAATATCAAATTACATTTTTTACTTGAATAAAAAAAAACCAAATATATATGCAACACGATTAGTTTTTAAGGCAAAACAAAAACTGGAAAATTGTATCGCTATACGTTATTTTTGTCACCTACAAAATCACATTAATTTTTTTCTTTTAACTTGCATAAAACAAGAAAAAAACTACGCGATTTGATTGGTTTTAAAGCAAAACAAAAAAAACAGGAACTTGTTTCGCTATATGATATTTTGTCGCCTACAAAATCTCATTACTTTTTTTTAACTGGGATAAAACTACAAAAAAAAAAAAATACGTTATATGATTGGTTTTAAAGCAAACAAAAAACAGGAAATTGTATTGCTATATGATATTTTGTCACCTACAAAATCACATAACATTTTTATTTAATTTTGATAAAACAACAAAAATTACAGTTGATATGAAATTTCCCGACAGTGTAGGGCAGAGTTACACCTTAGGGCAAGCTAAAATACCTAGTAGGCTTCAAAAATTTGCTTAAAGTTACTGCTCCTCATTATTAAATACCCAGCAGAGCAACTATGACACGGTGGCTTGATGACAAGTATGACGTCTTGGCAACATTAATAAAATCAAAATTCTCAAATGTCGAACACCTCACATTAACAAGTGATATATGGTCAGACATGCAGATGCGCAGCTTTTTGGGTGTCATAGCGCATTTTGGTCTAGACACAGTGTTCGAATCAATGACATTAGGAGTTTATCAACTCAATGAAAGTCATTCACCGGAATATATAGCAGACATGCTCCTTAAGACCTGCAACGATTGGGGATTTGATACGGACAAAGTCTCTGCGGTCGTTACTGATAACGACCCGAATATAGTAAAAGCTGTGGAATTAGGATTTAGAAAGAAGAAGACATCCCTAGTTTCGCTCACACACTTAATTTAGTTGCTCAAAATATTCTCAAAATACCTTTAGAAAATATATTGTCAAAAATAAAGACCATTGTTACTTTCTTTAAACACAGTTGTTTGGCAAGCGATTTGAGAAAGTCAGTAAGTGCTGAAATAAAGTTAATACAATGACTGCGAACACACTGGAATAGCACATATTATATGATTCAAAGATTTTTGGAGCTAATAAATGTTGTAAGTGATATATTGATTTGCCATAAAACAGCACCTCCAATGCTGACTAGTTTGGAATTAAATATCGCGTCATTTCTTCTTAACATACTACGCCCACTTGAGGCAGCAACTTAAGAAATATCTGGCGATAAATATTGTACCAGCAGTAAAGTGATCCCTTTAGTGCACTGCATGCTTTCAAAACTCAAATCAGTTGAGACTGATGAACCTTTAGTGTTGGAAGTACATAAGCTCGTCCTAAAAGAAATCAACAAACGGATGGGTGCTATGGAACAAGTTTCGTCTTTAGCTATCGCGACCTTATTGGACCAACGGTTCAAAAACTGCGTTTTGAAGACCCGATGGCTTGTGCAAATGCTATTCAAAAGATCAAAGATATGATGAAGAGAGAGCTGGAAGAAATGCGAACAGAATCTGATTCAGATAGTTCAGACAAAACATCGGAAGATTTCAGTCTTTGGACCGATCATCACAAACTAGTTCAAAGAAACTGGAAATCAAACAAGACCGAAGAAAGTGTTTCCGACGAGCTGTCTGTCTACTTGAGAACTCCGGTTGGCCGGCTTAGTGAAAATCCGTTAGAATTATGGTCCGATTATAAACAACAGTTTCCAAAATTGTACAAAATAGCTTATAAATATTTAACTTTGGTAGCCTGCTCAGTGCCATCAGAAAGACTTTTTTCGAAAGCTGTACAAGTTTTAAATTAACAACGAAACAGAATTCAAGGAAAGCGGGTTGATAAAATTTATTTATGCAAAGTTTAGAGAGAAAATATTTGGATTTATAAATTCCAATTAGATTAGAATCCCAACACTGCCTCTCTTTCAGCATTACTCGTTTTACTTTTATTCTATCTATCTTTTTTTTTTATCTGCTTAACGTCTCTCTAACAGCGAGGTCTTTAGAGACGAGAAAGGATGGGGGGGCAAGGAATGGGAAGGAATTCGGCCATGGCCTTTTTGAAGGAAGCATCCCGGCATTTGCCTGGAGTGATTTGGGAAATCATGGAAAACCCAAATCTGGATGCCCGGACGGGATTCGATCTATGTTTCTATTCGAATTTCTAATTTATAAATCCCAGTAATTTCAAATTGCCTTTGTAAAAGACTAATTAAAAATATAATTCAAATAAATACTTAATTTTGCTAGTTTCCTAATCTTTGTATAATTTTTAAGCTTTCCTAACCTTTATTAACCGATATATATATATATATATATATATATATCGATGTTTTTATTCGATGCATCGAAAACATCGATGTTTTTATTCGATGCATCGTGAAACATCGATGCAACGTTTCGATGCATCACATCTAACAAAAACATCGATGTATTTTCTGGATGAACATCCCTAGACAATGATATTCATCAGCAAAGCAGAGAATCTAAAAATTAAGATGATCCTATTTGGAATTAATGCTCCGGAGTAAAACCAATAGGCTACGATTTTCTGATGATATGTTACTAATATCGAAAAATAGAGGTTGGAAAATGAATGTATTGTATTGTATTGTAGAAAGATTAGACAAACAACAAAATATATTGGTTAAGTATAGGCAATCGCAGAATAAAGTTAATGAAGTTCAATGGAAATGAAGGCAATCACGTGATAAAATTAAAAAAAGAAATATTAGAAATAGAGCCTGACGATAAGTTGAAGGAACTAAGGACGTTAAAGAATTGTGTAGAGGCTGGTGTAGATAATATTACTATAGATGTATTAAAGATAGCGCGATACGACATTATACCTTACCTAAAAATGTTATTTAGATTGAGTCTGGAGACTTGCTGCTTACCACAGAACTGGAAAAGTGTAATAGAAGTAACAGTCCATATAGTAGGGACAATAAATAGGGTCAGACCATTGATTAATATGGTGGTGAGCCCACGTTTAGGGTATCAAATACAGGAGCTACAAGAAGTGGGGAGGCAGCTAGATTTCTTTGTGTAAATTACTGCAGAACACACTCAATAACTTATATGGTAAAGGAGTTTGATTGGGAGTGACTGGAAGACACGAGGAGTGTGAAAACAGTGTTTGAAGCGTACAAGGTATGTATTGGTGATGAATATTGGAAGGATATTGTAGAACTATTTGGAGTAGGGTATGGAAGGGAAGAGTTGGCTATGACCATAACCTGACACTCGAGGGGGGAATTTTTCTTTTGTTGGCAGGAGAATCGGTGATTGGAATAAATTATCAAGGAAAGTACTGAATATTTTACCAAAAGCACTGAAAAATTTCGAAATCATACTGAAACCGACTAATAGCTGTAGCTAATCTTGTTACGACATACTGAAGTGAATTAAAATCATTAATAATGAAGAGCTAGTTTAACGTTTCTATCACTTTTCGCATTCTGATTTTTTGTTTATTTTTAACAATTTTCTATTTCAGTTCATTACAAAAGATATTTATTACAGAATTCGTACTTAAATGTATGTTATACCTATTTTTAACATCGTTAGAGATTTTTCAAACGTAATTGTTCACCTAAGCAATTATTGTGATTTATTAATTTAATAGTTTTATAACTCCTGCTAGCGGGCTTTAGATTTTTATTGCTGAATCTTATTTAATTTTTTATATTTTCTTGTCTCACGTGCACGCACAACAAAATTGATTTTTTGGTTATACTTTTTTTTAACTGGGTGAAAGGTTTTTCTATTTTGGTGGAGGCATTCAATACACATCCTATAGTATGATGCATGCAACTGTAATTGACATCTTTTGCACACCTTCTAACCGTGTAAACCGATGACATCTTTCGTGGAGAGAAATTACATAATTGTGGCGATGTGTTACCGTTTTCATGATCTTTTGCCAATTTTAATAAAATTTCTGAAATTTATAGTATTTTCATACTACTTGCTGAAATTGTGCATTTTTTCGCATATTTCACATCGCCTTTTCCCTCTGTACATGCTTGATACACGAGTCTATTTCTCCGACTAATGTTTCTGCATATATCCATGACTGGCAAAAATCTGGTGTGTATGTGTGTATGAGAGAGAAAGAGAGAGAGAGAGTCAGAGCCATTGTCTTTAAATGCAGACTGCCTTCCGTGTAACTGTGTTAATGTCAGTTCCTGTGTTCTTATACGTTGTTTCACCTCGTTTGGTAAAAACACTAAGCTCTATGTATAGTTGTCACCCTGTGCACTTCCTCTGACTGGTCTGTCGTGATGGTGACGTTATGTGCGTGTAGACTGTAGGTTATTGTTATGCAAATAAAGGGTGAGAACAAACAGGTAATTCATACAATTTACGTCTTTTGTGTAGGAAATTTACATACTATCGTGCATATATATGTAGGCTTCATCCACTGTACTTCCGCTGACCCCTCTATCGTGATGGTTACGTGAATTGTGTGTTGACCCTGCAAAACTCTACCAAGTTTCGTTATTTAAAAGAAAAATTTGAAATTTTGTTAAAAGTTACCACGTTTTAGTTTATCTGGAGACTGCCATTACAGCAGAAACTTCTTTTTTTTGTCCATATAGCACGCATTTATGTAAACCGCGCACATTATATGAATGGTATTGTGATACACTCAGGTGTAATTGTTATGTCGACCGTTGACTTCATTCATGGTTAAAATTTACATTTTTTTACCATTTTTTTTATATATGACCAGGTTTCATAATTTTGTACATTTTCACACTGTTTTTAAATTAAATTCATCGTTCCGCATTCGTACTTATATCCAACAAATTTATGTCTTATCGAGTGTTGGCGTCTATTACAATTTGGTCTTAAGAATAGTATGTAAGTGATGAAGCATCATGCCACTGCAACAACTCATGAAAAATAACTCGATAAAGCCCTTTATTAATGGAAGGTGGGTAAAATAAAACAAAGTGAATAATTTACTATGTGTGTTTTATTCACACTTTTCACATCCATGTAGTATCCGGGATTATAATTCTTAATTACTACATTGTTAACAATAGGCAATACAAGTAAATTTTTATACTCAATAAGTTCATATTTTAGTAGATTATAATCCAGTGCCGAAGTGGGCGTCACTTGAGTCACATAAACATCATTAATATACATATCAACCAGTTTTTGTACTGTGGCCACATGATAGTCTCGTAGCACTTTACTAGATAAAATGTCCACAAATTCTATGTAGTATCTTGTAATTAGGTATCCCCACCTCTTCTTGACGGTCAAGGCGCTGGACACTGCAGGCTGCGCGTCGATGAGGTTCTTCCAAGATGAATCGCTGAAGAAGACGCCGCTGGTAGGATCAGCATTTGGGCCAAGTGGAATGTTGGTCTGGGAGTTGCCTGTGTTGAACAGATCTGACACTACATCCAATGCTTCATTCAGCACTCTGCATTCTTCATAGGTTAGTATAACACTGGTACTGTGTCCCAATTTTTTGAGAACCACTACTGGCTCACATTTATGCTTGGACAATAAACCTATCATCAAACGCTTAGAACCACCAGCATTGAGCTGATACACCGACGAGAACAACAGTACCAGGCTGGCCATATCTGTACTACTGGCACCAACAGTCCGTTTGAAAAATAATCAGGTATATTCCGTGGTGGTGGGGGGGGGGTAGGGGGTAAACTTGTTCAGTCCTGTCCTTAGGTAAGGCTGTAACTACTGAAAAACTCTGACACCAGACTATACATACCCCACGACATTACATTTTATTTGAAAGTACTGAAAAGCCAGGATTTGTTGTCCTGTTTAATACTTATCCCCAAAGTAAAAAAAATGCATGTCTGTAATCAACAATACACATTCCCACATCTCAACAAGTGATCAAGCATTATACTTAATGTATAATGATGAAATCCGAAATTCCATGTAAGTAAATATCAGCCCGGATTTCTCTACTCAGTTTTATACGACTGTTTAAAGCGCATTTTAAACCTGCTATACTCCTTAAACTGTACGGATTCTTAGAGTTAAGGAATTTTATATAAGTATCTCGTAGACCGAATTTCTGTAGGTGCATGCAAGCATTACGAAACTGCTCAATCCAAGGGAATCATGAAAACCAGCAGAACCGATGTTGATATGCACGCTCCACTTATCACCCCGTATCACATTCACATTCAGTCTCCAGATCGTCTACGCACCAGATGTAATACAGTCACAGAGAGACACAAGAACAACGCCTCACACACATACTTAAAGCTATACCGACATCACAGCAAAACAATGATGTTAGGAAAAATCCCCTGCAAAAATACATCGTTTACATTCAGATAGAAGATAGTACTTATACAGCTTCACTTTCGTAGTTTAAGTTATGAAATTTACAACTACCGAGGTATTCAAACATTATACGTTTGGTAATACCAAACCGTTTTGTATATGGAGTGTATACATATGGCACTGTAGGCAGTCTGCTCAACTTACTAGTGGCGAGTAACGGAAGAAACGAACCGACGACGCTGCAAATGTTTTAAAAATAATGTGTGGCCTCACAAGTAACCAAAGATTCGTCATCCTACTGGCTTTGTAGTTAGATGCCACTTCTAAGCCATAAACCACAGTTTAAGTAGTGAATATTTCCGATACAGCATGAAGTTTTTGTGTTTGCCCCGTGTGTACGTGCGTGCTCAAACGCATCAGAATTGTCAAATAAGCAGAGAAAATTTTGGTGTCTATCTGATGAAAGCTATTCATATGCTACGAAATACCAGGTTTTTGTCTGATCGTTGAAATGTTCATGGCTTTTATAAAGTCTCGAATATAGATTTATAACTTGTGTGTACCTGCTTTCGAAAAGTTATTGATTGGGTTTGAGATCATCTTCTCAGATATAAATCAGGCTTGTATCACTGAATCTGAAAACAATTATTGTGAACATTCGGTATTCACTTTGTGTGTGACAAATTACTACTATTTTGGGCAATTCAAGGAATACATAAAAAACATGAGACATTTGACTCGTGTGCAGCAAACTTTATTAGCAAACACATTTCGGTTTTCCATGGATTCCCCAAATCACTCCAGGCGAATGCATGTGATTTCATGCAGCTATGTTTAGGAACTTTCAATACTATCTCCAATACTGGGATTGGTATATTCCCTTAACTTTTATCCGTTTACTGCTCATCGACGTCGAGGTCAATAGAGCAAAGTGTTTCACGGTAGGTAACAATTTCGGCTGGAGTGATTTCAGAAAACCATGAGAGGCCAATTAATGGACGAATTCCTTCTTATACTTCCCAAAACATACACTCATAAACTTTTTTCAAGCATCAGCTGCCTATATTCGGTATAGAATAGTGTTATTTCGAGTTGCTAAGTATAGTAATCCCCACAATGGCTGGTTAAACATAAAGGACCAAACCTCTGTGTGAAATTTGTTTGAATAAATTCCATGGATTATTTCTATAGACACGTACCGATCAGGTACGGTTCAAACAGACCAACAATTAGCTGCGTCACATTCGGTTGAGCCCATACGTGCAATAGCTGCCCAATATTCGGTTTAGAATAGTGTTATGTCACGTGGATGAACACTCTCCCACCTGAAGCAGGTTTTTTATTCGGGAATACGAGTCTGCGGCAATAACAATTGAAGCTGTGAGCATTAGTGTGAGGCGTTGAGAGTACTAAGGATTCGTATATTTTGATATGCCAACTGGATATTAAAACGTCTCGCTGAAGAGTCGAGATCCTTCACGTACAATGGGTAGAGACTTATGGACTCCAATAAGGTATTATACTGCCGTGTGTCGGGGGAGATAAACCATGGCTGACTGAGAACGAATTTTTTTAATAACTACCGATATTCGTCATTTTTCCGGCATATGATTGTATATCTGGAAACAGCATATTTTTGCGAGTATGGGGATCTTTTTAATTTTTTCGTACGAGGAATGGTTGAGCAGAAATCGCGTGGTATATTTTAGGTAAAAATTAGAATCGCGTGCTCCGAATAAGACGGGAGATTCCTACCGCGTTTAAAAACATTAATTTGTACAATTCATATCTTATGAAGTAATCATGATAGGAATTTGGTTTAAATCGTATTTTACTAAGCATTCAATGTAGAGTGTTAATTGCTATATTACAAGTCTATTTTATTTTTGTAGTTAATTTCCGTTCGTATATTGTGTCGAAGTAGCGACTACTTAGGGTCTACTGGAAAGCCAAACCGTCGAACATTAATTTTTTCTTTCGTGTTGCTGGAGTGATGGGGGTGAACCTGTTCAGACCTGTCGATGAAACGAGGCAGCTGTTGCTTGATACATGGTGGGGTGGGGAAGGCAGGTGACGGTTATGTTAAGTGGCCTAAAAATAGAACAATAGAGGGGGCAGCTGTTGCTTGATACATGGTTGCCCAACTGGAAAGGGGAGGAGGCAGCTGAATCTGGGGTTAGGGAGAGCAGGTGGTCCCTCAAGTGGCCTAACAAAAGAGTAATAGTAAGGGAGGAGAAAATAGAACAATAGGCCCCAGAGGGCAGCTGGTGCTTCACACTTGGTGGGGTGGGGAAGCCAGGTGACGGTTAGCTTAAGTGGCCTAATTAGTGACGCATGAGAGTACCAATTGGTTACAATGTATCTAGTTAGTGACGCATGAGTACACCCTAATAAAATTAGTGACGCATGACTGCACAAATTGGATACAATGTATCTAATTAGTGACGCATGAGGGCATCCTAATCAAATTAGTGACGCATGACTGCACAAATTGATTACAATGTATCTAATTAGAGACACATGAGTGCACCCAAAGAGAGGTGAAGGTTAGGTTAATAATCTAATTAGTGACACATGAGTGCACCCTAACCTAATTAGTGATGCATAACTGCACAAATTGGTTACAATGTATCTAATTAGTGACGCATGAGTGCACCCAAATACAGGTGAAACTGTGGTTACTAATCTAATTAGTTACACACGGCTGCACCCATTGCGAAGAGGGTTTGGCTAATCTAATTAGTGCCGCTTGAGTGCACCCGTTGTTTGGGCGTGGACCCGCAAATCACCATTACTTTCGTCCAATAGTAAATAAATCAGTGATATATATCCCTTAAAACAGGAAAATTATTTGCTGCTTGGATATATATATTTAGATGACATGTTGATTCGATCAATTATTTCTGCTTTAAAATAAAACATTTGCGTGGCTTAAAACTAAACTTATGCAGCAGGTATTTCATATAAGTTTGTTAAGAATTATATTTTATTTCCTTTGCTTTCACTGAAGCCATATTACTCATGTAATGTCATATAGTTATCTTAACTTTATCCATAACAAAATGGATTAGTGAAAGTCTGCAACTGTTTCAAATTGAGGGTAAACAAATGAAAATCTGCGACACAGTTACAAAAGTAACTGTGTCGCAGATTTTCATTTGTTTACCCTCATATAGTTATTTCCAATGAGTCAAGTCTCGATCGCGGTATAGAGAATGTATTAATGCTGATGTGAAAGAAGCTATTATTTGAAATGGCAATAATAGTGAAGGTGTGGTTAGATTGAAATGCAGCTTGGACCAGAATGACAACTGACATGCTTTTTTTAAAAGCATAAGGCATGATGGATTTAGTTTTGTAATTTAGGCGGTATAGGATAAGGTTTTAGGATTTCTAATTACTTTTTAATTTCAATGGTTCCATATTGCTGTCATCATTAACTCAACAGCGCGTATGTAGTGCCAACTTTAAGGCGATATAAAGTAAAACTGAAAATGTACATTAAAAAATCAGAGGTATGTGCATTGTATTAAAAAAAATTCTATTTAATCAAGCAACTGCGAAAATTAAATTCTCAGAACACTGCATTCAACCCGACGTTTCCAACTGTCTTAGAAGCTAGTTTATAGAATATATTTTATAATCACCATTTTATTTTTTCCTAGATACATCATTTAAAAAAATAATAAATTTAGGAACAGATTTATATTTCCTACAAAACTGAATAACTAAATAATCAAAGTGAAAAAATAATGCAGAATCCAAGCACGCAGTGCGATCTTTTGTCAAAGTTTCTTGAAAGTAGTGCTCATCTAAAAGACAGAGTGATCTATAGCCTGTATTTCTTCTACCTAGAAGTGATTTTTATTTCTTGCTCCGTTCCTCGGTGCATATTATTAATAATCTATTTTTGCAGATTTTAATCCGAACTATAAGCTCTCAAAATTTGAAAATACCATCCAAATTTCTGTCATAATTTTTGCGTGGTACCGTTTCAAACCTTCAGACACATGCAGTTTGCTTATAGATTTATAATAGTATAGATTTTAAATTCCTCATCAAGATCAATTCACAAAGTTAAGAGTGTTAGAGGGAGCTATTCAATAAAATTAATTTCATTTCTTCACAGTCCAGTACCACCTAACGGCTCACGTTAAGAATGAATACATATCCCACAAAAACAATGACAAGCATTATGGGCAAGTCATCATATTTTTTTGTATTCTAAATAAAATCCATAACATCGAGAGAAAGCACTTTGTTTCACAAAGTCAGGTGAATACACACTGTAAAGAGTAGGCTTGTCTCAGAAGAGGGTCGCGTAGCTTTTTGTCACTACACGAACACGAGATTTGGCCTATTTTTGCAAGAATTGTTTTTCTGGGATCTCATTTCCTTTTTTTAAGTTGATCGCTTATTCTGAATCGTCGCTCAAATGTAATGATTCCATTCGAAAATCGGTGAATAAGAAAATTTCAGATTTGAAGACACCAGTATACGTAACCAACAATGCCCCGCTCTTTGAAAGCAATGGATGTGCGCCGTAGTCTAGCAGTGCAGATTGCCGATGGTTTAACTACCACTACAAATACATAACGAATAATTTGCAAACTAAGAATAATAACAAAGTAAAATTTAAGAAGTTAGTTAAACTTGCTGATCTCTATATATTGCCCTCAGGGGTCTGCGTCCGTCTCCTAGGGACGGCCCAGACACGGGATTGGCGCTCCCGAGGTGCCCGAGCTATGGAGGTCGCGAGGAGCAGTCGTTTGAGGTGTCTGTGTGCACGTTACTCTAGTATCCGAGACTAGCTCCCGGCGGACCGCTTGGCGAACTCCCGTAAAGCAGTCAGCCGACTACCCGATCCTTGGGATCCCATTCGGGACCTGGGCAAAGGACATCGTCCAACTGCAATGCAATGAGGGGTAGGGGTATCACGTGAGTGACCCCGGCGGCGACTCTTCAAACGCTGCAAGGGGAGCCTTGCTAACAAGAGGAAATGAGGCTTTCGGGCCAATTCGGGTGGATACGGGCTGGCAACCCAATGTCCACGGAGAGGGTACTCAGCAGGAGGCAGTCGTTTGAGGTGTCGGGACTTGGCAGTGCCGAAGCCCTAGTATCCGAGACTAGCCCCAGCTGACCGCGCGGCGGATACCCGTAAAACAGTTCTGGTTTGAATACCCAATCCCAGGTATCTGGGTAACGGGGTCCCTG
Organism: Vandiemenella viatica; assembly: GCA_031002005.1. Classification (NCBI taxonomy): domain Eukaryota; kingdom Metazoa; phylum Arthropoda; class Insecta; order Orthoptera; family Morabidae; genus Vandiemenella; species Vandiemenella viatica. Next base: position 249,054,672 of record CM061920.1, on the reverse strand, counting down.
GCTGTATGCAATGTGCGGGAAGGGAAAACGAAAGTGTCCCCGAACGGTGACTCTTCAAACGTTGCGAAGGTAGCTTTGCTAACAAGAGTATCAGGTCAACTTCGGTCGGTATGAGCTTCCTTGGGCATCAGATGACACTCAGGGGTCTCGGCCTTCTTTAGGGCCGGGGTACGGGTATGGCGAACCAGCGTTTTCGAGCTTGACGTGGAGACTGCCCAAGTAATTGGGAGGAAGGTCCGCAAGACCACGCCGAAGGCGCCTGCAGTGTGGAGGATTGAAAATCTGTGGCACTGCCACGCCAAGGAGATTGCACCAAGTAATTGGTGAGGAGGTCTCTACCAGCCGCGCTGTAGGGGTCTGGCGGATGGTACCGGAGGTCCTCCCCGGGTAAACCGGGCTGGACACCCAGGGATGTGGTGCGCCCTGCCGCCGTGAATGCACACTGTGCCGATGCCTCGGTTATATCCGATTATATGCCGGACGGCGTTCAGGGAGATGAGTGTATGCCCTGCAGAACGGTTTCGCTCAAACGGTATAGATAAGCCGCTGCTGAGGTGGGCTTCGGTGATCAGGTGAAGTGGTTCCCCGCTGCTGGACCAAACAAACGGACCGGGGATCTTAGTCTTCGGAAGACTGAGATCGTTGTGGGGTGAAATGGTGTAGCCCTCCCGCCGGTAGCACTCATTGCCAACGCCCGGGCAGTAAGACCGAAGGATCACGGCAGTAGGACCCGTGGTGCAGGGAGGTGACGCGACCCTGATGGGAGGCTACAGACGGTACCGGTAAGCTGGCGTGATCTGGCAACGGCCGGGTTCATCTTCAGATTGTATAGAATGGCCCTCGCTGGGACCGGTGGTTAGCGATCAAGGAATTTGTGCTCCCCTTGCCGCCGGTATGAGCCATTTGCTGTCAAAATAGGTCCTCTTATTTGTGGGGACCAGTAGTGTATGGTCTTTGATATGGGTGGGACAGTGACACCCGTCCGCCAAGGCTTTATGCTGAGGTGTGATGCGCACTACGATGGTGCTCTGCGAGCTTGAACGAGAGAGCGGGAAGCCGTACTCGTCAAAGGTATCTATCTATATCGGAGTGCCGGTCGGGTGCGGCGGAACGTTTCACTTGGAACGTACCCTATAGTATGTGGATCTGATGCCTGTCTCTGGTGCTTGTGCTGGCGGCGGGTGCGGCGGAACGCGTGAAAAGGGTAGGTCCGCGTCGCGCTCTGTCCGCTACGGCTTCCGCCTTGTTCCCTGCGGGGACAGGTGGGGCCGGGCGCTCGCTGGACTCGCGGAGATGGCTGTAGTTATACCGTCAGGTTTCCTCTTCGGCCTGGTCCGTGGCAGGCGCCGCGTCCCTGTTCGCTCCCCGCGGGCACCCACTTGGGTGGCGAAGTGTGCCTAGCCTCACCATCCCACTATCTGAAATTAGATTGTTTGCAGATGACATAATGCTGTATAAAAGAATCAAAACGATAGATGATTGTAAACATTTGCAGGGTGATCTGGACAGGATATCTAGTTGGGTTGGTAAACATGGAATGATAAATGCAAAGAAGAGTCAGCTTATTTGATACACAAATCAAAAACAAAAGGTTAATTATGAATGGGGAATGGGGAAAGAATTGCTTGCTGAAGACTTGAAATGTAAATATCTTGGAATTACTTTTGATAACAAACTTTACTGGGCAGGACACATAGGACAGGTGGTAGGAAAAGGTTTCAAAGTTCTGCACTTGTTGGAGAGAGTGATGAGGGGATGTACGAGAGAAGTCAAGGAATTGGGTTACAGAACTTTGGTCAGACCATTGCTCGAATATGGTAGTGTAGTATGGGACCCTCATTTTACGTATCAAATACAGGAGTTTGAGAGGGTGCAAAAAAGGGCTGCTAGATTTGTTTCTGGAAATTATCGCAGAATGCAATCAGTGACGGATATGATAAAGGAGCTGGAATGGGAGTCATTGCAAGACAGGAGGAGGATCATGGGAGTGTACAGGGCATATACTAGCGATGAGGCATGGAAAGATATTGCAATAGGTATGAAAAGTAGTGCATGGAAGGGAAAAGATGACCATGACCACAAGCTGGCACTCGATTTCAGGCACAAGGGTGTGGGAAGATTTTGTTTTTTAAGTAAGGGTGTCAGGGATTGGAATGAGTTACCAAGAGAAATGATGAATAATTTACCGAAAACTTTGAAAGAATTTAAAGATAAAATTTGTAGAGGGCAAATGTAGGTAGGTGCAGGATAGGGGGAAGATGGGTGTGTAGGGAAATTGCCACCGGAGCCTGTGCTCCATTGCAATTAAATTAAATTAAATTAAAGTAATGGCGGGTAGTTCTGAAGATTCTTTGTTCCTGCAGTGGTGGTGGAGTTGGGTGGTGGGTGGTTGGGAGTATCCGTGAGAGGGTTTAAGCACGTTTGCAGTTGCCTCCGTTGATCGGACCCACATTCTTATTGTTCTGCTGATCTCTATGTATTAAAGAAATCTCAGGAGTATAGCTTCATCCGGAGCAAAGCAATTAACCAACAAACATTTGCCCGAATTTTTCATATTTGTCGTTCTCGCCTCGCATTCGGGAGGACGGCGGTTCGAATCCCCGTCCGGGCATCCAGATTTGGGTTTTCCATGGTTTCCCCAAATCACTCCAGGCAAATGCCGGGATGCTTCCTTCAAAAGGGCATGGCCGAATTCCTTCCCATTCCTTGCCCCCATCCTTGCCCCCCATCCTTTCCCGTCTCTAAAGACCTCGATGTTAAAAGAGACGTAAAGCAGTTACAAAAAAAAATAATCATATTTGTGATTGTAATTAAATAAATACGGTGAAAAACACTAATTTTAGACTTTTCTTATGATTTTGGGATGAAGCCATAAAAAATGTGTACCAAATTACTTGTTTACTAGAGTGGAATTTTGATGTTGGGGTGTCGTGGTCGAAATAAAATTTTGAATTTCACTTTCTTCCAAAGTAAGGAAAGGAAAGAAGTAAAATTTAATACATTAGTTAAACCCAGTAAGCTCACTCTACAATGAAAATATGAGGTGTATTAAAGTTATTAGGGTAAAATGTGTTATATATATATTATCCTATCTAAACTATTCAGCAGGTGGCCTATTACATATAATGCATATATCAAATAACCTTTATAATCATTTTCTATAGTAAAGTAGTTTTCAGCTCAGAACATAACCTAGTTAAACAACCATTATCTTTCTAAAACCATTTAGATGGGGGGACAATCGCATATAGTTGTAAAGAACTTTTATAACACCATTTTCTTAACAGTAAAGCACTTTTTAGATTGATTCCAAACCATTTTCGTAAAATACATAAGATTCAGCTAAGATTGTTTTCGGTGATACTGAATTTTATTGCATTCATTTCCAATAAGAAAGCCGAGAATGCCAATCATTCTAAGGTATATTTTGTATGTTCTAAACATTCTACGCAATGAGATATTTAAAAAACAAAGAGTTTTAACTTTTGAAATGAAAGAGCTAGGAAGATAAAAGTAGGTTTAAATGAGAGAGAAAATTCATTGAATAATAATTATGTAACAGTATAGCATTAATTCTAGATTGTAAGGGAGGAAAATGGATTTTAATATCAAAGCTTGATAACATCACTATGTTAAAAATTATTAACTCTTAAATGAGTTAACCGATGGCAAAATTTGTCATGATTTATAAGATTCTAAATAAATTAAACTATGACATATTAAAATTTAGGGAAAATCCGAGTAAAATTAGTGTACCACAAGAATGGGTGATTTTGGTAATTCACCTGCGGGAATGTACAATTTGTTCTACGACAATTCAGCTAAAGATTAGCCAATGCTATAAAAAGCCAATCAGAGCTCCCTTGGGGAACAATTTTTAAGAAGGCAAGAAGAGTTCCGTGATGGGCAGCGAACTATGAGGCTAGGGACTTGGAAGATTTTTAGTAATTGGTAAACGGGAAACTTAGAAAATTTCAAGTTGTTATAAACTTTCTATTAACGATCAGGACAGTGGACTCTGATGCTATTCCGGGATACCATAGAATGCTCTTTCAAATTTGGGGAGAACTTTCTGAAAAATTTCCAATCAGTGTGTGTGAGTGACGTCATTCTGCAATCTAAATTCAAGGAGACGATAGTATTGACGTCTTATCTTTCTGGTACCAACACTTATACTATTCATAATTCAAGAATATAAACTTTGTCTAAGCAAGAACTGTTTTATTCCATAAACCTTTATCTCTCGGAGTAATCACGAGGGATTGGCGGCCGAATAAAGAACCCATGCAAGCACCTTTTAAAGGTTCCAACACTATCAAGTTCGGTAATAATGTTTGAATCCCCAACCAAGCATTTATATACGGCAAAAGCGACTTCACGTTAGGTGTATGTAAGGGGTAGATACATGGAATTTCTTATAATATGTGGGAAAAATGTTATCTGTATACCAAATTTCAGCTTTCTACGGAAAGTATCTTAGAGTTTTGATGAACATCAGTCAGAGGCTGACAAAAGCGCTGAAATTTTCATATTAATAACATCCGAACTAAGAACAGTTATTAAGTGAAATTTGGTATGTTTGCTAAGATTGCTGATGTTTACACTTAACAGAAATTTGAGACATTTAGCATTAATACGCCCTCAGAAATTGAGGTACAAAATTGTCCCGAATCGCTTCGAGAAAAGGGTGGGCAGTGCTGCTGTTGACTCGATTTGGCAGGTGCATCGGTGCAGCACCTCATTACCATGATTTTATCTTTCCTGTCATTGCAACGTAAATATGGTGGTAGGCAAAGTACTTCTATGGGATTATTAATTAACTTAGATATCCAAATATTTGTTAATACGTTCATTCGGAATCTACATCGTGTGTCTGCCAGAAATTAATCCCAACTTCAGTACCAAGACGGTGACACTTTCGTGGTTATAAGAAGCAGTCACTATGCTAGGGCCTCTTCTCTGTACTCTGCAAGCAGTAAAAATGCGAGTGGCTCTTCTATGTACTGTACTTTCTCGATACTAGTAATCAATCCTCTGTGATGCGGATCACACACAGCACAACTTTAGTCATGATGAGGACACACGACAGTTCTATGAGCTATCTCCCTTGTACGAGAATTAGATCTATAAAGCGCACTCTAGCATACGTGCAACTTATAATATTTCGCACTATATTGTACTTAAGGGATTCAACAGCATCAAAAGTTGTATAACCTACGTTGTACTCAAACACAACAGGATTATTTTTCTTTAGTAGATCTATGTGCTTTACCTTACAAATTTTGTAATTTACGTTGTCATTCATCGCACAAAGCTGAAAAACAAAATTCTAAGCAATTGGCAGAAGTCTTTACTACTACATCTACATATATACTCTGCAGTTCATAAAATTGTGGCTGGCAGAGGGTGCTTTGCACCGAAATTATTCTCTACTCCGTGCATTCCAATCTCAAATAACACGAGGGAATAAAGAATTCACATAAGCATTAGCGCGGCATCTTATTTCTCTAATCTTATCAGCCCTGTCATTGCGGCGCAAATAGAGTGGACGAAGTATTTTATCACACTCGTAAATAAAGGTGGGTGTACGCATGATTACTAATAAGTTCAAAAGAAACCTACGTAGTCTGTCCACCAGAGTATCCCAGTCAAATCTACGGATCAATTCTTTGACGCTTTCGTAAGGACTGTGGTAAGCAGCCACAAATCGATCGGTCTTTTCTGTACGTTCTCTACACTGATTATCAGCCTCCTGTATACAACTGCTTTATCAGCGAATAATCTCAAGCTACTGCTAACTTTGTCTACAATATAATTTATGAGATTTGAGAAAAGAAGTTGTCCTTTCATCATATCCCTATAAGATTTTTTTTTTTTTTTTTTTTTTTTTTTTTTTTTTTTTTTGTCAAAAGCCATTATCTCCCTTTGTACTTAAGCGAAATCTATTATTGAGGTATCATTTTATAGCTTAGGATCACCACTTTTGTCAAATCACATTTTAAAAAAGGAATTTTTCGGAATTCTACCCTTAAACAGCAAACGTATCAATATTTCTACAACGCGTTTTTGTGTCACGTGTCATTTATCTCCCTTAACATGAACCGATATAGATAAATGAGTTATCATTTTAATGATTAAGATCTCCGCTATGGTCACACAATATTTTACGAAAGAAATTTTTAAGGAATTTCATCCTTTAAGAGGCAAAGTATCATTATTTCAATAACATATTTTTTTTATTTTCCTCGATAACTAACCGAAATAGAGAAATGAGGTATTATTTTAGAGTATAAGGTCATCGCTTTGGTCACATCATGTTTTAAGAAAGGAATTTTTCGTAATTTGACCCTTAAAGGGCAAAAGTAATATCTGTGAAAGTCGCGCTTATGACAGTTAAGAACCAAGCCGCTAGATAGCAGCAGAACATATCACAGAGATATTAAGAAACTGCTTCACTCGCGTCAACTTTTGTTACGTACTATCTATTACACTAAACAAATAAACAATTGAAACAAATGAGGCGGTTCTTCTTTCATCCTATTGCAAGATTCCAACCTTACTATTCATCACATTCGCGCAATTTTCGAACGTGTCAACTAGTTTATTTTAATTTAATTACGGTGAATCGTAACACTCCGGTGACAGTTTACCTACAAATCTATTTAATCCCTTTCTTGTACACACCTACTTTTGCTTTCTACGATTTATAATTTTAAATTCTTTCAGTATTTTGGGTAAATTATTAATCACTTCCCTTGGTGTAATATTGCCATCCCTGACTCTCTCCACTAAAAAGAGAAAATTTTCCAACTATCATTTGCCAGCTTGTGGTCATGGTCATATTTTACCTTCCATGCACCACTCTAAATTTGCCCACAAATATCTTTCCACGATTCATAACAAGTATATTCCTTGTACACTTCCAGCACTCTCTTCGCCCTCTTACTATCTTCCATTTCAGCTCCTATATTAATTATATTATTTACTAATTGTGTTCTGCGATAATTTTCAGGGACAAACCGAGCTGCCATCCTTTTTACACCCATCAAGGATTGTTTTTATATCTAAAATGTGGGTCCCAAACTGTACCTCCGTGTTCAAGCAATGTTCTGACCAAAGTTTTGTAATCCATTTCATTCACTTCCCTAGTACAGATTTTTTGCGAAGATATTCACTTTTCTAGTCTTCGACAAGGAGTTCCTTCCCCACCCTATAATCATAATCAACATTTGGTTTTTATTTTGTACCTCATCTCTGCATGTTAACCTACTGAGTTAGATTTTCTGTTCAGGTCATCCTGCAGCTGTCCAGAGTCTTCACCCTTTTGATGAAATTACATGACTTTATCTCATATAACCTCTGACAGTAGCATCAACAAAATCATTGATTGTAATAACGAATAGCAGTGGTACCTATACACTATCCTGGGCCACTCCCTGCCTTCTTTTGATACTTCATTTCCTACATTAACAATTTTATTTCTACCTTTTAAGAATTCTTCTACCCAGCAAATCACTTTTTCTTCTACATCAATGGTTTTTACCTCATTTACAACTATTTTACGGCTTACTTTGTCCAATGCCTGAACTATATGAAATATTTTGCATATAGCCCATTGTATGAATTTCACATTAGTATCATTGCCTAAAGCCATGTTTTCGGTTTGAAAATCAATTTCTTTCCTGACAGATATTTATATTGTGGTTGCATCAAACTCTCCATTAATATCAAACTGATCAACTGAAGTGAACTACACTTAATGGTTCCTTGAGGTTTATTACTATGTACACAAAACACTGGTAAACAATAACAAATGTGGTACAGTTAGCGGATGACCGTCGAGAAAATTAGCCTGGTCCTGATCCGGGGTAGAGAGAGACGGCTTCTACTTCTCGCGAACTTCCGGTGGTCTTCTGTAGTTGAAGCTGGTTCCGCGGTGAGGCCGGAACTGGCGGTGGAGCGGCCGGCTACGCTTATATAGGCGGCCTGGCGCAGGAATTCCGTAGTGTGGTAGTACGGCGACCTCTGTAAGAAATAGTCCCACTTAGCTTCTAGATGAATCTATTTGTTTTCCTGGTTTGTTTTGATGTCTCTGCGCCTGTTTGGAGTCGTATATGTATCCCGGCGTGCAGGCGCGTTGTGTGTGAGGTCTGCCTGGCAGGGGCCTTTACTGGCAGACTGAACATACCTCCCTCACGGGGGGGGGGGGGGGAAGCGATGTCTGCGACGTCTGCGAGGTCGTCTGCCGCGGCGCCCTGGAGCAGACTATGAAGGCTACCTCCAGGGGAGTACGGAGCTGTTCCCCTGGCGATGCGTGCCGACCTGCGTCGTGGTGCAGGTTGTGGTGGAGGTACTTGTGGAGCTAACGGCATCGGTTCGTCGGCGTCGATGGCCGGGGGCTGTACGGGGGGCGCTGAAGATGGTCCCCGCAGGTGGTCGAGAGGCTGCGGCTGAAGGGTGTCGGAGCGACCGACAGGTTGTGGCGTCGTTGGTGGCGCTGTAACTGTCCCTGAGCAACGGTTAGACGGCAGGAGTGGTGGAGGTGGCAGGGAAGGAGAGGAAGAAGTGGATGGCCGTGCCGTGGTGGAAGAGGACGGTGCCGTGGGGTAGCGGGGACGTAGTTGGTTTCGATGGCGTCGCACTATCCGGCCATCCAGGCTGACGTCGAACAGTTGGCGGCCCCGGGGCCGCTGGATGACCCCCGGAAGCCAACCGGCCCGGGAGCCAAACCCGCGGGCCCAGACTAGGGAGCCCGGGGTGAAACGGAATGGGCCCGAAGGTACCTGTACTTTGGGCGGGGGTAAGAGGAGATGGAGGAGAGTGCGAGGTTGGCGGCCATGCAGCAATTCCGCCGGGCTTTTGGCCCCCACTGGAGTGGTTCGATAGGAACTGAGGAAGAGTGTCAATGCCTCTTCGAGTTTGTGACTTGTGGTGTATTTGGTCATTTGGGTTTTGAATGTTCTGACTAGCCGTTCCGCCTCCCCGTTAGATTGGGGGTGGAAGGGCGGGGTGAGGAGGTGTTGGATATTGTTGGCGGTACAGAAGGATAGGAATTCCCGACTTCGAAATTGCGGTCCGTTATCTGTGACGATAGCGTATGGTAATCCTTCGATGGAAAAGATCTTCGTGAGGGCTGAAATGGTGACCTCTGTGGTGATTGTGGAGCAACGGACGACATATGGGAAGTGGGAAAAGGCATCCGTCACTAGGAGCCACTGGTGGCCTAGGAATGGGCCAGCGAAGTCGAGGGTGAATGCGTTCCCAGGGTCCGGACGGTGCCGGCCAGGAAAGGAACTTTTGAGGGGGGCGGGGCAGTTGTTGGGCACAGATGGTACAGCGCCGCACCATCTTCGTGACATCCGTGGTAAGGCCGATCCAGAATACATGGCGTCTGGCAAGGGATTTGGTGCGGGCAATTCCCCAGTGTCCTTGGTGGAGAGTTTGGAGGATTGTCGGTTGTAGGGATCTCGGAACGACGACCCTCGGGGTGGAATTTGGTTCTGTGCGGAGGAGCACTCCCTCTACTACTGAGAGCTGGTGGCGGATGGAGTAGTAGAACTTGAGGTCTTGATGATGGCGTGGAGGGGAACGTGTTTGCCACCCGTGTTGGATGTGGTGTCGGATGACACGGAGGAGGGGGTCCTCCCCTGTGGCTGCCGCGACTTTTGAGGCCGTGACTGGAAATGTCTTCAGTGCTTCTTGTATGTCATCGTCGATCTGGAACACCAGAAGTTCCGACTTGTCGAAGGCAAGGTCTGGTCCCTGC